>VZRH01000180.1:411826-531172 GCA_013397555.1 Urocynchramus pylzowi | reverse complement strand
CCTCCCATGCCTGCTCCTGGACTGTGTTGTCTGCAGTGGACAGCAGGAAAGAGCTCTCCTTTACTTTTAGTTAGCTTTTAGCTAGCTGAGTCAGAGGAGTTCCCTGAACTGGGTTGGTTTTTTTTTTTTTTTCTTGGAACTGATCAGCCCTGCTCTGGACTGAAGACCCAGAAGAGCACTGTGAGCTCACGCCTGCAGCCCATCAGGGCCCAGGATGTGGCATGTCCCAGTACAGGAGGGGCTGACAAGAGACTGAGTGAGCCGAGCTGTGGCCCACAAAAAGGACTGTCTCTCTCTGAATTTGCCATCTCTTCAGAACAATGAGCAGTTCCATTGTTTAATATTATTCATTTTTCCATGTTTGTGAGTACTTTGCTTGTTAAAAAACCAATTTGTTCCACTTTTCTCAGAATTTACTTTCTAGAGGGATTCCTTTGGAGGCTTCCTCCAAATTTGCCCTAAACCAGGATAAATGATAACACTTAATTGTTAGCAGCTAGAACAGGAGAACTAAAAAGGAGAGTTATCCAATTGCATATGTCAGTATTATATATGAGGGAACACAATATGCCTCTGTTTTCTAATGTGTGTCAGAAAGGAAAAGTAGAGATGGATTGTCACTCATTTCTGCAAACACACACACACACACACACATATATGAGAAAGGCAGCCCATGTAGTCACATAAAGTGGCCTAGAAACAGCTAATTTTAGAAGCCTATACAATTTGCATAAACTGGGATCACAGATGGAAGAGATTTAGTTTCATCCAGGACTGGGTGGCTGTGTCAAACTCAAAACACAATGATATATATTATCAAATAACTTACAACAATTATGAATTATTCTGTTGATGTAAATTAACACTTGAGAATAAAATCCTTGCAAGTACCAGATGCAACCAACAGAAAAAACAAACATAATCATATTTAGGCTGAGCATTAGATTTAGATTTGTCCATAAAAATACTGTGATCTGTTGCTAGTAAGAGTTCACATCTGTGCTTCTGAGTTTACTCTCTGGTGTATGCAAAACACAAGAATGCTTTCTGCTTTTCAGTTCTCTTTTTTATAATGAAAGGTATTTTGACTTCATAATAAAAAACACCATGAAATTTTCAGAAATGTATTGAACATAATATATGTAAGAAAAATATGGAAAACAAAGTAGAAAGCTGTTCTACAGTTGCACTGGAATACCAATCCCTCTTATAGAATAGCCTTTTACTCTGTCAAGCATTGATCACTCTAAGTAGGAGTCATTTTCTGTGAAGATGATATGATAATAAAGAAAGGAGGTGATACAGGACTCTGAGAGATCTGGAGCCCATATATCTTGTTCCTTGCAAATTGGCTATTTAACAATGGAGATTCTTAACTGAAAAGTGCTGCTTTGTAAAACCACTTTGATTTATTTTGTATTGCTGCAAAACCAAAGCAGATATGACATTGGCTGAATAGGTAGTACACAGATTTATATCTGACATGTCAGCTTTAGTCTACAGACTGAGGATTACACTTTCTTACAGTCTAAAGACTTCTCTCTGTCCTTATGCAGTGTCCATATGTGTTTGGTTTATGTAGCCAAGTTTGATAGTAGGGGGTGCTGTGCAGGTTGCTTCCATAAGACAGTGGAAACTAATGGAGATTGTCCCTCTGCAGCCCATGGAAGTCCATGGTGGAGCCAAAAGCCACCTGCAGCCCAGGGAGAAGCTCATACTGGAGCAGAAGGATGTTCCCAAAGGAGGGTTCAATCTTGTGAAGAGCCTGCAAAAGAGCAGGCTCCTGGCAGAACCTGTGGCACTATGGAGAGTAGACCAAGCTGGAGTAGCTTATGAGGGAACTGACAGGAACTGTGGCAGGGACTGACATTGGAGAAGTTCATGAATGACTGTATCCCATGGGTGAAACCCCACAATTTATCAGAAGAGTGTGAGGAGAAAGAAGTAGCAGAGATAATATGTTATGAGCTGACCACAACCCCCATTCCTCACCTACACATACTACTCAGATGGAAGTAGGTAGAGAAATCAGGAGGGAAGTTGAGCATGGGAAGGAGGAAGGGATGGGAGAAAGATGTTTTTAATATTTGGGTTTATTTCTTCATTATCCTAATTGGGTTTAGTTGGAAATAAATTAAATTAACTTCCCTAAGCTGAGTCATATTTTCTTGTGACAGTAGCTGGTATGTGTTCTCTGTCCTTATCTTGATGCACACGCATGCTTTTCATCATATTTTCTCCCCCTCTCCTGTGGAGAAGGGGCAATGATAGAGTGGATTGGTGGGCACCTGGAGGCCAATGAAGTCAACACAGCACACCACAATAACTGAAAAGTTTTGTTCTTGTTATTATTACTACATTCTTCCTCCTTTTTGTACTTAATAAGATTTGTTATAAGAATAGATTAATTAAGAATATGTTTACTCACAACTAATTTGCTCAGCTCAGGTGACAACAAAAGTAAGGGCCTCAGTTATTGCAAAAGATTGTTGTGCACGTAAAAATAGATCATAATACAATCTTTACTTTGGCTAAAAAGTGAGCTAAGAAAGGCTAAGAAGCTGAACAGTCTAAATGTACTGGGATTTTTTCTCTCATATTTACAATTATCATTTCTCTTCCTTTATATGATTTGACTGAAAAAACAAGAATGAGAATATCCATGTATCTAAAAGAACTGCAGAACGGATGTAATTTCAGATATTGTTTTGCATGTGGATCACAAATAACGGAACTGTGTTTTCAAGAGTTCAGAATCCATAAACCAGGTATAATTAAAAAAAAATCTTAGAATTACCATTTAGGTAACTGAGATGCAAATGATTTACAAAATTGCCCAGTACACAGAGATCTCATTTTGTCAATTTGTCCATGTTCCAAAGCCCCTTCTAAAAATAAGAAGCAATAATGGTCTTTTAAGCCCAGCTGATCTGTGCAGCCACAGATTCTATGGGTTCTGCTTTATACTTGTTCCTGAAAATAAAGAAGATTCTGGAGCCAATAAAGCATTGTTTCTAAAGATTTGCAGTGGTTATATGTCTTGCCTCAGGAACTGATCTGGAAATCAAAGGACCACAATCATGTGGAGAGCCCAAGGCAAACAGTTCTGGCTCCCCTTGAAAGAAACTGAAGCAGTAAAGGCAGAAAGAGTGGACAACATATTTTAAGTAAGACCTTAGGAGCAGAACTGCTGGCAAGGAATTAATCAAGTAGTTCTCAAGGCAAGGTCTATTCTGTGTTAAACTGTTTCTTCTATTTTTAAGCAAGTCACAGATAATAAAAAAAATTGAATATTCCTTTATAACCAATCAAAATTATTATACTATTAACCAGAGATAAATTCTGCTATATTAGGTATAAAAAAACCTACAAAAAAGACATAAAGGCCTGGAATAGCAGTGATTAAACCTAGGCACACTATTCACGCAAAACATTTGAGAGTTCTTTTTCTTAATCCCAACACATTTGTCTTGTCAAAGACTTAAATCTGCTATCTTTCTATTTCTGATGAGATTTTTTTTCCATTACTAGCAGATTCTGTACAGCTCCATAATGGTCTTAGTAACATTGTGTTGAACACCCCATAAGAAACACTTCCTAAATATCTGAACTCATTTGTTTTCTCAGTCAGAACATGAATCCGTACATGGTGCATCCCTTCTAGAGCTTACTCCTTTTCAGAAAAAAATTCAGAGTGAATTACTTTGGAAGACATAATTTTTTTTCCTTGGTGTCAGAGACTGAAATATTATAGTTTATGACTTAAACATTTTCATGAAAGAGTTTTGCTTATCATAGCAGAACTGTGTTACAAAAGCTGCACAGAATACCACCACTCCCTGAACGGGGCTTTGGAGTGAGGCACTACGGAGCTCACTGATGAAGATAAGATGAAACTTAGGTCTGGGGACATTCACAAAGCACAGGCTTAGCACCTTCAGGCAAGAGATTTCAGCCCCAGGGCTGTCAGCTTCCAGGCTTGAACAGACCCTAGAACCAAAGAGTGGGGGAGAAAGGCTTAGGGGATGTGTTGGAAAACCTCTGGTCAGAGGCAGTGACCACCCATCCTCTGCTGTTCAGAGGAGCCCAGCTGAGGGGCTCTTCACCCTGGGAAAAGCTTATCCACTGCAGAGGGGTGACATGGCCCATCAAAGGGCCCCCAAAGGGGTCCCCAGACCCTGCACCAGAGCACTGCAGATGATGCAACAAATCCTCAGGGTTGCAAGGGACAGTGTCAACGGGGCTCCTGCAAGGGAGGCACCTGGGTGTTCCCACCTGCCCAAAGCATGTATTAATCCATGGAATTCTGTAGTCTTTGGTGTGGCCTGGTGCTGTGTGTGGTGGTGTGGCCCTATGAGGTGACAACAGGGGACCCTCACCACCAAGAAAACCAGATGGAGGGGAGCAACGAGACATCAGAACACACATTTCTTTTTCTATTTCTTTCTTTCTTTCTTTCTTTCTTTCTTTCTTTCTTTCTTTCTTTCTTTCTTTCTTTCTTTCTTTCTTTCTTTCTTTTTTTTTTCTTTCTCTTTGCCTCTTTTACTATAAAATAAAAGACATCAATTCTTTGTCACCAACATCTAACCTTTTGATTTTAATCTTGTTTTTGGGTATATTTGGAACCTTCTAAGTTCTTTCCGATTTATACACAGAGACTTAATTTTCTTTGCCTTTCTGGGTTTAAACTTGATCATAACACTTGGGCATGTTACTTAAAAAAGCAATTAATCTCACTTAATTTTAGCCATGTCTAATTGATAGGTATTTTGCTTGCAGGAGTTGTCTATGATCTTTTTTCCCAGAGACATCTGTCTCTCTGTACTGACTATGATGAGATCCTGGAAGGCTAGTTTAGATTAGATGCCTACATTTTGAAAGTGAAGAGAGAGAGAGATTATTTTCCCTCTTGCCACCACAGAGGTGCTTTATGTAGTAGTGTTTCCATAGTGATTTACAGGAATATAAAAAACCCCATCAGTTTTACCTACCTTTGAACCACAGATGCAATTACATGAAAAGTTAGATAATGTGATACCAAATCTGAGCAAGTATATCCTGAATTTCAAATGGATTTATGACCAGGGGTCCTCACCTCTGTCAGCCACATTCTTTCACCTTCTTGTCATCTTTAGTTGTAAGAGATATTTCTTGCAGATATCGAAAGAATCATACAAAAGTCTATTCTGCAAGTGACGTCTAGAAAATCATCTGGTGCAACCTTTGTTTGCAAGAAAAGCTTTGGATTAGGTCATGCAGCATCAAGCCAATTCTGGAATAATTCCTGGAGGAAAGATTTCACCAGTTCTCTGAGTGACCTAATCCTATGTATAATTGTTTTCATGATAAAGAATTTCTTCTTACACTCAGAGAAAATTTTCCCTGAATTAGCTTATGCATTTTCCCTCTTAACTATCACTATGTACCTTTCTCTACCTTCTTTCTAATTGTTTTAAGGTACTGGAAGAGTCCCTCTTAAAAGGTGCATTCAATCTCATCATTCCAACAATATATAAAAGTACTGAATACTAACAGATGCAGTATCAATCTGTGAAAAAATCCACTCAGAAAAAATGTTATTATCTGGAATATTAAACACCACCCTTTCAGCCTGGCAATTTAGGGTGTCTGTTCTGTGGTCTTCCTTTCCAATGCTTATCTTGACCAGCTGGCCAATAAGAATGTTGTGAGAGACTATGTTAAATGCTTTGCTAAAATCAAAATACACAGCATCCACTGCTCTGCCTTCATCCACCAAACATCACAGAAGAAATGGGGTTGGTCAAGCACAATTTACCTTTGATAAATCTGTGTTGCCTTCCCCCAAAAGTAAAAACTTTTTACTGTTTGCTTTGTCCTTCATGTACTAGGAATTTTCTTCCATGAGGACCTATTCATTAATTTTCATAGTGACTGATGTGATGCTAACTGGCCTGCAGTTTCCTGGATTTTTCTTTTTACCGTGTGCATAGATGGATGTATTCTTTACCTTTTCAGAGTAATTCAGGACTCCCCTTGGACCCCATAACCATTTCAGAGATGACAGAGAAGGATTTTGAAAGGATGTCATACAACTCTCTTAGCACTCTGACGTATCCTGTCAGGCCCCGCAGGTGTGTATGTGTCCAAATTGTTCAGATGTTCTCTTGATCATTCTTTGGTCTTTGCTTCATCATTGCCCTTGGCAAAGAGAATTTGGAACTGACCTTAACTATGAGAACTGAGGCAAAGAGGGCATTAAGTACCTCAACTTTTTTTTTGCTATTGGTGAGTGATTTGCTAGTCCCATTCAGAAGCAGACCTACATAGTCCTTGCCCATGTGCTGTCCACTTACACAGGTAGAGAAGTCTTTTCACCTGTGAAGGCTCAATTGCTATTTCTATATACCTTTTTTGGAGCCTTTCCATGCTTATTTCTTGGTTTGGTTTGGTTGTTTTATTTTGGTAGGGTTCACAGTTCCTTTGTTTTTAGGGTTTTGGTTTGGTGCTGCTTATTTGGTTTGGTTTTTAAATTCTTTTACTAGCTCTAACCAAGCTGGTCTTTATGTTATGCTTGTTCTTTTTCTGGCTGAGTGTGTGGGCTGATCCTTTAAGAAAGACGTTTCTGAAATTCTCCCAGTATTCCTTAGCTCATTTGCTCTTTATGGCAAACTCTCAGGGGTCACTCTCTGAAGAAGTTCTGTCATTCTGAAAGCCAGGACTTTAGTCCACTTATTTTCCTCATGATCTTTCAGGTCTTAAAACTCTCTGATCTCATGGTCAGTGCTACCAAGACTGCCATTGATGGTCATGTTTTGAAACAACTCTTCTTTATATTTAGGTCCAGAAGAACACCTCTCCTAGCTGACATATTCAACAACTGAGTAAGGAAGTTGTCCTTGATACATTTCAGAGATCTCCTGAATTACTTATGTGCCACTGTATTGTTTTCCTAGCAAATAAAAGTATAATAACAGTATAACTGAAGTCCTTCATGGGAACCAGAGTGCGCAGACCTAAGGCTTCTTTGAATTGAGGAAGGTTTTGCCCATCAATCCTCCCTTACTGTGTGGTCTGTACAGAGACAGCAGATCACTACCACAAGGTATCCATTGATGGTGATTCTTCGGATCCTGACCTACGTAGACCTGTCCTATTTTTCATAGCTAACAGCTAAGTGCTTATGACAAAGTTACAGAGGAAAGGAATGGAGTTTCTAGCACTGTTTAATTCCATTCCACCCACATCATAAATGGGGCTAAGTTAATGCTTTGTGGAATGTTTTATGTTGATTGAATGCTGCTCTAAAATTTTTGTCAAAATTCTCTGATTTTCTAATGTTGCTACTTTTTTGTTGTTGTTGTTGTTTTTTTGACCTCTTGAGAATGTCTTGTTGGTATTTCTCCCATGTGTCTAGCTCAGATTACATGAAAAGCTGTGAGCTCTTAAAGTGTCTTGCTGAGCAAGGAGGCCTTACAAGTGGGGAAAGGTGGAAGCTTGAATAGGTTAAATTTTCTCACTGGATTTCAAACCAGCACATCTTTCACTGGTCTTTTACACAGAAAATAATTCTTTCTTCTCTTTTATCCTCTGTCTTTCTAAAGTGAAGTAATGCAAAAGAAGATTGTAGGACTTAGTCTCAGAACCTAACTTTCAGGTAGGTACATTTAGCTGAAAAGAAATACATATCCTCTTTCCAGTCTGTAAAATAAGAATGGTTACTAAGGCACTTAAAAATTAAAGACATTCCATTTCTGAAAAGCCTTTGAGTATTTTTATCTGCTTTCACCTGTATGGTAGTATCTTGGTTTAAAAAAAAAAAAAAAATATGGGGCAGACACTCCAGAAGGAGTTACCTTTTAGTTTTAACCACGACCCTTTCACCAATAAGGAGAGACAAATACAAGAAGATATATGAAAAAAATACCAGTTTACTAAAACAAAACAGCACAAAACAGCTGCAACCAAGAAAACAGTAATAATCACTAGATATAAATGTGCTAAACCCCATGGACTCCCTGGGAAGAAAGGAAACAAGATGTGGGAAAGCTCCTCCCCCAGTATGGCAGCCTCTGTAGCTGGCTGCATTGGCCAGGGGACAAAGACAATGTGGCAGAGAGAGAGAACAAATTAAAAAAAAAAAAAAACCCACAGCAACTGAACCTCCATGATAACAAAACTCCCTCTTCCGCAAACAACAACCAATGGGAAACAAAGGCAAAAAAAACCCAGAACAAAACAAAAAAACCTGGAGAACTATTGGTGTCCAAAACAAGTCAAATGTTGCTGAGCCATTTGCTCTGTGCCACCAGACAAAGTCTCTCCCAGTGGTGGCAGGTCCATTGACAGTGGCAGTTGGAACTAGGACAGCAGCTGGAACTGGTGGACTATGGGTGCAGGAGTCCCACTTTTCCTGGAGTGGTCATCTTGAGTGGCTGCAGCGAAAAAAAACACCCAAAGATAATGTTCTCCTCAGCTCCAGAGACAGGGTTGCCCTCAGCAACTGTGGACAAAATAAGGGGGTTGTGAAATTCCTAAAGGGACTTTTAAAGAACCCTGGCACACCCTACCTGCACAAACCCAGGGCAAGAAAATCTGGGTCTGCTTCTGTCCTGTGTGTCTTAAAGTGACTGTCCCAGTCTTGGACAGATTGGCATAGAAAAAATATGGAGTACAATAGGCATTCCACCCAGGGCAGGTGGAAAAGAGGAGCTAGCCCATAGATATATTTGGACCTTAGGTCTATTTTATCAATAGAAAGATGAAAAAGCATGTTGTTGTGTTATCGTAGTTCTTATCTACCTGCTTCTTTACAGATTGCTCAGGAAAAGGTGACAAAGAGGCTCAGATAAAAACTATGACTATTTGACATTATATGTAGAAAGGTATTATACCGCTTCAGTGAAAAGATGTCCAGTTCTACTACTGTCTCATTTACAGATTATCTTATACAACATTCTTATTTCATTTTAGGTTAATTAAAAAGTTTTGTTGTCACCATTCTGATGAAAATTTTCATTTCCTATACCACATAAATAAAAAAGTTATGTATGCATATAAAAGGAATGAAAATAATCCCCCCTTTCTTATAAGAGCTGTCATTTAAATAGAACTTTGACAACATGGAAGCTATTTATATTTCCCATGTTTCTTTAAATATCGTTTGAATCAAATCATTATCCTCTCATGCTTGATAATAATTTGAAATCATGCTAATCTCTGACACAACAGATTTTTGAAAGCTCTGTAAAACCTTAATATCATTGCTTCAGGCAAGGGTGACAGATGTAATCACCTGCTATAATTCATGTTTAATACCTAAGTGACAGAGAAGAATCATATCATGTCCTTGATCCGAAATCCTCAGCCATGCTATATCACCCAGCCCTAGAAAATACTTGTGAAAATTGCTAAACCTATTCCACATTTAATAATATTAAGAAGATATGTCTATCAGAATAAAAACTGATCCAGCACAAAGGCATAATTTGTAAAGACAAATATATATTTTACGGGATTTTTTACATTCTTCTAAACTTTTTTCTGCATTTTCAATATCCAAGAGAGATTTCTGTTACCCACATTTCACATCTCCAGAATACTGATAAAAATTGGGAAATAGTTTGACACATGAAAGACACTATCTTCATCCTCTAGTCCTTATAATCTTCTTACTTTTTGAAGAGTATCTTTAAACACTAAACCTAAGGAAAGTTATAATTTTTGTTGTTGTTTTTAGCATTTTTTAAAAAAAGAACAGTTGTTGTGAAAAGACACATATTTTAAAAGAGCTATTAAAATTAAATCTGCAAACATATTTACACAATCTAAATTTTATATTTGCAATGAATACATGAGATATTCAGGAAAGATCTAAATATTGCACGTGTCTGAAGGACCTGTACAAATAGAAAAGGTTTCTATACAGGAACATGCAGACCGTCCTATGTTCTGACTAGATTCTAAAATGGTTACACATGACTTGTGTCTGTGCATCAGCTTGCAGAGCTGAGCCTGGAAAAATTAAGCTCACAAAGTATGTACATTTCCATATCATCTGTGTCATCAGACACGTTTTTGGTTTCCTTTGTTAGATAATGATCAGCTCTATTAGGCACTTATACATACCCTAATCTTTTCAAACAACTCCATACTTCTATTATCTTTAGAAAGAAATGCAGCAAGTATAATTTCCATGTCTGTGCAAATATTCTGTCACTTACGCCATAGCAGTTAAGTTTGATCTGAAATGACACAATTTCTACATTGATGTTATTCTAGGTCCCAAGGAATATGGAGATGACATGACCAATAGAATTATTCTTGGTAGAGAGTGGTATTATCTGTCAGAAAACCTTTGTTTAAAACAGTGCCTGAATTATAGATTCACTGATCTTTGGGAGAATATTCATGGTAATTATAACTATCTGTGTGCCTTATTCTTGTGTGTTCCCTGTTATTAACACCAGTATATATAGTTCAACAGACCTTTAAGATGACCTATTTTAAGACCCTGAGCAACTAAACAAAAGATTTGAGCAGTGAGGTATGAGTGTAGGGAAAAACAACAACAAAAACCTCTACAAAAATACTCAAAAAACAAAACCCAAAGAATTATTTACTTCTGTATAGCCAGAACAGGAAGCTGTGATTAAGTATTTTGCTTTCAAACCCCACAAAACATTTCCAATTAATCTTGTTGAAAAGAAGGTGACCATCTGAACAAGTTTTTAAAATATTTGTAGGTAAGAGCATTAAATGAAGAAAAAAAAAATATATTCCAAGCAAGGGCTAGTATGAAATTTAGCCTACTCTATGAAATTTCCCATTAAAAATAGTGTAGCTTGTATATATGTATATATGTATATTATTTTTGATCACTACTACTACCTGTTTATAGAATAAAGGTGCTTTCTATCTTCTGGTTTAAGGATAAAATGAATTATAAGATATATCATAATAATAATGATAAGAAAGAGAAGATAACAGCATAATTTAATATGGAAGAGGAGATGGAAGCAGTAACATATGCTTCACTCAAATACGGGTACATCAGGATTTGTATTTAAACAGAGATTTGCTCCCCAGGAAAAAAAAATAATTTTTTTTTCATGTACTCATTCCAGGTAAAACTTCAGAACTTTCAGAGAGAAATCTCTTCTTACTTTTGTGTAAAAAAAAGAATTTTTATAATCAGCTGAATTTAGTTTACTCTTGTTTTAAGACCAAAAAAACCCCAATGAAACACTTACATTTGAAAACCAGCTTAAGATGTTTGTAACACAACCAATCAGCTATTAAATAGAATTATGAATAAGAACTTTTACTAATTCTAGATCCTATTCATGATAAATGTTTATTTATCTGAGGAGGTTTGGGTTTTCTTAATTCATCCTATGCCAATGGTATTGAATCTTGTTAATGACAGTAGTGATAGCTTTTCTTGGTTTTGTTTTCTTCTGTCCAAAACATAAGTTTATAAAATAAATATTCATAATCAAAATCACACTATGATTATGTGCCAGACTTGGTTAGAAGTCATGTAACTATATTACTATTTAATGCAAAACCACTATGGATGGATCAATATAACTACAATTCCTTTTTTAAAATTTGTTATTTGTCAAAGGTAACAGTGGAAGAGAGCTTCATGACTCCCATTAGCAACAAATGGATTTTGTATTCCTCTGCTTTCTAGATGTAAGATGGCTGATTTTACAAGGGAAGGAACATTAAATATTGACTACAAATAGCAGCAATTGCAGGGTAGAATGAAGTGCTTTGATCATAAAAATAGGGACAGAACTTAGAGTTTAAAGATGAATATTCTCTTTATTGCCTTCTATTTCTTCTATACTCTCTACAAAATTTCTCTGCAAAATTTCTCTGCAAATTTTGTTGTAAGAAAGAATTTTATAATTACCTTAAAAAAAATGCACACTGTTTGGCAGATTGAGGTGGAAGGAGATAAGTAAAGTAGATATTGACCTTCCTATAAAGGAAATACTATTTTATCTAATCTTTCTAACTCAAACACTTATCTAATTAATCAGACTAAGGCTCAGTTTTTGGTTTTTTTTTTTTTTAATTTTAAGGTGCAGCATAGGATGACCTAGGAATTTTTTTTTCTCTTATTATATTACCCATCATACACACCAGTGGTAAACAACTTGTGACTCTTGACCCATAAGTGTTTTTTAGGTCATGTGAGGGAGGCTTTCTATCTAGGAGGACAGCAAACATCTAGCAGGAGTGTCTTTGACATGTGGTAGTTTTTTGTGTTGTGTTGCCATATGAGTATTTTTTGCATAATTCAAAAGGTCTAGAGTAGTAGATATTCCACACTTTTGCAATTCAACATTATTCTTTGGAACTCCTTTACATACAGGAACGAGAAAAAATAGGAAAAAATAAGCAGTCTTCAGTCTATTCTGAGAATGTTATGACAGAGAGATACAGAGTAATAATTTCTTCAGAAGTTTAGAAATACAAGTAATTTACTAACAGAACTCTAACAATTTTTTTTTTTATATTTTAAAAAATAGCCTGGCTTTTCCTTAGGATCTAGAATCACTTGCATATAAAGAAAAATTTAAGCAATATTGGCTTGTTCAAAGCTTCTTTCAGAGAAGAAGTGCTGGTCCTGTAAATATCTGAAAACATGATAAAATTGTAAAGACGGTAAGATAAAAACTATACTATAAAATTTTGTAATTAAATACTTTTATGTTTGAATTATGATATAATTAGGTCCTTGAAAGCACCTCTATAGAAGTTTTTCAAGATATTTTTTATGGGCCCAAATTGCTATTTAAATATTTAATATTTAAAAATGTCTATTTAATGAAGAAATTTATGTTCATTTGCTTAGTGAAGAGAGATTTTTGCTTCAAGTATTTAGTGACTGGATAAAACAAAAAGGTTGGTTGATATTGTATGCAAAAAGGTCATGTAACGTAACAAAATATTCTCCAGGAAATGTCAATTGAGTTGTAAAGTCCTAGAGAAATTTATGAGCTCTAATATTTTTTGCTTTTTTTTTTTTTGTTGGTTAATTGGTTGGTTTTACCTTCTTCAGACTTTTAGAACTTTCAGAATCTTTTCAAAGTCCAGGCATCTCACATACTAGCTTACCTGATGGATACGTTCTTAGCATTTCGGAATTTTAGTGTTTACACTTCTGTTTGAGAAGTAATCCTCAGTTGTTCTGNATTTTTTTTTTTATATTTTAAAAAATAGCCTGGCTTTTCCTTAGGATCTAGAATCACTTGCATATAAAGAAAAATTTAAGCAATATTGGCTTGTTCAAAGCTTCTTTCAGAGAAGAAGTGCTGGTCCTGTAAATATCTGAAAACATGATAAAATTGTAAAGACGGTAAGATAAAAACTATACTATAAAATTTTGTAATTAAATACTTTTATGTTTGAATTATGATATAATTAGGTCCTTGAAAGCACCTCTATAGAAGTTTTTCAAGATATTTTTTATGGGCCCAAATTGCTATTTAAATATTTAATATTTAAAAATGTCTATTTAATGAAGAAATTTATGTTCATTTGCTTAGTGAAGAGAGATTTTTGCTTCAAGTATTTAGTGACTGGATAAAACAAAAAGGTTGGTTGATATTGTATGCAAAAAGGTCATGTAACGTAACAAAATATTCTCCAGGAAATGTCAATTGAGTTGTAAAGTCCTAGAGAAATTTATGAGCTCTAATATTTTTTGCTTTTTTTTTTTTTGTTGGTTAATTGGTTGGTTTTACCTTCTTCAGACTTTTAGAACTTTCAGAATCTTTTCAAAGTCCAGGCATCTCACATACTAGCTTACCTGATGGATACGTTCTTAGCATTTCGGAATTTTAGTGTTTACACTTCTGTTTGAGAAGTAATCCTCAGTTGTTCTGTCTGGGTTGTTTTTTGTTTTTTTTTTTTTTTGTGGTTTCTTCTTTTGTATGCTTAGTCTCTAAAAGAAACTGAGAAACAAGATTTTATTTTTAATCTTCATCATTACCCCAGCTTTAAACTATTTTACATTCTCTTTTTTGTTAGCAGCGGATAACATACTTTAGTTTTCAAAATATTTCAAATGTTTTAGATATTTTCATGTATATTTAATACAAGTGATAGCCTGCAGTTTACTGCCTGAATAGTTTTTAATGCTGTTAAAAGATGAAAATATCTCTTATTTGCTGCTTTGGAAAAATAGTCATCTATTTGGCAAGGTTTTTCAACTTTGTTCTCTTGCAAAAGGGTGCCAAGATGATTATTGAATATTTAAACTATTATGAAGATGTGCATTTAAAGAATAAATGGTTATACATATATTACATTTAGGAAAACAACATATTTGTAAAATTTTTTACATATCCAAGAATCACAAATTAACTACAGGTCTGAATGGTTAATTCTAAATTATAGCACTTTGTTTTACATAACTCATCTCTTTTTCATTTATGAACACAAAAAATTGTTGATGAAGCTCCTTTTATGGAGAGAATATAAAACCAAATATTTTAAATAATGCATTGGAATATTTTCCTAACTCTAGTCTCACATTTTAGTAAATTTTTTATATGGAAAACTTAGTCATTTTCAGACCAATAAATTTTGCTAGTATTTAATATTGTCAGAAAATCTATTCTTTTTCTAGGCACTAAATATTCAGGACTGTTTAACAATAATTCCCATTTTTGAATTTACAAAGCTCTTAATATTTAACTTACTCTGTCTTCCTTCACTGGGAATATGGTTTGGTCCTGCAATTAAAAAACTAAAAGTAAAACAAAATTTCCTCTAATAGGTAGTAAGGTAATAAGAATAGAATATGTCATGTCATCACTACAGAAAAAATACTTTATACTACAGGATGCTCATAAAAAAATTATAACCATGTGTTAAGTATTTTATATGGAAAACATCTCCCTATAGTCCTTGAAATTGTAATTTATAATGCTTAAAATCCCCTGGGTAAATATTTTAAATATTTATCAATATAGTCCTTATACAATGTTATTAATTCTCCAAGGCTACTGTATTTTGTTAGACTAGGATATAAGAAGTGAAATTACCTCGCTTATGGCAAAACATTAATTTATACATTTTAACTTGATTTGTCAATTGGTAAGTGTTGCCACTTCGTGACTGATTTCTCACACCTGTGCTTCACTGGTATTCTGAAGATGATCAATATACTCCACTGCTAGCATTACTCTCAGAATTGAGAAAGAGATTTTTATCAAGGGTTGTAGAACACTTTTATGATGTTGCTTAAAAGGTGAGTATATGTTGAATGTAGCATGCTGTCAATCCTATGCTTTTTGAAAAATGTCTGTCATCTAGAAACACCAGATTGTGAGTGAAATCTGTAAGAGAGCCACATTAGATACTTGCTCATAGTTACAGAACTCTCACAGGACTGCTTGCCTTTGTGCTCTGGTGAGACATTGTGTCAGTAAAGAACAAAGCATTACAGGAGGTATAACTTTTATGGTTCATAGTGTGCTGGACTCGTTGGGGAGGAAGCGTGTCTATTCCATCCTAGAAAAGAGATTAATCCAATATAGCAGCAACCAGGGATATAACATTTATGGGTAACACATTAGGGAACTTACATCTCTGACAATCAGCTGACATTTTTGAGTCTATGTCCTCAACAAGAGAGTTGGTAA
This sequence comes from Urocynchramus pylzowi, assembly GCA_013397555.1. NCBI lineage: Eukaryota > Metazoa > Chordata > Aves > Passeriformes > Fringillidae > Urocynchramus > Urocynchramus pylzowi. The sequence goes on along the minus strand of VZRH01000180.1, from coordinate 515,525 downwards.
CATTCTCTGGTTCAAAATGCATAAAAGTTGAGATTAGCACTGACATTTAGAAAGCGTGTTGAATGAATAGAAAAAATTTGACCCTAGTTTATATCCTACTTCAGTGTCTTATTTCTTTTGACCAAAACTATAAATGAAGAATTTGGCTATCAAGAAGAGATATTTCTACTGTGATTTTTCTTTCTAAGAGAAAGTAAGTTGTCTTGAAAACTGGTAATATTCTAAACACCAAAGAGCTAACCTTGCTGAAATTTGCACAAATATAATGAGTGGAGTGCTATTCTCTTTTATTTCTCATAAAATTCTATTATAGTAAATGGATTGATATTGAATAAAACCTCAAAGAATTAAGCTCACTGATTCAGAACTAAAGGTCTAAGTGACAGCATTCTTCATTTGTATGGTAGATTACTTCAGATTTTTGTACAGCTAAAAAGTGAAACAAATTACTGTATTTTTTAATAATGTCATTAAATTGTTATACGTAAATTTTATATGTCTGAGGTACAAAAAAGTGGCAAAAGAAAAGGAAATACCTCTCAAATATTTAATATATATAAATATTCAAAAATAGGCAAAAAATTATTTTACCTGTTACTTAGCCGTAATCTTGAGCCTAATACTCAATAATAAAAATGGCAGCTCAGTCATTGCCCACAAAAAGGAAATTACTCTTAGAAAGGCTTTGTGATTATGACTATTGTACAAGTATTCTAAAAATTTTTAACTCTAAGGGACAGCCACTGTGTCAATATCTAAAAGTATTTTATCTCCTTCCAATTTAGATTCCTAATTTTAATTTTTTTCCTAAAGTTAAACAACTTCTTTTTTTTTTAAGCACATCAAATGAAAATTGTGTCTTCTGAAACAAAGCAGAAGGATCAACCTCCTCTTCTGATCTAATATGCTGAACATTTTTGCAGTTAGTGCATTCACTTGTGATATGAAATGGAATTTCGACTGCTTTTGCAGTGTGATGGGGCTCAAATTCCCAGATATCACATGCCATAGTGTACCCAAGCAGTCCAAGTTTAGTATTTGGTCGTTTTCCACTCTGTGTGCCTTACAATGAACAGCCTGTGTAGATGTGTTTACACATCACTCTCATTCAGGCACACTCATTAGCCATTTATATTTATTCTTTTGCTCTCTCATCAAACATGTAGTTTCCATTTTTGATAGTTAAAGTAGCTTCAAGAGGAAACCTACTAATGATATTTCTAAAATTTCCAATCTAGCATATCAATTTGTAGCTTAAGTACTTAAGGACAAAAGACTTAATGGGATTTAAATCAAATTCACAATTCACATGGGATTTAAATCAAATTCATCAATTTATTACATCATTTAATCTTAAATAATAAACTAACCACTACAAGTTTCCACTTTATTTGTTAAGTTTCGCCAACTAATTTGCCTTCCATAATTTGATATACTCTAAGAAAATTTAAGGATACATTTTCCCTTCATAAAAAATGCCTTGATTCTAAAGCACTGCTAAACTTTCTATACTGCCAATAATAGGAGGCTTTGTTCAAAAGCAAATTTCATGTATTGGGAGTAGTTACTGGTGGGAAATGAGGCATCATAATCATTTAGACACTTGTAATAACTTTTGAGGAATGAGTTAAGAGTTTTAATTTCTTAGTTTCATTTCGGGTTCCTTAATTATGTTTTTAGAGCTGATACTTCAAATTTTCAGTGTTTACTGTTCAATGTAAATCAAATCTTGCCTAACTAAATTTTAGTTATGTGTCAGTTGAAAGCCATCTAGCAAGCATCTCGTCATTTACCAATGCTTCAGTCTCTGCAGAGCTCCACTGAACTAAGTGGGACTCAGGAGAAAAGACTATTTTTACTGGTTAATATGTAAATTTAGGGACTTTATATGACAATTGAAGTTCAAATTGTAGTAAGTATTGAGACCAAAATGATATCTAATTTATTTATAATACTCAGAAACAGTGAGAAAGCTTAGCCACAATAAATTATTTTGGATAAACTGGGTAGGATTCAGACTTCAATATAATCCTCAAAAGCCAGAGGCATACCACATCTATCTTTGAGGTATGAAAATGATAATATGGAACAACCAGCAAGATTGCACAGATAGGAATATATGTGAAAGAGATTAAGAACCAAGATTTAGGAATGTTAGAAGACTATCTTAAATGGAAACATCATGGACATCTGGTGAGAGGTCATTACAGCATTTCCAGCTGTGGTTATTCATTCAGCAGTAGCTTATTATCAATATGAAATTCAAAATTGTGTTTTCTTCAGCTGACAATGGCAATATTACAATAGAGAAAAGAACTACAAGATAGTTTTTCACTTAGAGAATCAAGGAAAAAACATTATGACTTCTAAATTGTTGTCAGTATCAAAAGCACAAACATCAGAGGACATACATTATTCTGAATAGTTGTCTACACAGTGATTGATGAAAGACATTTAGAAGGTTGTAATTTTCACTGTAATATGGGTCTTCAGCAAGTGAAGTTCAAATTGAGTTAGAAATGAGCAGTAATTTAGAAGAAGGATCTACCCTGATCTATCATTTAATTTAAACAGTGGTGTGTAGATATGTTTTTTCCCTGATTTCTCTATCACTACCAACTTTTTGTAACGAGTTGTGTGCTTAAATCATTTGGCTGAAACAGACAAAATTAGGCCAGCCATAGCCCTTCAGTGTATGGAAGGGATTAAAAGGAAGTCTCATCAATACCTGGGGAAGACAGTGTATATGTAAGAGTTGTGAACATATAAAGCTTTTGGATTCAGCTATTAGACTATTACCTCAAACCCCAAACTGAAACAAAACAAAAACAAAACCAACCATAAACAAACGAAACAAAAACAGCCAACCAACCAAAATTTAAAAAACCAAAACAAACAGACAAATAAACAGGAAACAAACCCAACAAACAAAACTGCAGAAACCAACAGATTTCCCCCTTTTTCTCATCAAAATAAAAAGCTAAATATTTGTCAATTCCTTCACTATACTCCAAATTTGACCCAACGATATAATGCACATTTTTGTATAATTTACAAAATTCATAGAATCTTAGAATCATTACGATTGGAAAAGATCTTCAAAATCTTAAAGTCTACCCTTTGACTAAACACCACTTTGTCAACCAAACTGTAACACCAAGTCACATATCCAGTCATTTCTTCAACATTTCCAGGGATGGTGACACCTCCAGTTCCCTGGGTAGTCCATACCAATGCCTAACCATCCTACCACAGAAGAAATTCTTCCTGATGTCAAACCTGAACCACCCCTAGCACAGCTTGAGGCCATTTCCTTGCGCAGGAGAAAACACCAACCCCCACCTTGCTACAACCTCCTTTCAGGTACTTGAGCAATAACGTCTCCCTTGAACCCTTTTTTACTCCAGGCTAAACTACCCCATCTTCTTCAGCCACTTTTTATAGGTCTTACTCTCTAGACCATTCTCCAGCTTCATTGCCCTTCTCTGGACTTGCTCCAGCACCACAATGTCCTTCTTGGTGAGGGGCTCACGACTGGACACAGGACTCAAGGTGCCAACTCACCAGTGACAAGCACAGAGGGACAATCACTTTCCTAGTTCGGCCTTCTTGGCCACCTGGGCACATTCTGGATCATGTCCAGTCACTGTTAACCAGCACTCCCAGGTCCTTTTCCACCAGACAATTTTCCAGACATTCTGTCCCCAGCCTGTAGCACTGCAGGTGATTGCTGTGACCCAAGTGCTGGACCTGGCACTTGGTCTTGTTGAACCTCACACTTTTGGCCTCAGCCCGTCCATCCAGCCCGTCCAGATCCCTGTGCACAGCCTCCCTACCCTTCAGCAGACCAGCACTCCTACCCAATATAGTGTGATCCACAAAGTTTCTGAGTGTGTTTTAAGTCTCTTCATCCAGATCACCAATAAATACATTGATTAAGACTGGCCCCAGTATTGAGCCTGACCAGGAACTGGACTCAGTGATCCTTTACAACTGGACTCAGTGAGTCCCTTACAACTCAGGATATTCTGTTTCCATGATTCTAACAGCACTGCTCAGCTTGGTCTGCACAAAGCTTGGTGCACTGATCCTACTGTCTATGTCATTAAAGATATTAAAGATATGTCATGAAGATATACAATGGCATTCATCTTAGTATGATCCCTTGTGAGACACTTGTTAACTGATCCCTATTTGAAAAGAAAGGCCCTGACTGTAACTCTTTCGACACAGCCTTCCAGCCAGATCTTAAGCTCAACAATGTTATCACCTCTTTATCCAAAGATACCACTGGTAGTTATATTGTCAAGTAAGACTTCTCAGTTTATGAGCAGGAAATCCAGCAGTGGGTGGTTACTAGTCACATAATGAAGTATCTGCAGTAGAAAATAGTTCTCAATTAATTCAAGAAACTTGATAGAAGACTTGGGCACTGCTGGGTTTTTTCCCCCAAAATGCCTAGTTAATTGCAATCACCCATAAGGACCAGGATTTAATCTCTAATTTGACTTGCACCAAGCATTAAGTTTGATATTTTCACAGAAGTATCCTAAACTAAAATTTGAATCAAAATGACAATGGTCACTCAGAGACCATTACTATATATATGAAGCAAGGTTTTTACTTATCCATCTTAATTACTCACATTTATCTATTTTTAATTTCATCTGTTAGTTTGGAATTTATTTGTTGCTTTTTGTGGGGGTGGTGATTTTCGTTGTTTTCCCTTCACCCTTCCTGCCTCCCCCACTTTTGTTGAGTGATTTCGCTGTTCTTTTCAACATGGTCTTGGACATATTTTTTTTAAATAGGCTTGTACCAATAGCTGACTGTGTCCCTGTTTGGTCCCTTTTCCAGAGAATTTATAAATTAGGTAAACAGAAAAAGGTTTCCCTACTTGGAACCCTGATGAATGACTGATTCCCTTTTTAGCAGAACTAAATTATTGTTTAAAACAAAGCTTTTCAAATAAAAAGGACATGTGGTAATTTTTATTTGCAGAACTACTTCTTGGTATCAGACAATGTATAGCAGAGAATCAAAAAGCAAATATTTATTTCATGTAAATCATGTCACAAGAAACCAAATAAATTGTGTTTTGCCAAATTTATAAAAATCCATGCTATTGTAGGTTTATTACAATAAAACCAGTCTTACTCTAAAGTAATTAGATGAAATCTGTATATTAAAAAAAACTAGCTGTATTAATCAAATTTGAAACAAATAATCTGTATTTCATACTGAATGTTGTTCCCCTTATATTTTTCCACTATAAGAATGGTAATAATTTCCCAAATAATTAAAATATACAATAATTTTGAAGTGTAGAATCAAATTTTACTTTTTCTATATGAATTGTAATTAAATAAGCAACTCAGAGCAGATTACAGCTTAGTGCAAGAAAAAAAAAAAAAACGTTAGAAAGGGGTTGAAATGGTTTCTCACAGAATGTGTTTACCAAAAAATTCTGAATGTCACGATAACAAAAATATCAAAATTTTCATCTCACAGCAAAAACATCAAATATTTTCATCTCAGAAGTACTCAATTAATGAAAGAAAATATATTTTAAAAAATAACATATTCAATGATTGACAGAAAAATATTCCCTAATATTATTTGTGCATAGTTTTATTGAGCTTTGTTTCCTGTGCAATTCAGAACATGTAGCAGATGCATTATCTGATTAAACTCTACAGAACTTCTGCAAATGTAAGGGTGTTTTCATGACTCTGCTACCATCACTGAAGTAACAATGCATTGCTCTGCATTGTTATCATTTTGGCAGAATAAGTTCTACAGGTATCTGCTTTGCCCCAGCAGTACCACCACCAACAGAAGAGTATGAAAGAATATGAAATGGAAAATAAGCACTGATATTTGATAAAATCTGAGCTTCTTTGCTTTTTAAAATTTTTTAGGTTATAAAGAACAATATTATGGCTTAAAATATATATAGTAAAAAAAAAGAAGGAAAAGTGGCTGTTCCACATTTCTTTGCTTTCTTTGCTTTATAATCACATTATAAAAACAAATTATTATGCTCCATAGTCACTGTTGTCATCTTGATAAGGACCAGTATTGCAGTGGGCATTAAGTGGAATAGATGCTAATTTACATTTATATATATTTATTTTTGAACGAATATATTAGACTTGCACCAATAAATGCTGTAAGCTATCTAAATTTTGTAACTCTTGAAATAACAGGCTGGAAAACATGGTATAGGAGAGAAACTGAATGGCCTTTTCTCTTACCCACAGATAATTGACTTGATTAAACTGTGATTAGAAAAGTTAGACATTAGCAGCTTATAGTTTAGTAGGCTAATGTTTTAAGATGTGATTTTTTTTCACATTTACATTCGATACAGACCTTTATATTTCTCTTTTATACAAAAAAGGATAGGGTGAGGGAAATTACATCAATAATTTTATCTATGTCTTTCATTTTACCCAAAGGGATATTTAAACTTCATTTTAAAGTCTGTATTAAAACAGCCCCACAAGCACTACTATGAATAAGAGTTTGCCAGAATATATATAAACTGGATCTGCAATAATTCAGGCATAATACTTTGCTCTACTCTGAAAATGCCTGGACAAGACCTAAACGTAAATGCTGGGCACAAGTACAATAAGCTAATATTATATTCAGTGATTTTGTCTTCTCACGTGCCTGTGTATACACAATGCTCAGTTACACAGGCTGAGAGATGATTGCAAAGGCCTAATGCAAGAGAACTTACCCTTTTGATTTTTTTTCTCTATAGATGGATGTAAATCTAAGTAGACTTTTCCATCCCTCTCAAGGTTTATCACACTCAGTGGATTACCCACCAATGTTGAAGAAGAACTTTTGATTGTGGCAGCAACATTGCTGAATCTTGTTTAATGCATCATTTATGCTTTTCCACTACACCCTTGGACTAACCCAGCAGGGCCAATTTTCCTTCATTTCCTTACATCAGTGCTAGTAAGACAATGAATACTGACTAGTACTGCTACTACAATTATTCAAATGACACAAAAATAACTATCTTTTTATAGCACTGCGTTTCTTGTAGCATTTCCTCTTCCTTGTTGCCAAAGGGAAATTTCCTATATGCCCATAGAGCTGCATATGGCAGAGTTACTAGGTGCATCAGTCTCTTGGAGTTGGATACTTTCTGTAAGGTTTTTTTCTTCAGAAATCTTGATCAAATATTGAGTTTAGGGTATATATGTAACACATATCATCAACTCTACTGAGAACTGATATGGAGAAGTAATAACTCCTAAAGTGCTTTTTCAATGTAGATCTTAGAGATATCAAATTTTGTCTCCTGTTGTGTGGTTGTGTTAAGTTGATAATTGTATTTTTAAAAGCCCTAAGAAATATTTAAAGTTTGGGTTTGGCAAAAGTGGGCTATGGGCTTTCTGCCCTCCTCCAATATTTTTATCTATTTCTCCAAGTCATGTGGTCTTTGACACACTACAATTGCCCTTCATCCAGGAGAAACCTGAAATACAGCTCATTTTGCTGTAATCTGGAATATCATAGACATTAAAGTTGTTCTGTGTTATTAAAATACCTGTTTTGCCTTATCATCATTTTTGGATTTACTTTCATTTTAATAAACATATATGTATTAAACTAGCAGGAAAGCAGTTATTGTTGAAAACCTTGCATTGTCTTTTGACTTTTCTGCTCTGTTCCACCATGTGTCATGACATAAGGTTTTGGTTGTTTAGTCATTCAGAGGACAGCCCTGTTATCTCTTTGGCATTGGACTGATAATGGATTATATCACATATTGCACTATGGTTAACAGTGGCCATTAAAGAAAAGATTAAGACCATTGGACACCATGGATTCTGTGCTTGACATTTGTCATACAGAATGCCAAGAATATTTTTTCAATTCCACTTAAGAATTTATTAATGATAATAAAAAAATCCAGTGTATATGACTGATTTACAATCCAATCCTCTTCCTACTGTCTTTAGAAGGACCAGATTGACTTTTATGATAAAAGTTTTCTATTAGCAATGAAATTATAATTGTCTTAATAGTATAGTAATTATTGCAGAAATACAATGGAATCTGTTCAAATCTCATATGTCAGGAAGGGAATATCCAGTGGGTGATTTAGGTTGATAATACAGATTACAGAATTATCATTTACAGAAAATTGTTCAACTTAGCAATCATAAATTAATTTTAAATAAGTCTCTTATAAAAGACCTTGATCAAAAAAAGTTATTAGCAGGAATACTTTTACAGGTGATCTATGATTTTTGTAAGTTTCTTTGTAAGTTTTTTGTTTGTTCGTTTGTTTTGTTTTGTCTTGGTTTGGTTTTTTGGGGTTTTTTTGTTTGTTTTGTTTTGTTTTGTTTTGTTGTTGTTATTGGATGTTTTATTTAACACTTGCACAGTGGAGAAATATTTTTCTGGAATGGCTGTCCTTCCTTTTTTTCAGAGGGCTGTTGATAAAAACAGCAGCAATATTTGTTTCTAGCAGGAGGAACCACACCCAGTAACATCCCTTCTGTTTCTCTAAACATTACTTAGCTGACAAGAAATAAAAAATAGTATTTTAATAATAGCATAAACCAATAAAACTATATGCACTAGAGGAAACTACTGGTGCTTATCTGGTCCAGCTCCATAATGAGAGCAGGATCTGCTTAGATCAGACTGCCTGGGACTTTGTCCAACTGTGTTTTGAGGCAAACAGCTAAAGGATTTATCTAAAACCTTTTCCTTTATATATTCCTCATTTAAAAGTTACAGTTATATCTATGAGACTCAATCTTCTCAGTTTTTTTCTCTTTCATAATTTCTAATTTCTCTATAGCTTGAACCTGTCAACAGACTTCAATTAACTTCACATCTTCAACAGGATTTCATGGTAATCTATGAAATTAATTTTTTCACGGTATCATGAGCCTATCTGATCCTTATTTTCATACACAGTAATTAATATCCCCTTCTGAAGAAGGAGATGTATAAGAAGAGAACTATGAAGCCAGCAGAAATTAATATGCTGTATCTACTGCTTCAGGATTAATGTTTTGTTCCCAAAGAGTGGACAGAGTTTCTCTGCATAAAGCAAACATGAGATAATGACCACTGGTTTTTATATCCATATTGAAGCCACACTGTTCATAGAGATATTTTTCCAGAGCAAATTTTAGCCTTTCAGCTGGTAGTGTGCATGTATCATCAGGCTGTCCTTGCCATCCTGCTGATGCCTTGTGAAGGCTGACTTAGAACAGAGACTGGACAGAGCTAAAGAATAAAGTAGGTATTTATTAAGAGGTCTCAAATAGATCCACCTTGGGCAGCACAGCCCAAAATGGCCACAAAATGGACAACAGGTCATGGGGACTCACACTTTTATAAGTTTTGGTCTATTAGCATATTGGAGCTAATTGTCCAATTACAGCTTTAGCCCATGAAGTCCCATCCTTCTTGTTTTCTCTCTTCAGTCCACTGTTGTTTATGCTCTTGGGCCTGAGAACTGGATAGGTTGTCCTTGGGTCCCCAGGTAGAGAAAGAATTGTTTTGACTACCCATTCTGTGAAGAGAGCTTACTATCCCCTAATATGAAGCCTAGACTGACACGCTAAAGGAGGATAGAATCTGAAAAATATGAAAGCTAAAACCTGAGGTATCACTGAAACCATCACAGACCTTCTTATCCTTAATATCAGAGCCATATTCAAGGGATGAAAAGACAGAGCTGATTAGGGTAGGGATTTTATGGGCCAAAGGGATCACATAGGTAGGCAAGGATAAGAGATTCTTATTGGTCCTGTTAACATTTTCATATTTAAAGAGTCCTATTTGTCTGACACAGGAAAAACCTCAGTAACAAAGTGGGATGAGCTGTTGCACAAAATGCTGCATCCTCTATCTGCTTTGCCAGGGGAGTGAGGTCTCTGTGCTGGGTTCTTTCCCTATCCAGCCTCCATCCCCACCATTCCCATGGGCACAAAGGGTTATGGTTTGCAGACAGTGTCTGTGTCTGGGGATGTCAGCCCCTCCCCAACTGGGCCACCCCAGAGGGGAAGCTGGAGCAGAGGAGTTAGCAGTCACTGGCACTGACAGAGGCTTTAAACCAGTGACACCCAGCTCAGGGTTGGTGGCACACACAGCCATGGCATCCCCCTGATAAGGGCAGACATCACATTTACAGACATATATATTTACAGACTCCACCATCTGTCCTGCTTATCAGGACTCATTGCAAGTGAAGAGGCAGATTTCTCCTGGCTGCATGTTTCATTGAGAGAGAGCAGTCCAGGGATCATAGTCTTGATCATAGAATGAGGGGACTGAATATTGATTACTTCAGCATTCATCTCTCATCAGCTTCCACTCTTCCCTCCACACTGCCATACTCTTTAAGAAGGAGGCATGTTGTAAGAAGTCAGTAAGGAAACATTAAGAAGGCCTTACCATGTCCCCACTGAATACACTTCAGAGAAGGTGCCTTTAGCAGTCAGTCAGCCAGCAAGGGCTTTGGGAAAAAGGAACTGTGAAACCTATTTCTCCCATTCAGACAAGGTTACTTAATGATCAAGCTTTTTTTTCTACTTTTATATCCCCAAGGGTTTTGTTCAACCACAGAGTTTCTCCTGCTTTGTTCCACACAGTTACTTACATTAATTCAGCAGAGTTTATAAAATGCTACCTTTACTTTGAAGTGTTTTGCCCTCCTTGGAAGGATCTAAGTGTCAATACAAATGGAAGGTCACTGAGGAGGCACAAGAGGTTTTCTGCTGAGCAACATCAAGATTGCTCTGCATGCTTTTCCACAGCATGCACTTCACAGTGTTCCACTGGTAGGCGTAACAATATAAATAATAAAACTTTATGCTGCACATAAAAAGTTGGAAGATACAGGACACTAGATGTATTAGAATAAAGAGTGAGGGGAGCAATTAGAGAGGATGGTAAAATAGCAGAGGAGTTAAATTAATTTTTTTGCATCCATCTTTACTATCTAGGACTACAGGGAAATCACTCTTCCAAGGGCACTTTTCATGGGAAATTATACTGTGGCCTTAACAAAATGATAGCCTCCAAGGAGGAAGTTATAGAGCAACTTAAAAAATTAAGTGTAGTAAATCACTAAAACCAGATAATATTCATTTGAGGGTTGTGAAGGAAATTAAGTGTGAAATAGAGAAGTTACTGGCAAAGATATGCAGTGTATCATTTAAAAGGGAACTAATCCACAGGCTAAAAATTCGTTTTGATGGCTCTTGGCTCTGGAAAAGCCTACACTTTGTATTGTTTTTATATCATAATGGCTAGGGGAACCTCTGAGTAGCGTAAGTACTTGGGGCTGAAAGTAATCTTCTACTAAAGAAGTTCTTTACCACATGTTGTACACCACATACAGTTTAAATTCATCATGCTGTAGAGATACTGAAAATATAGTCCTAATATCAAAAGTTGTCCTATAAAAATAATACCATTGAAAGTTTCTGACTGTGTAAAACTTAGTATTGGAACACACCAAATTTTCAAAATTACAGTGTCATATTCTATATCATATTAAAAAGCATTTATCTTTAGCTGTAAAACAGAAATAATGACAAAACAAAGAAAAACAAAACAAAATAAAAAGCTTTTAAAATTGAAATTGTAAGTTAAAAAATCAGAACTACTGATCCACAGTTGAAGATCAAATGACACATCTTTTGGAAAATCAGGTTATTTGCTGAAAAAAAGATGCATTTACATAGTCTTTGAAATATACAAAAGTTTAGGTTGTATTTTCTGTGTGGTTTTAGCTCATATATGTTTGGGATTTTTCTTTAGTCTCCAATTCCACTAGAATTTGCCCTTTAATTCAACAGTTTAAGAGATTATAATGTATAATGTTCCAGGGCTTGGAAAAAGATTTAGATTTCCTCTTCTGCCATCCACTTCTGTAGATTTGAGTCCTGCCTTTGTAAAAGGTTATGTTATTAAATCATCAGTATGGCACCAAAAGGCTATGCTAAAATAAATGAACTGAACCACTGTTTGGGGTTTTTTTTTTTTTTTTTTGTTTCCTCCAGAGTATACCCTTGTTTAAAATAGGAATTTAAATAAGAATACTTTGTTAAGAGCCACCTAAATTGTGGCTGTTAGTCTCAAACTGAGTTCCAATATTGATCTTTCATTTCCAATAAATGTATTTACCTTTGGAATGTTTTACAAAGGAAAATGCACTGCGGTTTCTCTCTTTTTTTTTTTTTTTTTAATTATGCCTGGGTCTACACTGCTATTTCTGTTATTTTGACTGGTTTTGTTAAGACTAGCTCATAAAATGGGACATCAAAAAGTACCAAACCAGAGGCCCACATACAATACATAATTAAACCACCCTTTCCAAATAACTAGTAAAGCAATGGAAGCAGACTAAAATACCCCAGCCAAACAAATAGAAACCCAACCAAAAACCTGCCAAAATTCACAAAGCAGAAGTAGTGTCACTTAAGAATGTTAGGAGATATTAGGAGCATTGCTGTCTTTCCCAGCTGCTCTGATCCAGGTATCCCTCCTGCCTGGCCACACAGCCCAGGACAATGCCCTGGGGACCTGAGCATGTTGAGGAATGCAGCTTTTTCTTCCCTGTGTGCAGATTCAACCAGTAGTGAAGATGTGCATGAGTCCCAGAGGCACACACCCAGAGGACACTGACATGGCTGGTCACACAGATTGCCACAAATATATTGTTTTCAATAACACCTGAATACACAGACAGCCATTTCCTCTTCCTCTGTTGGGCTGGCAGAGACAGAAATGCACACAAAACACTCCAGGTTCACAAGCACAGACATTGATAAATACCTTGAGCACAGCTTCAATGTCCATCTGGAACTCATGCCTAGATCCTAGACTCTCCTACCTGTCCCATGTGTCCCTTAATCACTGGTCAGTCAATTTCTGTGCTCTCTAGAAAACACTAGACAGTGCTCAAGTCTCCCTGAGCATACCAGCACAGACTATTACCAGCTCCCCAGCTTGACCAGAATCAAAGTTGATGTTCCACAAAGTGGTGGCCTTTAGTTTCTTGTTAGCCCATTAATTAGTGTAATTGGCAGAGTTTGTTTCCTGTTTTTTGTCTCCATGCTTGTTTTGGAATGTCTGTGTGCTGCATTTGATACTGTCTCCTACAGAATTCTCCAAGAGAAGCTGGCAGCCCACAGCCTGGACATGCACACTCTTTCACTGGCTTAAAAATTGGCTGGATGGCCAGGCCAGAGCATGATGGTGAATGGTGCTGCATCCAGTTGGCAGCCAGTGGGGTTCCACAGGGCTCAGCACTGGGGCCAGTCCTATTTTGTGTCTTTACTGATGATCTGGATGAGGAAATCAAGTGCACTTTCAGTAAGTTTGTGGATCTGGACAGGCTGGATCAATAAGCAGAGGTCAACAATATGATGCTCAACAAGACTAAGGGCTGGGTCCTGCACTTGGATCACAACAACCTTAGGCAGCACTAAAGGCTGGGGACAGAGTGCCTGGAAAGGGGTCCAGCAGAAAAGGACCTGAGGGTGCTGGTCAACAGCCTGCTGAACATACACCAGTGTGTGCCCACGCGACCTCAAGGGCGGTGGCACCCTGGATTGTATCAAAAACAGTGTGGCCAGCAGGACAAAGGCAGTGATTTTCCCTCTGTACTCAGCACAGGTCAGATGTGACCAACCTGTGTCCAGTCCTGGGCCCCTCACGTCAAGAAAGACTTTGAGGTGCTGAAGTGAGTTCAGATAAATTGAGTGGATAAATTGTGGAATGTTCTCAAGTTGAACTGTCAAGATAAGAAATTTTAGGAAAAAATGTTATGGCAAACAATAAATCAGTAGAGACACATGATATTCATCTAGGACTTGCAGAGAAACTCACGTATGAAATTGCTGAAAGATTGACTATGGTTTGTAACTCCCTGGCTAAATCAGTTTCAGTACCAAAGGAATGTAAGCTGAAAATTAAACTGACACCAGTTATTAGAAAGGCCTCTAACAATGATTTTAGGAAATGTAGATGAATAAATCTAACTCTACTACAAGCAAGATAATAGATGCCACAATAAAGAACAGTATCAGTAGATGCTTGGCTACACATGATATAATGAGAAGATCCATGCAGCTTTGGTGAAAGAAAGTTATGCTTCAGCAACCTATCAATGTTCTTGAATAAGTAAATTATAGTATTGATCAATAAACATTTAATAATTAAAAGTACAAAAGAAAAATCTTGTCGTTAAAGAGGATTCATAACAATAAGGAAATATTATTGAATAGTTTCATAGTTGGTTAAAGAGGAATATAGAGGACTGAATAGACAAATTGTTGTTCAGTGATGAAAAATTATCATTCTTACATTCATGATTTGAAAATTATTTAGAAAATGCAAAGTTTGCGACTGGTTCAGTGTAGAAAAACTAAGGTAGCTATGAAGAGTTGTAGGATGATCTCATGACAGCTGAATAGCTGGGTAATAAAATGTCTGATTATATTTAGAATTGGCATAAAACTATTTATATGAGGAAAAAAAATTCCAATTATAAATACATGATGAACTGAAAATGTGCTAAATATCTTAGTAACATTCCTACATTTTTTCCTTGATCCATTATGAATAGGTCTCTCAGAGTCAAAAGTAAAAAATAATTCAAAAAAAGTAAGCAAAAGAATTTCAGAAATTACTATAAAAGGCATAGGAATTACAACTTAGTGTTATAACTAAGTTGTATAACTATATCACTGGGTGGTTTGATGCTGTGGTAGTCCACATCTTTTGTATGAAGTATCATTTTTGTTATGACCTCTCAGAAAGGATGTAATAGAAATAGAAGACAAAAAGAGAAATAGACAAGGATTATGAAAAAAGAAACTATGTCTATGTGAAAAAATAGACTGTAGCCCAGTCAATACAGTTTCTGCTCTGAGCTGGGGAATGCCCAGCTGTGCACTGATCCAGCAGTGCAAAGGCTCAGCCTTGCCATGGCCTGATCTGGTTTAATCCCTGTGCTGGGGCCAGTGGCTGCTGCCTGCTCTGCTCTGGGGTGGCCCCAGTGGGGAGGGGTCACACCCCTACCTGACAAACCATGGCCCTCTGTGTGCATGGGGCTGGGGGCATCTGTGAGCCACTGCCAGAAGGAGAAGGTGAAGGTGTGACAGTCAAGCTTGGTTTCATGCAAGACCCCTTCCAGCGACTCATTCACTTGCCCTTCTCTGCAGAAATGTTTGAGAGGGTAAGATGGAAAAGCTCATAGGCCAAGATAGAAACAGGGAGATCACTTGCCAGTTACAAGTCTGAAAACAACAAAGTAGACTCAGATTGGGAAAAAATTATGCAATGTGTGGCATATTAAAAGTATGTGTATAATACATCACATTCTTCTGAAACTAAAACCGAGTTATATAAAAATATTTTGGTAGGCTGTTTCATTCAGAAAAGTAAGGTATTTTCATCTGGATGCAGGTTCAGGGTTTCTCCGTGATTCATCTTCTGTACCAGAAAACCAAGTGGTCCCAGTCTTACATAAAGAAGCACATTTTTTTTAATAAAATATATTTTTTATATATCCACATATTTCCATATGGAAATCATGTTTTCTCTAGAACTAAAGAGCATGCAGCATCAGTCCTGTGAATTATATGTGTTAGGTTCCAATAGAGAAGAAAGGAAATATAAATCACTAATAACTTAAAGAAATAGAAGTCCTGTCAGGTTTTTATGTACTACGTAATTATATTTGCTGTCTTACTAATATATCTTCTAAAATTTAACAGTTACACAGAATTACTTTTGAGGAGAACATGAGATTAAATAAATGCCCCTGAATCTGTTGCATGATGCTCATTCCAGATCTCTAGACAACTTGCATTACAAATTAAATCAAATTGTTTTCCTGTTTAAGGTAATTTTTAAGAATGGAAAGATGCACTATATATTGCCCACTGTCATATTTCATGGAGCCATATTCACATTTGTAGATACAAAACAATATGGTACACTTTTTACTTGGTCTTGAAATATGCCTTTTATTGCACACATCATGTTATAGGCTCCTATTTATGCATGTAGATGGCACATGTGGATACCACCTATATATGATATATACTCCCCATCTGGGATTCACCTGACCTCTGTAAGGTAGATGTCTAAGACAGCTTGAATGAATTATGCCTTAGAAGTAAGTATTTCTTTTTAAACACTGCATAGAAATCCTTGCTCTGTGTAGATGTCTAAACTCTAGATATCAATGGTACGATACTAGGAATGAACAGATGAATCCTGTCACATGGCCACCATAATTCCTTCACAGGGCTGTGAAACAGATTTACTGTTGCTGAAAAGAGGTGGACTCTCATTTTTAAAAAACATACATATGCCATATGTGTATGTAAAATGAACAAAGTATATCTACTTTTATAGCCGCTCTGCTGAGGTTCAGTTTAGATGGCAAATTCACTTAACCTGGAAATGAGATGTTTTGACAATATCAAAAAAAGAGAGCCAGGCTCTGACAGGAAGATGACAGACAAAGGTCATAAATTCAAAGGAGAGAGGTTCAGACTGGCTTGTAAAGAGGAGCTTTTCCAATATGAAGTCAGCCCAGCACTAGAAGAGGTTGTTTTTAGAGGTTGTGCAGTCTCCATTCCTGGTTTTCAAGACCCAGCAGCATACAGCCTTGAGCAATCTGATCTGACCTCATATCTGACCCTGCTTTGGGCAGAAGGTTGAAGTAAAGACTTCCTGAGGTCCTTTCCAATCTGAATTATTATATTATCCAACCCTGTTTACATTTATTTGTTTAGCTTTAATTGAAATGGCTAAAAAACAAGGGTTTGGTGCAAAAGTTTCTAGACCCAATACCTGAAGATAATTTTGCTTCTACAAGCCCTTTTTTTCCATATGTAAAGTATCTTCATGTGTTTACCAAGATTATATAAGAATATGTATTCACATTAACTGTGTTTTTTAACAAGCTTCTTCCTCTAATGATAATTTTTTCTAATAAAATTGGAAAACAATTTGTCTGTCTCACTTGGAAATTATGTTAGAACAGAAAAAGTAGACAGTTGTTGGAAGATACATGTAATTAAAAGTAAATAATACAGCTGAACAGAACTCTTATACCATTGTCAAGCATACAATGTGTAGGTAAATAAAAAGTAATTTTTAAAAATACATATTTCACACATTAAATTTTTAAATATAATTTTCTGATTAATTCAGTATGATTATTCTAAGCTATGATTTTGCATGTCTTTCTGAAAAATTATTTTCCTTTATTTATTTAGAAAGGTAGCATTGTATTTTGGGGTATTTTTTGTGAAAAGAGATGAAAACATAATGTTGCCTGTTTGCTGGCTATTTGTTTGTTTTAGAAAAATGTTCAGCTAGAACCTTCAAAAAAAGTTTTCTAAAGAACAGATCTTGTAATTCATATGAATCCATTGATTCATCAGAAATGTAAGATCTGCCAAAGTGAAATCTGAAAAGCCATATTTTTCAATGGTTATATCCAGTCAAACCACCTGTTCTACATGATTTTGCAAATATTTGCCCTCAAAAAATCAATGCTGGTATATGAATCTCATGGTTGATTTATGAATCTCATAAAAAGATATGAGCCCAGACATTTAGGGTTAAAATCAGTGTTTCATAATGCTATTTTTGCTTGAATTTTTTTGTTTGCTTTAGTTTACTCTTTAGTAGCCTCATTATGTAAACTCATCTTAAGAGTTATCTAAATAGGTTTTCCCAAATATTTATTTAATACATATACATAAATACTTAATGTTACATTGATTTATATCTTCTGTATCTTTTGCATTTAATAGATAGAAGCCAGTGCTTTCATTTTCACTGTATTTTTCCTGAATGCTGCATGTTTTATATTTTAAAGTCCAACATTAATAAATTCTGCAAAAGTTTGAAAGAGTGTATCTGAGGTATGTGAACTGCAAGTGATGCTATAACTCTGTAGTGTTGAGATGAATTGTCTGCTTCTTGACAATTTCTTCATAGAAGCACAGGAAGCTCTCAGCCCATCCTCTCCAAAGAAAAATTGGTTTAGAAATTGTAAAGAACTCAGGAAATAGAAGGCGTGATTCTCTGTTATTTCCTTTGTTTTATAAAGACATTTCCATAGGCTCGAAGTAAAGGCAAAAGTCTGCCAAAATCAATATAGTAGTATTTTCTGTTTAGTTTTCCCTTTGAAATGTTCAGATGTGCACTAGATTAGAAAATCAGGCCAAAAGTTCCTAACATGTAAAGCTTACAGTTTAATGCTGCAGTTTCACAAGCAATTAAAAATCCATGAAAAGCTGCATTTTTTCTTTGGATTTATTTCCAAGGGCTAACAAGCATTTTTACGCTAAATTGAATAATCTTCTTTTTAACCAAGTTTGGTATTACAGAGATAAACTGAAGAGGTCAATACTATAGGCCTCTTATCCAACCAAATAAACACTACAGAAATGATCCTTAGCTAGTGGTGATCTATACCTAAAAGAGATTTGTCCCAGAGTGTTAGCTATCATGCTGAATCCTGGCTCAAAGATATTAAGGGAATATAAACTATGTCCCAGGGAAAAGAGGATGAAAAGGGTTTTTTCCCATCTCCTTTGATTTGTAGGCTAAGAAATTTTATTCATTAAATTTGCATCAATACTTTTTGCTGCTGGCTGACTATCATTTGCAAATTAAGAGATCATTGGTGAAAGTATTGGGGAGAACAGAGCTTTTTGTAAGTAGTTTTGAAATTAAGTAATACCTAAAAATACAAAAATGGAAATTTTCATACTTCCTTCTCTCATACTTCTCTTTTCTTTCTAGTGTGTCTCACAATGCAACAGATGTTTTGCATAATCATTCTACAAAGGATAAATACATGAAAAAATGAAACAACAAAATGGAGCTTTTCTACATTTCCCCCAGTAGGCATTCTAATTGCTTTCATGAGGCACTAATTAAAATTAGCCTTTTTTTGCAGCATCAGATACATGTTTTTTGTAGATATTCTTAGTACAGTAATGGATATCTATGCTCTTGTAAGGCCCCATTCAGCTGACACTTAAAGTAGAGGCAATTTCTGTTTATGTCAACTACCATTGCCAGCCACGTGGGAATAAATGAGAGACACTTGTTATTAGGCAGAATGAATTTGGTGCTGCTAATAATTGTGAGCTGCAGTACAGAAGACTGTTAGCCTCTTCTCAGTGAATGCAGAAAGCAATTTCTTGCTCTTCAGCATTCAGCATACCAGCATAGGAAAGAGACATTATGAAAAGTAGCTACATTGAGTCTTAGCTACTGAAGACATCTGAGTCCTCTGGCTTTTGGGATACCAGTAGAGCAGTTACTAAGACATGCACAGTGTTTGAATATACATCTAATTTTCAGGCAGTTAGATTAATGAATCATGGAGATTAGCTGTTTTGTCATCATCTATAGAAATGATATAATGTAATAACCTAAAATACACATGGATTGAAACCCTAGGCTATTGATGGCATAAGAAGAGTTTTACTTAATGAGAATATCAGAAAGGAGTTAGAATTTCCTTTAATTGTTTCCTTTTGTATATTAGGCAAATAAAAATGAAGCTGCAGGTTGACTTCTAAAAAAGGGGTGTGGCCTTTATTACACAAGGAGTGGGATTTTTTTTTTTTTTTTTTTTTTTTTTGCTATCTCTTTATGTCTGTACACCAGATCCAATAACAATGTAGAGGCAACTAGCACTCACCTTCACTACAGTAATGTAAAGCCTGAGTCATAAAACACAGTAATCATGGAAAGGCTGGAAGCCAGTTACCTGTATGGTGTTCAATATGCACAATCCCATAGATCTCACACAAGCTATTGGTGGGGGGAGAAGGTAGCACACATCCTGTCCTTACTGTCAGAACGGGGCAAAAATGACCGAGGAACATTTTGTACCAACAGTCTTCTGTGGGGTGTCTAAGAATCAGGTCACATGAAGATCTTAAGGATGCTTCTCCAGAGCCTCTCTTTCTGGCTAAGTGAGCCCTGATCTGTGCAAAATACTTAGTGGACAGTACAGCTTTCTGCAGATTTCCATTATGTCCTGTGGGTCCAGTCCCTTGAGAATTGCAGCCTGGAAAGAAATTTATATGAAAATCTTTCCTAGCAACCTCATGGGATTATGGCAGGTGTTTTTAAAAGCAAGCTCACATCTTTTCCAATGTATCTTTAACTAGAGCTAGAGAAAATGATGAACAAAAGCACACCAATTGTCACCAGATAGTTATCAGTTTAATTCAATTACTAAAAGTTACGGTATATCATGTTATTGTTATGTCTGGGTTATAGGGAAATTTAAAGAACAATGTACCAATAGACAGATTGTGTATAAATGATGAAAAACTTTGGCAGAAAACAAGATTAGGAGAAAATGAAATTGCAGTTTATCAGTAATAGAGGTACTGATTTTTTTTGTTGAAGAAAGGCAGATTAATGCTACTATTCAAGTCAGATAGGTGTTTATCTATCTTCTACATTTAGTATTTTATAAAAAAACATTGCAGTGCCGTTTTTTCACAAGTATGATTTTGCTGTTAGGAGGCTCCTGGCTGCATGCTGTCCCAGCAGTGCAGGGACTCATCCTCTCCATGATCTGAACTGGGTGTCACTGATCTGACACAGCACTGCGGCCTGCCCTGCTCCGCCTTCATCCCTGGGGATAACACAAGGATGACAGTATTTTGGACTGTGACTGTGAGTGTCACTAAGTGGACCAGCAATATCTATTCACTATATTTTAATGAAACTATTAAAACATTAATTGGACTAATAAAAATTTCCTAGTTTCATAGCATTATTTGCTATGTTTTACACACAGCAAGCTTCTTAGTGTGATCCATCCAATAAAACTGAAAACTAAGAAAGAAAAAAAGAAATCATTTTGGCCATTACTATGTTGTTGGTGCCATTCTAGCTATTGTCAACATATACTTGGAGAAAATAAGAAGCTCCAGAGTAGAAAAATGGTTAGGTTAAAATTCTTTATAATAGCACAGTTCCCCAGAGTTTGTGCACTGGCAGGAGATTAATGTTGGAGTGCAAATTATCCATCACCTATCTAGTATAATATTTATTTGTGGTCTGATCAAATATTTAATCCAATATGGGCTTCAAATTTATATTTTGTATATAAATAAATTATATTTTTTTTCTTTCTGCCTGAGGATTTTATTACTTTTCTTTTTCCCCTTTCAGCATTTAGACAAGCAAAAAGCAATTGTAAGCAGCCAGCATCTGTAAATATATCATAGTGTTGTCTACCATAGGCAGGAAGCCTTTAGAAATGGAACATTATCTGTATTAGTAAGAGTTGACACAAGCTACTGATTCTCATTAGTATTTGCAACTATTATTGCTAAATAAGAATTTCTTTCCACTTGTTGGTTGTTTGTTTGTTTTCTCAAGACCGCACCTGTATTGGTCTTGTTCTCCAGTTCTTTCAAACACTGCTGTAAGATATTCTTTTAGGGAAAATTCTATTATAAGATTGTGCAAATTTTATGGTTTTTTTCACCACTAGAGTCACTGTAACAACAGCATATTAGTAGCAAAAGTGGAGAAATAAAAATTAAAAAAAATAATGTAGGTCTTAAAATTAATATAGAGTATCTTTCATTAAAATACTGTAGTCTGGATTTCTTGGGGCATCCCTTTTACATGCTATAGTATACCTTACAGAGGATGAAAAATTATACTCTACAAAAAAACATGTCAAAATATGCTTTAGTTATAACTTTCAACAAAAGAGATGAAGCAACCTCAGTGGTTTAACTAGACACCACTTGGAATTTGTAAACAGCTCACTGTGCAAAGACATTAGACTCTGACCAGGCTCTCAGTTATTATGTTCACATTGAATAAGTGTTCCTGTTCAGATTGAAGTTTTTCAAAGGAGATGGTCATTTATTCCCTAAATTATACTAAATTGCATAACAGTGACACAATTCTGAGATGAAGGAGTGTGCTGTATACTGTTACTGGAAATGAAACAAACAGCTGTTTAATGAGGGTTTGTGTTGCAGCACCTGCTTCTGAATCCTCAAAGTAAATGGAAAAATTGGGTTAATGGTTTTGTTTA
The DNA here is from genome assembly GCA_013397555.1 of Urocynchramus pylzowi. NCBI lineage: Eukaryota > Metazoa > Chordata > Aves > Passeriformes > Fringillidae > Urocynchramus > Urocynchramus pylzowi. Next base: position 493,402 of record VZRH01000180.1, on the reverse strand, counting down.
TCAACCACTTTCCAGTTTTTTTGTCCATTCTGAAGATAATGAACTTCTAAGAGACTTACAGTACTGTAAAGCATGATAGCACATTTAAAAAACATATTTTTTAATAAGTATGGGAAAAAATATTATTTGTTTGGAATTTTTAGGCTTGATCAGCTCCCACACTAAGCATTTTACTTAAAAAATTATTAACCTATTCAGAATTAATATCCTTTGATAGAAGATAATAATTGTTTGCAAATTACCAACTACACTACCATAAATTAGATACAGTAAATACAGTAATAACAAAGTAATTAGTGGCTTTGTTTTAAAGCACCAAAAGCAATTGGAAACATTCACCCTGGGTTATTTAATCCTACTTTGTCTGTTAATGAACACCTGATGTCCCTCAGCTAGCCCATTTCATACCATAAAATCAGAATTAGGATTACTAATAAACTGAAATTTGCAATAAGACCTCCACAGTCCATGGTGCAAAAGTGGATCTAAGAAATTTTCTCACAGTTGCCTATGACATGTTTTCAAGCAGATGAGAGACATTGCTGTCTTCTGCTCAGCTGGGGAGAAGGAAAACCAATGCTACCCCATCTGTGTATCCTAATGATTCTGCCAAAGGTCTTTTCCACTGTAGTGGTTTTTTTCCAGGCACAAGCTTGTTTGGAAGATCCAATGAGGGTCACTTACACAGCAGTGTAAGAGGACACGTACAATTATTTTTCCTTTTTTATATTCATAATGTAAAAAGGTTGAGATTAACCAATATACGTTAACTATTCTAGTTTCTTTAATTTTTAGGGCAATTGTTCAATTCCAGTAAATTTATTTTTAGTAGTATTTAACCATTTTTGGGGAGCATCCTGTATTTTACAGAGTGTTTCCTTGGCTGAGTAACATCAGTGATTTTGTAACTATGTAGTGTAACTGCTGATGTTTGTTTGCTTTTACTGAAGGGTTTTTTGGTTTTTTTTCAAAAATGCCAATGCAAAGTTGATGCAACTAGTACAAACTGATGTGTGACTTGCTGTGAGGAACCATTGATATCCAGAAGTATTTTCCATTTACCTTACATCAGGGCCCAGATGGACACTTAGAAAAAGATTTCAAAAATTTTTTGACTGATTGCCCTTGACATAAATATTTTCTTTTTAACCTTTAAAGCCCCATAACATTCAGTTTGAAGAGAATATATGTGTGTCAGAAATTTCAGCCTATAATGTATGAACTCTTAAATAGATACTATTATTACAATTCTTTTAATATACATGCTCCTTCAAACACAGAGAGGAGTAATTCCCATTCTTACAGCAGAAGTGTCTGATTACTTTTATAACTTCAAGGATTATAGTGGCAAGAATTCTTTTCTACACAAATGAATCTGACTTAACGATGGGTGACTAACATCCATTCCAAAATAACACAATAAATGTTTATAGGAGTTAACTTTGAGCTGCTGCATGTAGTTGCACACCATCCACTGATTTAATTTCTAGATAAAACAAAACAACCCCCCCAATGTTACATGGTTTGGGTTTTTTCTTTCTTTTGAAAAAGATGGTATGTAATAACCTAGGATTTAAGGATATAGGTGCTTGCTGACTATTAGCTTTATTAGGAATATTGAAGCAGTCTTACTATAATTATGTAGTTATTGAGTTTTCTGTTTTAGTTGAAAAGTATCATTAATTGGTCATTAGGGCCAAATAACCATATAATAAGAAAATGGCAAAAAAAGGTAAATTTATAATTTTTCCCCCTTTTTTTTTTGTCCTATATTTCTATTTTCCTTTCATTTTTAAAATGTTTTCCTCATAGAATATGGTGAGAAGACCCTATAAAAAGGATAATCTGATAATTTAATTAAAAATGTGTTAGATTTCTTCATATTCACCTTTGCTAACTTTACCCAATTTTTTCCTGTTTCTTTTCTCTTGAAATCTGAAATATAGTCAAAGTCATCTGGAAAAGCTGTCAGAATTGATCATCAAGTTTCATTCGATATCTTTCATATTTACACTCTTAATTTAAAAAAAAAGCCACACAACTGACTCAAATATTTTCCTTGGAAAAATATGTTTAAGTAATATATGAAATCATAAACTTACCATCAGAGTGATGAAACTGAGGAAGCATAGTGTACAGAACAGGAAGCTCTATACACAAAATGCAGAGAGGTAATTTTTCAAATACTGTAAATTAATACACTTACCAAACTGTATTAAGTGTTTTGTTCTTTCTTTTATAATTTTCCTCTTGCTAGTTACATGAGGTGTTTGGTTTATTGGTGGGTTTTTTTTGTGTATAACACAATATTATAGTAAAACAAAGCACAAACCAATTATAAAAAATCAGATGGATATATATGCATACCTATTATTCTTTTTATCACTTGAATGAAAGTAGTGTTGCTGATGCAGTGAAAAAAATTGTAATTATTTCAATGTAAAACTTTCAGCTGGACATTTAAAACCCATGCACAGGGGCTATGCACAGGAAGCATTTCCAGCAGAGTCCCCTAAATTAATACACTTTCCCAATAAAAAATTGCTATTCAGTAGCATCTATGAGGAAAAAAAAAAAAAGAAGCAAACAAGGCTTTACAATATGCTGAGATTATCAACTTATATGATCATGATTGATTGACCTCTTTCTTCCTTGATGAGTTCAAAAGTTTGATAACATTAATTATTTAAAAGTCTGATGTGCTCATTGAACTATTATCATCCTTTGTTGTTATAGACAATGTATAGAACAAATGACAGTGGAAGTAATTGGAAAATCAGAGGCTCAGACAGGTTAAGTGACTTTCTTGAGGTCACAATGTGGATTTTTTGGACCTCTTGACTTGAAGAGCCACATTTAGTTCCTTCTCCAGCTTAATCCAATTAGTAGTTTGATAATCAGTTCAGCCCAAAGAACAATTATTTTCAGCCATCTGCTTTTATCACATAGTATCTGAACCTGCCTTACATGCTCTGTTGGAGATGGACATGAGGTCACATGCATGTTTCCTTTTGTGATGCTCAGAACCTGTGGTAATCATAGCACTTCTTTGCAGAATAAAGAACTGGGCTTGGTGCACTTGCATTTTGCTGAGCCTGTCGTAGGTAAGTGCCTCAGTCTCCATATGATCTTTAGAAAGAGCCCTGAGCACTTGAATAATTTTTCTCTCCCACTTCAGCAGCCATAGCTATGGACATTAAAATAAACTGCATTGTGTTGGAGCTAAAATAACTGTGTGTAGCAGTTGGCAGATCTTTGCTTTTAAATACACCCTCATGAGATTTTGTCAAAATACAGTGCTTCAGTCAATAGGGCATTAAATCCAACAATTAAGTGAGTAGTTCTAGGAATGCATTTACTCCACTTGATTGGGCATACTACCTACTGAGTAGTAGGGTTTTTGCATTTTCCAAACACTATAAAGAGATTGCAATCAGACTGGTACAGAGAAAATTGCTCTTGATAAGGACCATAATACTGCTTTGTTGCCCTTCTATTTTCAGTTTATTTTGATGTCATATCTCTGTCTCCAGTTTCTTAAAAATACTTCATCAGGGTTTCTTAAAAAAACTTCATCAGTAACTAATGTTACAGTATCCTCTTTTTGACTGGGGATACTGTAACAATGGAGTGGCATAAGAAAGAAGAAAAAGAATGTGTAAAATCACTGAGCTGAGTTTACCCAGGAGAAAGCCTCTGAAGCCTTTGAAGTTGAACCTAAGTGTTTTAAGTGTTAAAAGGCTGTATGAATATACCTGGGAAAAATAAGCAAATATTAGGAAGAGTCCTAAATACCCAAAGCATATTACAGTCCTAGAATAATAGAATAATTTTGGTAAAAAAGGGCCTTTAAAGATCATCTAGTCCAACTCTCTTGCTGTGGGCAGGAATTTCACTCATCTTTATTAAATCACTTTTATTAAATATTGGTAATTAAAAATTGGTAATTTACATTTCACAATGCAAACAGGGAATTTTCAGTTCTAGGAGAAAGAAAAAATACATTCTCAAAACACATAATTTCTGGCCAAAGATTCAGTTGCAACTACCCAACCACCAGCTGAAGGAAGTAACCAAAAGCAGGTGCTGCAAGCAGGTGTCATCAGCTGCTACATGGATGATGCAAGTACAGCAAAGGAGGACAGCTGTCAGGATGTGCTTTTCCACATTGCAAGATTGAAAGTACCCAATGCTTTTAATTTAGTGGAAAATTAGCATTTTTTTGTGAGCTTGATGCTTGTCTGTGGTCACTTGGACTTCCTGAAATTAGTTTTAAGTAACAGATACATACACTACTGAAGAATCATTGGCAACATCACTTACTTGGCTTAATCAGTGGTTTCATTTATCTTATGTTTTCTGGACAAAAGTTGCTTTTAATGGCATAGTGTCATGAATAGTCAAACACTTGAGTGATTTTTGTTTAGCTGCTTAAAAACTGCAAACTATTACACAGGGGAGATGAGAGCATGATGACATGAACAGCAATGAATAAATACCATCAAAGTCAGCATTGCTTTGTCATTGCATGAAATGCTCAGATTTACCCATTTTCTCATTGCCATTGTCACATGGCAATCCAAATGATTTGATATCCTGGTATTGTGACTCCAGGATGTTTCTGATAAAGCAGAATGGCCTGAAATATATACACTGGATGAGACACCCATTCCTCTGCAGTCAGACCTTTGTCATGACTTCAGGACACAAGGAAATTTCTCCTGAAATTTGGAAATGACTGTCTGCTTGCTGGCTGTTAAGGCCATTGCAAACCAGCTTTAGTAAAGTATATTTTGAGTATTAAAATTTAGTCCTGCAACAAACAATGTGGAGAGAAGAAACTTCCCACACCAATACCACAAATGCCCAAGTTATTTCCCACTATTTCAGAAAAGCTTCTTGTTCATCAAAAACATTACTACTGAGACACACTGAAATATTATATGCTTGGTTTCTCTGAAGCAAAATTCAACACTGGTAGTAATTTGCTGTATTCCAGCTACAGCTTTAATTCCTTCAATAAATAAATAATTAGAACTATTACTTTATGAGACAGAATATTTTGTACTATGCCTAATTCTAAAGCCTGAAGGAAGAAATCTTTTTGCACACTTCTTTTCCACAGATGTTTCAAAATTAGATAGTATTTAAAAATTTACTATCCTAATTACTGGGGAAAATTTCAAGAGCTATGTTTCAGAGTTAGTCTGATAGTCTAGTATGAAATATTTGATGCTAAAAAGCTAATAACGTCAAATTACAAGATAATACAAAAATTGAAGCTGGCATATTTATTATTAATTATATAAATAATATAATTATTTATAATTATATTAGAAAACAGGCTTAATTATTAGGGAAATGACCTTGAGTAATGCTGAAATAGAGTATTTGTGAGACATAGTTTAAAGGTATTAGTACATAATCAGGGCATGACAGCACACCTATAAACATTAAGACCTGACCAAATTATTAAAAATACATTGTTTGAAATTTGCACTTCATCTTGCACTGCTGAATTTTTTAGCATTTTATCTTTTAAAAGGTAAATAAAGCCCAATGTTTCCAACTTTTATAGACAGGTTTGTAATGACTTTCAAATAATAATCATAAAGAGAGTTAACACATTAGCGGGTTTTTCTTCCATTGAAATAAGCACTTTTAGCACTGCCACTAAACAGTAATTTCTACAAAGCCTGAAAAGGTGACCGATTTTTTGTGTACATGTAGTACTATACAAGGAATTTTTTTTCTTTAAAGTTTATTTTTATGTATTTTAGCTATCTAGGAAAAGTCACAAACATTAAAGAATCATTCTTGTTACCCCTTTTGTAACAGCGCAGTGACAGTATAGTACAAGCCCAGCATGAATGATACTGTTAGAAAATATATGTCCCAACAATAATGAGCATAATTGCTGTCAAAGGCAGGCACTTAAAACTAAATGTAAACATAGAATTGTATGTCTTTGTTAATGTCTGCTTTCATTCATCAGTCAGTGTCAACATCTATGTGCAAAGTCTCTCTGAGCAGCAAAAACAACAACAAAACTAACCAAACTTAGAAAATAATCAGTATCTGACTCTGTGAGAGTAACTTTCAAAATAAACTTGATTTTTGAATTGCTGTTGAAAATGAATTCCAAGAAAAGTCAGGAACTAATTTCTGAGGATTTGCTCTCATCTAAAGTTATTTGCAGCTAGAATGTTTAGATTTGCCTCATCATGTAATGTCATCCGAATTCATGGACACTATTGTGTAATGACAGAACTTATTTTTCAAGAGAAATGCATAGTATTAGATTAATTATGTCAGTGAGTATGTTAGTGTATATTATTATCAAGGTCCAGCAATATCTATTTTCAATATATTTCTGTATAAAAGGTGGGGATCAGGGGTTTTTTGTTTGATTTTTTTTTGTTTATTATCTCTTGCTAAAACTGGAGAATTTCTCAGCTTAATCAGGCTACTCTTCCAGCAGCTTAATATAAATGGATTTTTTTCACCACATCCCACACTAACTTTGTCAGTGTCTGCATTGCAGGCACTGATAAACTGCATTTGAAGTTAAATAAAACAAAATCAACAAAAACCAACAACAACAACTAAAAGATAAATATATCCTTTAAAAGTTACCAGAAGACACATAGCTGGGTATTGTCATAGAGTTTTAGGACTTTGATTTGATTAGGTTGTCATTCAACAAGTGATCTTCATAACTTCATTTCCAACGTTTGAAAGCTTTATTAGACTATTGTTGCAGTCTGCATAGTTTCTATCCCTGTCAAGTTAATGCAGAGGTGACTGTATAAAATCAGATGTATGATATAATACATTTCCTTCTTGCTCTGGGAGTGGCACATGGCTTACTTCTGTCAATGCTTCTTTAAGAGGCAAATTTTCATCTAGTGAGTCTTCTTGACATGGGAAAATTAATAGAACTAGGCAAAACTAAACATAATTCAATAGCAGTATTCAGTTTATTGTTCTATAGATTGCACTCATTGGAGGAAGAAACACATATTTAGCAAATGCCTTCACATAGAAATGTTCATCTGAAACCTGGTAGATTTTAAAGTTTCAGACATAAGAGTATTTACCACTGCATAAATATAATGTATTTGTTGCATACCAGTAATTTTCATGGCTACCATAGTCCAAGATGAAAGTGTGCTTCTGATATATGTTTTGCTTTCTATTAGTCTCCCTAAGTATATTTTTTTATGGTAAGCAATATTACATTTGCAGCTGCTATTCATGATAGGCTCCAGCTTCCACTAGGTTATTTCACATGCTTGTTTTGGATGAAGTCTAGTGCTACTATGTGCAGAATTTCTAAACCTACGTTACTGTTCATTCATATCTATCCTCTCACTGCATCAAATGAACAAAGTTCTCTCAAACTAAAATATTAAAACCATTAAACACCCTTGTGGCTAGTTTTTGTAATTTCCTCTACCTGGAGTCACAGATTTAAGTACACCTTTCCAAGATACTGAGATCACTGCACATTAATGACCAGCCTCTGAATTGTGAACATTTTTCAATTTAAAAAAAACTAAGTATATGCATGTGTTTAATAATATGAAGGCAGGCATGGTTCTTTCTTTTGAGGCTTTTTGCAGGCTGTCCCATACCCTATACATGTCTGGTTCTCTTTCTTGTCCATGAATGATGAAAAAGATGCTGAGAAAGATGCTGAATGCTCACTTAGAAGAGCACCTCTTTTCCCTTCCCTTNTAGAAGAGCACCTCTGTTCCCTTCCCTTCCCTTCCCTTCCCTTCCCTTCCCTTTTCCTGGTTTTGATTGGTTTTAATTTCATTTGGTTGTTGGTGGTTGTTTTTTGTTTGTTTGTTTTGTTTTGGGGGCGTTGAATGTTTGTTTGGGTTTTTTTCTGTAGGTGTGTGTGTGTGTGTGTGTTTGTGGAACATCTCATCCAGAAACATTTTCTTCTCAGGCCCCGCTTGGCACATCTTCTGATGACGAAAGTAACTCCAGGCAAATGGCAGATAAATTCTGAGATGCAAATCTCCTGCAGAGCCCCACACTTTGCCTCTGACATTGGCAAATATGCTTTGTGTACAAGCTCTCTGACAGCTGTCTGTGACCTTGAATAAAACAAAGCACTCTCATACACACCTTATTTTTTACCTCTCATCTAACACAGAATGTAAAGACTTCTCCCTCTTATTCTGTACTTGTCAATAACCTTCTACAGAAAACACAGGAAGGCAACAACAAATTTTTAAACCACATGAACTTAAGAATAAAAATACTTATTTGAGGGCCAAAGGTGTTCCAAGAGGATAAATATTTTTTTTAAGCATGAACCTAAACCTGTATCTTTTCTAAGCATGAACCTAAACCTGCATCAAGAGATGTATGATACAATAAAAAGAAATAAATAAAAATAAATCTCCAGCTTTTATTCTATGTTATATTTTCCCACTGTTGATTGGTTGTCAGATTTGTGGTTTCTGTAATCACTCCGGGTATGAGGTAAATCAGTTAGATGATGCAGTGAACAAATATTTTAGTTTATTGGAATCACAACCATTTGCAGATCCATTCCAGACTTCCTGTATTCATAGCTATCACAATAATAAGGTACAGATAAATATATAGCTCTGAATAATTCAGGATGCAACTTTCTAATGGTTTCTGGTTTTCCTTTCTTAATTTTTTCTCTGCATCATTGCAATACCACTGTATATTTTCTCCTTTTTCCATTATCTCTCACTTCTCTTCTATGATTACTTTCATTCTTGATGCTGTTCTTCACTACCTCATACTATTAAAAAAAATGGTAGTATTTTAATAGATTTTTGTGTTTGGTGTGTTTTTATATACTCAATAAAAAATTTATCATGCAAAACAAGATATAGACATAAATTTTGTGCACTTTCAAAAGCTCATGCTATGTAAGTGTTGTTAAGCTTTTGACTACCCCTTTTCAACCATATTTTCCTGGTTCTAAGTTGAATAATTAATTTATTTTCTGAGAAAAAAGAAATTATTTTTTCTCACAAAGTCATGATGCTCTTAGGATGTTTCTGTGCTAAAAGTAAATAATAAACTCAATTTAATAAGCCTTAGAAATAATAAACCTGTAACATAAATGGTATATGACAATGTTAATGAAGAGCTAACAAATACATTATTGAAATAACAACAACAAGGATTCTCTCACTTAACTGGACACGTAACAGGAGTGAGGAGAAAAAGGAGAAAAAATATCCTTCAGTAGAAAATAATCTAATTTAAAATAATGGTTTAACTGATGTAGAATCTCAGACATTCCATGGAACTCTCACTATCAGTTTACAATTATTTTTGGTGTATTAAAAAATTTAATCATTTTTATATTACAATTTGACAGTATTACTCAAACTTACTTTTCATCCATATTCTTGTACTCTTCAGTCCCTTAGAGACATTTATACCTGGAAGTACAGTCTGCTTCCTATTACATATCCAGCAACACTTCTTTTAAATTCTGTCCTTGCAGATATTCAACCTGTCGCTCTAGCTCTCTTAGAACTTTACCAAGACTTCAGTTCTGAGAAATTGAAACATCCAAACTAGAATTGATAGAATTGCATAGCAAGATATAACTTCCTTCAAAATATATCAGCACAACCTTTACCATAGCACTCTCAGTTTATTATCTGCTGGAAATAAACAAGCAAGGAAAGGAATGTTTCTTATTGAGTTCCTCAAGTTTTCACTGATAATACAGTAGAAGCAAAATGCTATGAAAATGTATGTTGTGATAAACATGTGGGTTTTTTAAAGATTACAATTTCACAGACAATAGCATCATTCTTCATTATTCTTAGGATGCTAGCCTACACCAGAACTACATGCGAAAAGACATATGCAAATGTTTATTGTAACAGTGTAAAAACAATCTCTAGTCTTTCAACTGAGTCAACACACAGCTTTACTAAACAATTAACCTTAATGCACAAACAAATGAGGATGAGATTTTTGTTGTTTATTTTAGTCCTTTGCAAGACTTAAATTATTGCCAAAGGGAGAGAAAGATTTTTACAGAAAGCTAGGACTATTCCTATATGTTCCAGATACATCTTCTGTGGGATTCTCATACTTCATTGACTCTCTTGTCTTTAATGATCATTGCTAATCTGTGCAATGAACAAGTAGAAAATTTAACATGGACAAGCAATCTGTACATCTTTCAAGTAAATTTTATGGCTGCCTCTAAGTACTTGATATTCAGATCACAAGATTACATTTTATATTGACGTAATTAACAAAAATAATTGTACTGCAATCGTGACTGTTTCCTAAGTAAAGTTAGACTTACAAAGCTACCATCTCTCTCTGGATAGATGTCATAGCATAAAATAATTGTCTGTCATTTGTCTTTATCTTTTTTTAGACTTTCTCCTTTTAATTCCACAATATTAGAGCTAACTTATGCTGATAAGCTTGCAGCTGAGGGGAAAAAAGACTCAGTCATAACTGACCAAAATACAGCTAGTTCAGAGGGCTTTTTGAGATATCTGACTTGGTGTTCCATCTTACCACAGTTGCTTGTTGAAGCTTTTATTCCTTCACTTGACCAGGAAAAGACCTATTACCCTGGCATAGCCAAGGATTTTTTTGTGCTGGAGAGCAGCTTTACATTTCTAGTGAAACTTACTTTTATAACATTATAAAAATAGCATTTTTCCACTGAAAACAAAATAAAGCAGATAGATAAAATTATTTCAAATTATTTCTCTAATTCAAGAGAAAGAATATACTCCATCTCAGCTCTGAGACACCAAACAACACATTTAACCATTTCAAATCTATGCAGGGATTGAAGTCAGGCTCTCAAACTCAGTGTAACCATTGATGTGATTTTTCACACTGACTACAGAGCTTTCATTCTGAATCAGAAAAAATACACATTCATGAGAATATGTGAATTCTCATCCTGGAGGCTGACAGATCAAAAAGGTGTAAAGATGCCTCTACTGTGCACTATTTCAGAGGGTAGATATGGCCTCAAAATTAATCTCATCAAAGTACCCAAGCAAAGCTTTAAATTTATAACAAGCCTCACTAACTTGTATAGTGTACTTAGTGTTTAAAAACAGCTTAAAAATTGTCTAACCTTAATGAACTCATTAATCAGGCCTCTAAAATGAAGGAAGGGGTAATGGTACTCACACAAAATAATCAGAAATGTGGCACAATTTTACTAGTAAGAAGTAAATATGAAACAGCTTCAGTCTATGTCATTTCTATTATAACTATATTTCTATTTTTTCTTTAGGTGAGAGAGTTCATAGAAAAAATAAAGGTCTATAAATTGTAACTACATTCGCCAGGATATAGCTGAACAGAAGCATAGTAAAGTAGTATAAAGTAGTGTAAACAGCTATACTATATAAGCATTCTGTTAAACAGTTATGGCATAGCTAAAGACAATGTAGGAACATTTTGCATAAGTATATGATCTGTGTGACCACCAAAGAGGCAACAAATTCAAGTAATAAAAATCAGTAAATGCATGAGATAAACAAAAGGAAAGATTAAAAACAGTTAAGGCATTCTGCATGTACTCTGTATCCAAATATATAAGAAAGATGCATTCAAAAATACTGCTCCATTTAAAAACTATAAAAGCAGTATCCAGAGCAGATAAAACTTCCTCATAGTTTGTGAGGGGCACAACAATACAGAAACCTCAGGTATAAATCAGGAAAATCAGAGAAGAAAGAGGACAGGCTCACTTCAGTTCTGACATCTTTCAGCAATGAGCTCCCTAGACCAGTCTCCTGGGACTCACAACCAACAGTCACCAAGGACTGTAGATATCAATGATAACTAAACAGCTTCAGCTCCACTGCATTGTAAGAGCTTATTTAGGATACAAATGCTAAAGACAAAGTTGTTAAAATTAAGTTATAATATTTAATATCACGTACTAGTAATCCAGTTGCATAACATGTAAACGAATAATTTTAGAAAAAAAAAATTATGTTTGACATTTCTCATCACAGTTGTGTCCAGATACCCGACATATGCATCAACTCATACACATATGCATAAAAGCTTATGCAATTCTGACAATTCTTAATACTTCACCAAACAAGTATGTGCTATGTGCTAGTAGAACAATTTTCACTTCTGGCCTACTCACCAAAACTCACAAATTCATAAAAATAGATGGGGAGGGACAGGCAGTGGAAGTTATAATAAATTTCATTAGTATACATTTGGAAGTGATTGTTCCAAGTAATGAAGCACTACTAAAAATGATGATAAGAACAAAACACTTGGAAACAGAAAGACTAACTGTGTTGTTTAATAGTTTCTCCTTTACTTTCCCATGAGAATTACCTTTGTTTGTTACTTGAAGCTCTTACAGTTTCATTGCAAAATCAGATTTAATCCCTACTGTTTAAAATGCTCTATTAGAGCTATTAAAAGTTTGGGTTTGTTTTTCTTCAGATGCTCAACATCAAAGAAGAATGTACTTAACAATTATGGCTAGTTAGGTTGCTAATCTTTTTTTTTTTTTAATTTTGCAATAACAATTAAGTGTTTAATATATTATGTTAAGATTTATCTAAAAGCTACATTTTTTCAGGGTGTCGTGCTACTTCCAGAACTGCTATTCACAGAGCATTGATGAAAATTACTTCTGTTTAACACAGAGCTAAATACACTGTCAAATCATTTTTAGTTTTAGCACAGAATGACATATTCTTTCTTTACTGAAATACTGAAAGTAGCAACTTATACTAAGCTTTTTAACAAAGGTAGAAAATAAATGTAACTTGTCAGGATTTTACAGCAAAAGGGACATATCTTCTTATGAATGCTGCAGGTGTAATGGAACACATTACTCTTGACAGCTATTGATGACCATCACTTACCTGGAGTTTACCACTGCCACAGTAAAGCCAACAGAGAAACCCTTGGAGCATTCCTATCCCATTTAAGTGTAACCTCAAATCATTTTGTGTTAAAGTAGTCCTAACACATGAGATGGCTCATGGCAGCTTGGCTGTCTTTGTCTAAAATACATTCTGTTCTATGCATTCTACAACTTCTGCCACTGAATAACTGAGGTATAGTAGTATTGAACTGTTGTCTCCAAAGTGATGGTGTGATTAAGTTCTCATTCTGTTCGTAATTTCTAGCAGCAGCATTTTGACTCTACTATCTTTCCAAAGCTCTCCTTGTTTTTCCTGGTTGTTAACTGGCACAAGACAGATAATTGCACAATGTAATCTTATAACTTTGACTGTATCTGCAACAGAAAGTATTATTATGACAGATTTTATTAGTAAACAAATGATACCTTTTGAATGTAATTAAAGTGCTATCCTGCTCCTCTGTACTTCATAAAGTTAGAAACACTTAATTCTGTTCTCTGTTAGACATAGTCTTACTAAGATTGTGTTAAATACACCTTTTTCTGACTGACAAAAAAAAAAAAAAAAAGTATTTTAGCTTTAAATTCAGAAACCATAAAATATTCTTTTCTGAGACAAAAATCACGGAACTAACTTTGCTAAAGGGTAGATGTTAATAAAAACTCTAACCTCTGTTTCAGGTACCCATGGATGGAATTTATACATACAGGCTGACTTTATAGTCATAGAGCAAATTAAGTAATTTTACTATGTGATTTATTTCAACCTAAACAGATGTCTGAAAGAAGTTAGACAAACTGCATCCTTGAAGTGCATCTTGATATCTAAAAAAAAGGAAGTCTCAAGAGAGTAGAATGGTTGTAGACATCTATATTAAGTTTTTGTTTTTCTGACATTATGTTTTCAATTGGAAATCTGTCATAGGGACCAATATGAGTTTCTAAAAGATATTTTCTTTTCTTTTTAAACTTCAGTGCAAAAATCTGCACTATGATACAGACATTTAAAAAATAACTTTTTTTTAATTCTCATAAGATGGAGTATAATGGCTGATTTAAATTAATTTTCCTTGAGAGTTAGATTATTTTAGGGTGGTTTTTTTTAAGTATATCTTAATTTTTTCCTCTTATAAACAATAACTTCCAAAGATAAACTAAAAACTACATTGTTACAGAAAGAAAATTAATGTGTTTTCAATTTATATTAAAAAAAATATTGTTCAATTGAAAACTTACAAGCATTTAAAATAACCCTATTTTTAAAATTTTTAAACATTTGTAAATAGAAGAGGATCAAAATGCTGTAAAGGCTACAACTTCAGTAATTTAAAAGTTAGGATGCATTCATACTGCATTCATTAAATTCATAAATTCATTAAAAGTTGACAAGGTACATGGTGACAGCAGTGACTATGGTAAATTCTGGGGCAAAACACCTGAAGGTGTTAGGCAGTGGGTTCCTGAAGTCAGGGCAAGCTGAGAGAGAGCAGAAAGACCCAGCAGGGAGGGATGCATTGCTAAAGCAACCATAAACAGCTCCAGAGCCTCAGGTGAATCCCATCCAGCCCCATAGACTTGTGAGTTTACCTGGACTTCAGTAAAGCCTGTGCTGCTGGCAGCCCACGGACCGGACGGGTGTACCTCCGCTGGGTTACAGCTGCTGCATGGCTGGGCCTAGAAGGTGGTGGTGAGGGGAGTCAGCCCAGCCCTGTTTAATACCTGTACTGAAGATCAGCACGAGGGGATCCAGAGCACCCACACTCAGCTTGCAGATAACAACGAGTTGGGTGGGATTGTTGATCTGCTCGAGGGTAGGAAGACACTGCAGAGGGATCTGGACAGGTTAGGTTGATGGGCCCAGGCTAATTGTGTGAGGCTCAAGAAGACAAAGTGCCAGGTCCTGCACGTGGGTCACAACATCCCCATGCAGTGTTACATGCTGCACGGGGCTGGGAAGGGATGGCAGGAAATCTGCCTGGTGAAAAAGAACCTGGGGGTGTCTTTCAGCATTCCAATAGACATGATCCAGCAGTGTGCTGGGTGGCCAAGAAGGCCAGTGACATCCTGGCCTGTATGAAAAATAGTGTGGCCAGCAGGACCAGGGCAGTGACTGTCCCCCTTCCTCAGAACTGGTGAGGCCACACCCTAAGTCCTCTTTCCAGTTCTGGGCCCCGAGGATGACATTGAGGTGCTGGAGTGTGTCCAGAGAAAGGCAGTGAAGCTGGAGAAGGGTCAAGAGAGTAAATCCTGTCAGGAGTGGCTGGGGAAGCTGGGGTCCTTCAGCCTGGAGAACAGGAGGCTCGGGGAAGACCATGGCACTCAGTGCTATAATCTTGTAAATGTGATGGTGTTCAGTCAGATGTTGGATCTTGGTGGTCTTTTCCAACCTTAATGATTCTACTATTCTTGCAAGTTACCCAACAAGGAATATTATATTTTTGAGTTAAATTTGGAATATCATGATTTTACCTATTATCTAAAAACATTGTTATTTTTATGAATTTGTGGAACCTGTGCCAATGAAACAGAGATATATTTTCTGAGGTGGCGTACTACAAAGCAAAATTATAATTTACTAGCTAATAAGTAACACTATAGTGTTCTCTATTGTAGAAATTGAATTATATTTTTAAAGTAAAGTAGTATTTTCAGCAGCAGCCATTCAAATCCAGTGTCATTCCAGGTTTGTGGTTTTTAGCATTTTGTGAACAGCTTGCATTTATTTGCATATTGGAGGAAGGATTTCAGAATGCACCCTAGAGCTTTATTAAATTTGCCAACTGGAATATTATTCCAGAGCTCTTTTATTAAAGAGCACACATTGCAACATTTTAGGAAAGAGCTGAAGAAATCTTCAATGTTTATTAAAAAAGCAAAGAGACTCAGCATTCAAAATTAATGTAAGAAATTATTTTGTGGCTGAGATTATTTCCTAAAAACCCTTTGGAAACTCAGTGTCTAGTTTTGTTTTGTTGTTGGGTTTTTGTTGCATTTTGTTTGTTTTTTTGGTTTGGGTTTTTTGTTGGTTGGTTGGTTGTTTTGGGAGGTTTGATTTGTTTTTATGTCTACTTTCTCATGTTTTAATAATGGATGTTAACAGTCTAAATTCTGTTCACCTCTTGCAGGTAGTATGACTGAAATGTATTTTTATGTTTGTATTATTAAAACTGCTTTCACACTTTTTTGAACATATCCTCTTATTTTCTTGTAATTATGGTAAATGCTGAGAAAAATTGTTTAACAAGAGCATTGATCAAGTGTTAGTCTTATGGCCAGTCTTAAAAAGGACTTTAAGGATCTGCTCTTTAAGGAAGAAGATAAGTTCTATTTCCTACCTTCTTCTCAAGAAACTCAAGTTCCACAATGCCTGATCATTGCTTTATGTCTACCCTAATCTTTTAATATACTTACAAGGGGGAATTGACACCTCAAGAATTAGAAAAAAAATTTCAATTACTCATTCTCGAAGGTCCTCTCTGAACTATTAACCTTCCCATAGGAGACTTTCCTTGTTACCCATGAAGTAGGTAAGGTCTCTTCTTTTAAAGATTTATGACTGGTGTTCAAAATGCCCCAGGTAAATATTAATTTAATAGGTCTCCGTAGAGGAGTGAGACCTTGAAACTAAAAGTCTGAGACTTTCATTCCCATCCAAATTTATATTGCTGATTCTCTTCACAATAACTAATTTTGCTTAGTTGCAAAATGCAGTAAAACTGATATGAAGGGTACAGATGCTCAACAATATTAGGTATCTTAGGCTACTTAAGGGAGTATATGTATATATTCTATGTATACTTAAGTTTTAAAAAGGTAATCCTTTCACCAAATTATCACTTATCTTTTCATAAAAAAACCCAAAAAACAAAAAAACAAAAAACCAAAAAAAACCCTCAAAAAACCCCCAAATAACCACCTCACATAACTTAAATGAATATTAATTTAACTATAAATACAGTGGATCTAAACAGGACCAAAACTATTTAGGCATTGTTTGAAGTTCTAATTTAAGGTTATACAACACCTGAATTACAAAGTAACAAAGATATCTAAAGTACTCAAAATAACTTTTCCTTCAGACATTTTCAGGAATAAAAAATGCTAGAAACATTTCTACTTCCAGACCAAATTATGTGAATGGCTCAGTCTAAAGCTACCTAAATTCTTATTCTCTTCCATTGCTTATGTACATATATATATATATGTATATATATATATATAAAGTATTTCCTTTTTCTTCTCCCAAACTGAAATCAGGAGTCTGCTCACAGCTAGCAAGAAATGATGGATAGTGTTAGTATTATTCCTTGAGAATCTTAGTGCCCAAAATTCTGCATTAAAATCTGATGGTTTTATTATTGGTAAATTGGATATCATATTCAGCTTCAGGAAATAATTCCATTTTTATTCTCTATAGAAACATTTTACCTACAGACCACTTTGATCATTATGGATTCATAAAAATAGCTGCTAGTAGCAAGAAAACTGACAGAACTTGAGACGTTACTTTTAGCTCATTTCTACAAAAAAAGGCTGTACATATAGTCAGACTCACTGTCACTTCCAGTCTATTTTTATATTCATCTTCCAGCTGTCATTTCCGTGCTTGTTGAGCATCACTGCCACACAATGCTTTGCTCTCAGCCACTAAGGGCCAAATATCCACACAGAACAGGATTCTTATTGACTTTGGTGACAGTTGTACTCACGTAAGAAATAAAGTTTAGTTTGCTGTCTCTTATATTCACCAGTGCCATCAAAGAAAGTTTAGCTTGTTTTGTTGTTGTTTTTCTTTTTTTTTTCATATAAAGAAATGCAGTACAATCAAGATGAAGCAGTGTATTTCTTCTTTTGCTTGTGCTTGCTGCATTTACCACATACTCCCCTAAAATTCTTTTCTTTTCTTCACCTGTCAAAAAAATACCACAAATATTGATTATTTCTAATATGAAATATTGTTTGAAATATTATATGTATACATAAAGTACTGAGTTCTGTTTTCATAAAAATTAAGAGTATTTTTCAAAACTTCTTATCATCATACTTTTAAAAGTGGTACTGTATTGGGAGCCACATAAGTTAAGTCACACTCACCTAAAAAGTCAGTGGTCAAGCTGTCAATATCGGTAGAAAATGTTTCAAAGGGGAAATCACTGCAAACAGAAAACTAATTTCTTAGTTCAAATTCAGTGGTAAGGTATGATTTATCATAATTTTGTATACTTGGGAATAGTCTTATTAGTCTTAATAGTCCTCTTCTTTATGAATTCAGTTAAAATAAAAGAAAGAACTGTGAAAAGCACGTTTAATATACTGTTATAGGCTAGATTTCTCAAATTAATTTCTTCCCATTTATTTCACAATGGACCAGTGAAGAGGGGCTTGTTTTCAAGCTGATTGAGAAAAAAAAGGATTAGCCAAGAGCTCTCTCATATCTCTGTAATGGTTTGGCCCAGGGAGGGGGGGTTTGGGAGTCTTGTCTGGGGCTGGCTGCCTCTAGCAGCTTCCCTCAGAAGCACCCCATGTAGCCTCCCTCTTCCCCCACAAAACCTGGTCATGCAACCCCAGTATAGATACAATAAGAGTGCTTTCTAGTATTTATATTCCAGTAGTACAAAGGAAGTGCAGATGAAGATTCTTCAACCTTGAGAAATTCTTCACTTTTCCAAAATGAATTGTCATTTATTTTAGAGGAAAAAGGAAGTGAAGACTTTCTTGTGAACTTCTGTCAGTAGATGACGGTAGATAATCTTTAAAATATTCATTCTTTGCCAGAACTGGAATAAGGGGAAGAAATGATGGAGTCCTAGCTATCTACTGAACAGTCCAATTACCCTGCTGGACCTTCTGTAAACTGAAGAGAATCAAAGAGCAGAACCAGTACTATTATCAAATATAAATGTGGGGAATAAAAAAACTCCTAGAAAACAAACAATTCCCTGAAAAAAAAAAGTTAATAGCTGAAGATTGAAATTCTGGTTCCATATCCACATTTCTGGTTTTGTATTTTTTTTTAAAGAATAGAAATTAATGAATAAGTTTTATATAACATAAATTTAGAGTGTAAAATATTGACAAGTGTTTTCCCTATTATTTGGGATCATATTTCTCCCGCATTTTCAAAATTCATAAATTAAGGTGTGAGACATTTTAAGCAGTTCAAAGAAATCCCATAAAACTCAAAAAAACTTTGAATACTCAAACTAATTACTTAAAGGCTAATTGTCTTCAATCAATAGGGCCATGTCTCTGTAAATCTGCATTCTTAGGTCTTGTTTACCTTTACAGTTGAAAGTCGTGTAAAGGCATCTGTTCTTCTCAGTAAAGCTTAATTTTATTTTTTTTTCTTTCTTTAGGAATAATTTCTGTTCATCCCTGTTGATAAAGATATTCTAAATACCTTATTCCTAGCCTTTCTCTTTAGTTTTCACTGATTTGAATGCAGGCCTTCTTTTTCATTATGCTTAGATAATACTGGTTGTCCCAGTTGTTCACTACAGCTTGCAAGAGACGTGGTTTTCATGAGGTGTTTTAAGATTTGGAATGAAATAAAGCACCATGTACAGAAGTCTATCTTTCTACATGGACTCTGTACAGAACCTTAGTCATAGAAGTTCTTCAGTTTGTACACTATTTATGCACTCAAAATTAGATAGGATGAATATGGATCCCTGTATTCATTTTCATTATCTTGCCTGTCTTGCACTACTTAACTATTTAAATTGTTTGTCTGGAAACAAGAAGATAAATGATATTTCTTCAGGTTGGTTTTTTTTGTTCCAGATTTGATTCTTACCTGATTTTCTTTTTCCTATTTCATCTAATACAGCATTAAAATCTTTACTCAGTGTGAAAGAGAATGCTTCTCTTGTTTTTAAATGCAACATTTTTCTGGATTTTTCAGCATTTAGACTTTATTTTCTTGCAATAAGTGTTTATAACTAAAAAAACCACACTTTTCTGTTCATTTGTTAATTTTGTTCATTTTTGTTTGGTTGTTTGTTTTGGGTGTTTTTAAAATTAAAATCCAGCTATTTAATAAATATCATAGGCACTTCAGTAGTTTGGAAGGAGTGACATAGTAGTCTCTTACCTTGTTAAATTTGCTGATTTTGCTTAAGTTGAATAAATTCTTGAGTGTAACCAAAAAGCACCTCACCAAAAGCAAAGCTACCTTATTTTAGTATGGTGAGTTTAACTTGGCTGGATGACAGATGCCCGCCAAGGCTGCTGTATCACTCCCCTTCTCAGCTGGACAGTAGAGAAAAAATATAAGGAAAGACTTGTGGGTCCAGATATGAAGAGAGAGAGAGAGAGCACTCAGCAGTTACTGTCACGGGCAAAGCAGACTCAACTAGGGAAATGAATTTAATTTATTGCTCATAAAATCAGAGTAGCATAATTAGAAATAGAAAAAAACCCCAAAACACCTTTCCCCCACCCCTCCCCTCTTCCAAGGCCTAATGCTACTCCTGATTTTCTCTACCTCCTCCCACCACGCAGCAGGGGGAAAATGAATGGGAGCTGCAGTCAGCTCATCATACATTGTCTCTGCTGCTCCTTCTTCCTCAGGGACAGGATCAAGAATAACAGTAAGAACTAATTTCTTATTCTATACATTTCTGTTAAGGTGTATCAAAGTAAATAGTAAAGCAGAATTACCTGAAGAAAAATTATTTACCTTGCTCTAAAAGTTTTGAATTTTAACATTTAGAGTGTTTGGGGTTTTTTTTAAGTATATATTTTTCATTGTGAAATTTGCTTTATTGTTCTTTAAAGTTTCCATTATCAGGAAAAATTGTACGATAGGGAAATGTCTCTTCCCTAAAACCCATCTAAAATACGGAATTTTCCCATTTTGTTTCCACATTAAGTTTGGCAAGATTTTTCCATATTTCTCTCTATAGTACTGTCTCCTCTATGCCTTGAGGTTATCACTGCAAGGCCTCTTCAATCCATTTCTCAGCAAGTTTACTATTTGGAAAGACCCAGGCTGTCATTCATGGGATTGAGGCTTTATGTCATAAAGGAAATAAAACTGTTTGATAGCACCTGTTCTATCTATTTTATATCTGAAATAAACTCTAGCTCAGTGCTGAAGCATTTCAAAAACATCTGAAAGTTACCATTGCATGGGTCCTGACTTGTGCTTCGGCTCTATTAACTGTTGTATAGGAAAGATTTATAGTTATTTGCAGATTGGGCCAAATTCTCAAAGGCAGAAAGCAAAAGGAAAATGCAATTATCTAACATTTTTCTATGGAAAAATAAAGAATCTTTCGTATCTAGATGGAACAGAGTGCTTTAAAAAATTACATGAACACAAGAACACCTAGCAAAAATTCAGTATCTAACCATTAATCCTTTTGCCAATGGAACCTGTTTATTTTGCTGTAGTTCCTACCCCTACATATTTTTCTTATTTTATCATCATGTTATATGATGATATAATTATCATGTTATAAATGTATATTATATTATAAATGCCTGTTATATTATAAATGTTCTTACATTTCAAACAAGTCACCAATACTACCAGTTTTCACTGGTAGAAGTATAAAAATCTGATAATGAAATGTAAGCCATGATATACAGAATATGTTAACACCTCTTCTAGGTTGGTTTTTGTTCATCCCATATCCCCTCACCCCATTTGTCTTAAATACACTTAGGCAAACCTCTGTTCTTCTATGTAGGTTTCTGTATGGATTGCATAGAATGACAGAGGATTGGTATGTCACCCAGTTAACCTTCAAGAAGTAAGCCAATATTAGCTCTAGCTATGAACCTACCTATAGGTGTTTACTTAACCTTTGTTTAAAGGTCTCCATGGTCTACTTATATCAAACTATTCCACTCTTTCATTATTGTTACCGTCAAAATGCTATTTTTAGATTGTGACCAGAATCTGCTTTGCTCAGTTTGAAACCCAGTTAAATATGGATATAAAGAACATTTTATTCCCTTTCTCATAGCAATAGTCTTTGATGAATTGGGAGAGCATCAACACTCCTGTACTCAGTCTTAAGTTTTAGAAATTAAATAATTTCCTTTATAAACCTGCTCTCATACATTTAATTTCTATGCAACTGCTGATTTACATTAATCTCATTTGGATCTATGAACTGAGCTCTTCTGGGGTGTACAGTGTTCAGATCTGAGTGTAGTTCCCCAGTACAGACCCCAGCAATGTAGAGTAGAGAAGAAGTTTCCCTTTCCATACCTTGTAGACATTTTTTACTTTTTTCAAAATGATCTGTCAATAAATTGATTGTCTTTCTATGGGGGTAAATAAAAGTTTGACTTAAGTGTAGCTTGATTATCCTCATATTAATTTCTATGAAACTGCTACTTGTTCTTATCCTACATTTATGCAATGATTCTCAAGTGCAAAATGAGTAATTTTCTATGCTTGCAACAGTGGATATTCTAAAAATCTTGTAATAGTCATCTTTCTGAAATATCAAGCATAAAGATATGTGAAAAGTAGAACTGCAATTGCAGAATTAAGTTGATATACAAACAGAATTAAGTTGATATATATATAGTAATTGTTTATATCAAAATTTAAAGCAATCTGGAATTCACATGATTAATTTCTCTATTTAGACATCCAGTTTTTGGAAGTTGTTTTTTTTTTTTATGATAAGACCAATTTATCTTTCTGATATTCAGTGGAGATTATTGCCCTATTATTTCAAACTCATACAAACAAAAAAGAAAAATCCTTATAGACAACTTTATCTCCTTCAGAACTATTAGAACAGATTTCCACTGGCTCAGACCCAAATCTCTGTCAAGCATGCATATATGGGAAGTGGGTTTTCAGTCTGTCCTCAATAAAGATTTTAATGAATAGCTTAACTTAGTATTTTGCATTTTATTGTGTTGAGATTTTTAAATCACTCACTAACATTTAAAAGCAAGTGTTTATTATTTCTCCTGAAAACTTAGTGCGAATAGCATAAACTTCCTGTGCTTTTTAAGATCCAAACTTATTGCTGCTGTAAATCAACAGCACTGTGTGTACAAGACAAGAGGTTTTTTCAAGGCTGTTTCTTAGAATTACTGCCTTAACAACCAGAGTTGCAAGATAAAAATAAACATGTAAGCCTAAATGGATCTGACCTTCTAGCATTAACATAGAACCATAGAATAGTTTGGATTGGAAGAGACCTTAAATATCTTCTAGTTCTGATCCTTAATCCATGGGCAAGGACACTCGTCGCTAGATCAGGTTGCTCAGAGCCCCATCAAAGCTCGTCTTGAACATTTCCAGAGATGGGGCATCCACAGCTTCTCTGGGCAACCTGTTCCACTGCCTCACCACTTCTACAATAGAGAATATCTAATCTAAACCTAGTCTCTTTCAGTCTGAAGCCATTTCCCTTTGTTCTGTCACTAAATGCTCTTGTAAATAATCTCTCTTCTTTCTTGTAGGCCCCCTCAGGACTGCAAACCCCACCAAGGCACGATCACTGTAGCCCAGGCTGCCTCCAATCTTGGTGTCCCCAGCTGGCTCTCTTACACTGGTGACCATAAGATCCTGTATCACATTCCCTCTGGAAGGGCTGTCTATTACCTGGCTCAGGAAGTTATCTTCCGTGCTCTCCAGAAGTATTCTGGATTGCCTACAGCTCATTGTGCAACTTTCCCAGCAGACATCAGGATGGTTGAATCCCCCTGGGAGGACAAGAGTGCGTGAGCATGATGCCTCCTGCAGCTGCAGCAAGAAGGCTTTGTCAGTAGGATCCCACTGATCGAGGGCCTGTAGCAGACACTGACCACAAAGTTTTCTTTGTTGCCTCGGTCTCTGATTCTTACCCACAGGCTTTTGACCTTCTCATGGCTATTCTTCAGAGACAACTCTTCACACTCAATCCACTTCTTGATGCAGAGGGCAACTCCCCACCTCTCCTTCCTCCCCTGCCTCTTCTAAATAGCCTGTAGCCTTTGATAGTCACACTCCAGGCATGGAATTTGTTCCATCAAAGTTTCAGTAATGGCAACAAGGTCAGAGGTTTCTAGTAGCATCACAGTAGCTTCCAATTCTTTCTGTTTCTGTCCACGCTGCATGAATTGGTATAAAGGCACCCAAGCTGGACTCTTGGCTGTGTCACATTCCTAGAGGAACATCCCTTAACTCTTTTGGAATATTTCTCTGGTGTTTCCCTTTTGGCGTCTGTTATCAGATGAGGCCCTGGCTTGTCTCTGTAAGACTGCAAGTGTGTTATCGAAGTCTTGTCAATCATTGATCCATAAAGTTGGCTGAGATTTTAATAATTTATAAAGTACAAACCCTTCCACTGCATTCTTCTTTTTGGTCATAAGACAGAGATTGATTCAGTTTGATCTAAATAAATTTAAGAAAGGTGCTGAGTTCCCAGCTTCTGTGACATGAGTGGCACGTGTTATTGCCGAAAGGAATAAGCAGAGCTCAGGGTTACTGAATTCATACATAATATCTAAAAAGGGTATTGAGAGATACACTCTCCTTCATGAAGAAATAGTTTTTATACAGTAAGCAAAGTAATCTGGAGCACTGAAGTCACATATATGTAACTAATCACTGCTGACTGCTGATAGATGACTGCTAGTCTCCCAGCTAATCAATGTATTGGTTTTTCTCTGGGTGACAAAGGCATAGGTGGAATTATTTCTCTTGTTAGATTCCTGTTTCGATAAGATGCAGCATTCTTCTAATAAGAACAATTTTTTTGTGATCACATGAAATAGATTTAATCCAAATGCAAAGGTAATAGAAAATAGTTTAAAAAAACAGAAAAAAGAAAGAAAATTTCTTTGTGCAACAATCAGAACTGTTATGTTTAATTCTGCTTACATGGCTACCAAGTAAAGCATGTCACAAACCACAAGCACTGCACATTAATCAAAGGAATAGTTCTGTTTATTGAAAGCAGAACTTATTGAACTTATTCTGCACAATAATCAAGTAAAACAAAACCAGATTTGATAATTGTCACCCAACTAATTTTAGAATTGGTATCAAACAAGTGACCTTGATGATAAAAGTATGTGGATGGATGTAGGATATGGGGCAATAATTATCAGAGTGGTTAAGGCTTACGCTCACCAGAAGGCCCACGGGGAAGGCACAGCTGTGGGCGGGATGGGGGAATAGCCTGAGGAGGGAGAGGCACTGGGGAGCGAGGAGAGCGCCCGCTGCAAGGGAGATTGTGATTGGCTGGAGGAAAGCGTGGCGAGCGCATGAGCAGGAAGCTGATTGGATGATAGGACAAGCGGACGGCAGAGTGACAGCTGAGCCAGCCAATGGGTCTCTTCTTTCCGTTAAATTCTGTTACGTCTCTCTTTGGTTTCCGTTACGTCAGGTTAAAATCAAAGGTACAAAAAGAGGCCAATTTCCACAAAAAGGGGATCTCCTTTGGATGCACAAGGGCATCCATGTCACTTTGCTCCCCACTGCTACAGATGGAAACTGGACCTGCAAGAGAGACTCACAGTGTCAACTTAATCTTGATTTCCTCCTCCTCTAATGTGTTTCAGTCCTGACTGAAATTAGGAGAGGTCTATTTTGAAAATGGAAATTGGAAATATTTAATGTATGGGGTTAGAAAATTTCACTAAGTATCAATAGTGCTGCATGTATTTTCCTATTAACATTCACTTCATAACTTTCTTTTCTGAGATTTGAGATGTATGGTATTTTCTTCTGTCAGCTGTGGTCCGACAAATATGAGTTATGCTGATAACCCAGTTATATTGAATACCTTGACAAAAAGTATCAGTGATTTATTTTGTATTGTGCTGCACTACGTTCCTGCAGAATAAATATCCAATTCCAGTAGGTATCACTTTAATCCTAGTTTAATATAGGTTGAATATATTTTAAACATATATACTTTTATAAATATTTCTTACTATAAAATGTAAATTTTCATCAATTAATTATTGTAGAGAAGTAATTAATTTTTGTGCTGTTGTTCTGTGCTTTAAGTGAGCTTAGATTATTGTTTAATTATGAAAACAATATGCTTCAGCATTAAAAGACAAATAGCCATCTACTGTGTTTTACATTGATTTTGGATTTTGGTTTGCAATACACTGAAGTGAAGTTTAAGAAAATTTTTGTAAGACTTCCTCTATAGGGTTGAAAATTAATGTACTGGTGCCAGTATTTAAGGCTTTATGGCCAACAGGCATATTGGCCAAGAGCATGCTGCATTAATTCAATTCTCTGTTTGGCTCTTAACTACTTTCAAAGGGTACATTGATGGGGGTTGTTTTCCTTAACCATCATGAAAGCTGAATACTATTATGACCTTGTAAATTCTGTTACTGTCCTCAGAATGTTGCACAATATTCATACATCTCAGGAAATGATAAAACAAACTGAATCTGATGTACAGTATAAATTCATGCAGATTTCTAGGAGATATATCAGTAAATGAAAAGACTCTCTAAACTTTAGATTAATGGGAAAAAATGAACAACTCCTAAAACTAACAGAGGAATCTATTTGAAGTCGCAGGTACAGTTGTAGTACTTACAGAATGTAAATGCTTAACTCACAAAACGAAGTAAAATCTAACTTACAATGTTTCTTATGTACATAAAACACAATATAGTCAAATTCTCTAGGAATTCATAATTTTAATTCGCTATGTAAAAGAAAAGAGGGAGAAGATTTTTTAATTCTCTTTTCCAAATGAAATTCATCAATAAATTATATTTTAAATTATATTTTAAAAGAAAGGCTTATGCTTAAGTTCCTGTTATTTGTTTTTTTCTCTGGAAAATATTTGTCTTATGCTGATCACGAAGGTTTAAATCCAGATAATCAACTGATTTAAACAGATTCACTAAACTGAAATCAACAAAGGCAATGTACATCTAAGACAGCTGTGCTAGTAACAGCAAAGACCATGAGAACAAGAGACTTGTGTAAAACAGCTGCTGTATAAGAACATCAATGGAGGAGACATAATGGTCCATATATAGTGCTATCAAGTTTAAATGATGGAGTGACAGCTTCAGGAGGAGAAATACATATGAAAGATTATCTAAAGAAAATATTTAAATGGTAGCTGATCAACATTTGTGAATGCTGCAATGTATCAGAAGCTGGCATTAAGGAAAATACAAAGAAGGTAGAACACTGCATTTTAGTGAGATAAAGAGCTTTAGAAGACATAAAGTAAAATGGGATTGAGAGAATGGGAATGTCTTTGATTTCTGGGTTGGCTGTTGTTTTCCTCTTTCTAGTTGTATTCTAATCATCTTGGGTAAAAGATTATGCATTTGCAAAGTGTCCTGCTCAATATCATTTCAGTCTTGTCAGCATGCTATTTTATTTCCACTAATTGTACTATTTATTACAGCTCAGTTGATTCACAGCTGACAACATAAAAAATATCCTCCAGTGATTGGCCTACTGAACAGTGCCCCATGCTTCCTTTATTGCCTATATCAGACATTAATAGAGAAACACTATCACTGAGATGTGTTGACATCATTGATTAGGATTTCGAATATACTGGAAAGTAAACAGAAACATTAATTTTAATTTTAAACTCCATTAGGAATTTGAGAATAAAACAAAACTGATGCCTGCAGAATAGAAGTGTAGATTTCTTAATTGAGCAGCAGACATTTACTTTGTGGTTCCTAAGGGAACCTTCCAGAACAAATAGAAAAAAACATTCTTAAAAAATGAGATCATTTTACCAACAAACTATGAAATTCAAAGACACTTGTTTTTGATTGGGAATGCAGTACGAGAAAGAAGAGAAAAAAGGGCCATTCTTCAGTCATTCATTGTAATGTATCACTGATTGTTAACAGGCATAGTTATGTCACATTCTGGTGATTTTTATTCACAGAAGTAATGTTGATAAGGCAAACTTATCTGTGAACAAAGCCTTGGATCACTGTTGCAAACAGTGACAGTTTTGCTATTTAATGAAAACAAAACATATTTCTACATCTTACAGTATTCACCTCTCCTGGCTGTATGCCAGTTGTAAAATGTTCAGGTCTAACTCCTCCACTAATATAAATCTCAGCATTACAGAGCTGAGATCAATCAAGTCAAAGAAAGCAGAAAAGCAAATGCAGAAAATGCAATAAAGTAGTGGATGTGAACAGATTCTGCTGTGTGTAGTGTAGCAGGCCTTTTTTAGAATTGAAAATTGAAGTTTTATAATTTCTGCAGCATCAGGAAAATCTTTGGTTATAGATATTGATAATGCTTAATGTTGATACAATTCTGTTGCTTGTCTCTCGGGTTCTGATAATGATTTTGCACTCTCCAGTTTGTGGAAAGCATTGGCCAGACATTTCTTTTGTCATCTAATGTGATTATAGCAATATCCCTGCATCTTACAGTATCTTGTGGGGTTTTTTTTCTCTTACACATTGTTTTTAACCCACATTAATTGATTAAGTTTTGAATTTGATAAGATGGGCCAGGTTTGCAACAAGCTGCTTCTGTATTTCTCCTTTTTTCATTTTTGTTATTACTGTCTCTAATTCCTCTTTTCACCTTTTGTTGATTTCTACAAAACATTAATCTCTCATGATTCCTTCTGTTATACTTAGATCACTTTTGAGAAATATGTAATGCTTTCCTCCTCCTCTAAAGCAACTCACTTTTTACTCCACAAAAGTAAAAAATTTTGTTGTTGTGTTACCTGAAGTAATCACATGGAGTATTCTAGATATTCACGTATACTGCACTATTTTCATATATGTATTGCAGTACTACATTTAAGCTACAGCTCATATCTAAAGATATAAAATTCTGAATAGAGCTCAAAAAACTTTATTAATATCATTAATGTCAATTGATTAGACAACAAAAGACAAAGGGGGTTTCACACCTGTAAAGCAAAAGATGAAATGGCAGTGATGACAATAATGTTGTTTATGGTATAATGCATATCGTTATGGAGTAACAGTGTGAGGCATTGAGAGTTTGGCAAGTCTTGAGAGATGTTAGATGTTTGGATTAATAAATTAATTTAAAATACAAATAAATTACTTACAGTTATAATATTGTGGCTTAATATGCTGTGAGTTCAGCTTTACTTGCTTGGCATCAATAACTAGATTTGCTGAGGCCTTAGGCTGGAAGCTGTGAACTTTTACCTAGAGTTGCTTTTGGATAGAATACAGTTTGTTTTCTTAGTAACTTTCTTGGTTGCTAGTTCAGTGCCATGTTTAAAATTTAGTGTGAGATGAAAGCTGATAGCACACTGATGTTCCAGCTGTTGCTACATAGTGCCTATTCTACACCAAGGACTTTTCCATTTTCCATGTGCTGCCAACTATGTTAGTGGACAAGAAGCACAAGCCAGAAGATAAAGAGGTTACAGTCATCACTAGAAGCTGTAACTTAAGAAGAAAAGAACAGCTAATGACCTGCCTGCATGGACATGGAGAAAGAATCCAACAGCGTGTTAGAAAATCCCAGATCAAAAATCGCCATTGAACCAAGAGGTGTGTGCAAGGTGCATTCAAAATGTGTAAAGAACGTGTGCATAGACTAGAAGGGTATAAAAGTCCAGGGATTTCTTTGTTCTGGGTCCCTCTTTGGGAGATGGAGTACCTCGTACAAGAAATGGCTAAAAGAATTGGGACTATACAGCCTGAAAAAAAAAAAGGCTTTGGGGTGACCCAATTACAGCCTTCCAGTATTTGAAGGAAGCCCACAAGTAAGATGGAATTTTTACAAGGTCATTTAGTGACAAGACAAGGGGAATGACTTAAAACTGCAAGAGGGAAAATTTAGGTTAAATATAGGTTAGGTATTAGAAAGAAATATTTTGTTTTGAGGGTGGTGGAACAGGTTGCCTGGGGAAGCTGGGGATGCCCCATTTCTGGAAGTGTTCAAGGCCAGGCTGGATGGGGCTTGGAGCAATCTGGTCTAGTGAGGCTTTGTGGGGCCTTGTGGGGTTTGGCTGTTGACTGGTATTCAACCGTGACAACTCTTCACTCTGATAAAATATAGTGACTTACTCATTAGGAGTCAGAAGAATCTGATGTTTCAAAACAAATTTGATGACTTAGCAAATGAAAAGCAGAATTTTAAAATTCCAGTTACCTCCCTGGACCTTAGAGCTCTATGGTGTACACATGCTACCAGTGAACCCCATGCTTATGCAAAGTTTATGATACTTCCTTAAAAAACAGTTTAGTCTCAGTACTACAGCATGCCCAAGATGTAATACAAAACATATATTTTTTACAACACAAGAAAGCCCTAATGGGCTAATGACTGCTTATTACATTAAAAAATTGATTGTCCCCTTTTAATAACAAAGAGCATGGAAACTATTGAGGAAGTATGGAAGAGCTGAATTAAAATTATGGCCCTTCAGATACCTTCAGAAACCACTTTGCACACACAGAAACAATGTAGCGATTTACAGTTACTTTCAGGGAGCGATTATAAATGTGGAACAGCACTTTCCAGTACAGGATTATGCTCATTTTCTTTTTTTGTTATAAAAGCTCCCTCTGGATACCTTTCTAGTACAGTAACAGTAATATAAGTATTAAAAATAATTAGTGTAACAAATTATGAACTCTTAACTCTTGATGCTCAAATTATCTGAAAGTTGAGGCTGTTGAAATTTTCTGAATTCACTTTAAAGTAAATATGCAATATTAAATTTATTTATATTTATTCCCTTAATAAATATAGTACATTGAATTGTTATGAAAATTTTAAATATTAAAGATTGAAGAAAAGACAATTCCATCACACACCCATTTATGCCTCCTTTATTATCACACTTCATCTCTAGAAATTTGTATTCATTTCCAAGGGATTTTTCAATTTTAAGAAAAAATGTGTGCCAGTTACAACAAAGCATTAAAATCCATAATTATTTATAGTAATTCACATGTAATTCATAAACCAACTATTTCTAGAAAAAAAGATTGTATTTTTACAGAGGTGATGAAAATTACATTTTTTTCCTGCAAATATATCAGATGTTTACTTGTAAGTTATGAGATGTGGACTAGCCACTGGAGTGATAACCTTTAAAAATTAAATAGAGTAGTTTGAAAAGCATTCTGTGTGTTATAAAACTATCTTCATTAGTTAATATACAATTAAGAAATGAAAAATATCTAAGAATATTTTATACACATTAACACAAGTAGGGTATCAGCTACTCAGTCCACATTTGGGCAGTAAGGAAAGGTTCTTCACTGAGGCAGGTGATGGTCAGTCACTGCAACAGGCTCCCCAGGAATGTGGCTATGGCAATAAGCCTGGCAGAGTTCAAGGAGTGTCTGGACCACACTCTTAGTCATACGCTTTAGTTTTAGGTGTCCTGCAAGGAACAGGCAGTTAACTTGATGATCCTTATGGATCCCTTCCAGTTTGAGATATTCTGTGATTCTAGGATTGTATGATTATCAAAATAAAGAAAAAATGCAGAGGGTTTTTTGTTTCTGTTCAAGAAAAATCAGTAAGAATTGTTTTCTTCCTCCGTTGCCTCTCAGTATTTAAATACCATTACTATTTCCCCTAAACTAACACTAGCTCTTTGTTGAATTGCTTCTGTTAAAATTACCTTATTTGTGCAGTCACCAAGATGAAAAATTATCTATATATATATATATAAAAGTCTATAGTCTGTGTTTTTAGTAAATTTGGTGCAGGGTTTTCCTAAGATTTCAGGCTAGGTTGGGGGGTGGGGGAGGGGGGGGTAAGTTTGGGTGGTGTGTTTTTTCACTTGTTTTTTCCTTTTGGTACACAGATGATATTGTTTTTTGACAGTTTAAATCTCAATGGGAAAATACTTTCAGTACCTGAGTATTTTCTAGTTCATGATCATGGTCAATAACTAGCACTTTGCCTGTATGGATAAAGGGCATTAGTACTTTATGCCAGTCTATTAGCTCTGTAAAGGGAAAAATAAAGAAAAATAATTTATTTAAATAAGTAATTAAATGTATAATATTAATAAAAAAGATATAATGGATAGGAAAAAGAACTGGAGCAATCCCTCCAGGAATTCTTTTTTTCTCTAAGATGGCAGTAGAAAGGGTTTCCATTTCACAGAGTATACTTAGAAAAATGAAGCATTTTTCAGTAAACGGTATCTTATAGGTCATGTACTGCCACAGTTGATTTAAAAGTAGGTGAAGATTAAACTATTTTTACTTATCAAAGAGCTTGCATATTTCTTATGACTAAATTCCCATTTCATGAAAACTGAATTAGTCAGAAGGAAAGTCAAACCCATTACTGACTTAGTCTATGTGATGTGTTGGCAGGTGCTCATGGGAATCATTTGTTAAAACATCAGCAAAGTAGGTTAGAGTAATTTGCCACCTCCTCTTGGAACTCTTGTAGCTTCTCTCTCATAATAATTATCATTGTTCCTCCTTTTTTTCCTCCCTGATTTCATGAAGCTAGACTAAACTGCTAGTCATAGACAAGAATCATCCTCTTCATCTTGGATAGTAATTGGGAGCTGATATAATCTGTGAGATCCTTGACTGGGACGATTCCTATTCCTCTGTCAGGAAAACAGCCAATAAAAAAGTGAAGAAGAAGGGTTATAAATTAAAGTGACTGACTAGGAAAAAAGCTTTGTATTAGGTTTTTGGCTGACTATCAGAAGGGCATGGGTGCATTTCATGAGGGTAAGAGGAAACAACATTTTAGATGATCAAGATGAGAAATTATTCACAAGGTTACTCATGAGATGGACCCTTGGAAAATATGTCATTGGGCTATTATGCATAAGAATCCACCTAACTTTGAACAATATGGATATTAGAGACTAGGGAAGAGCCTAAGCATGAAATAATACCCTTTTAAAGACTTATGATAATGCTGTGCAAAAGGACCATTTAAAAATGCAGTAAGATTTTAGGATAAAATCTGGCTAAAGCAAAAACCCACAATGTAGAAAGCTACCAGAACAAAGCAAGTTACAATAAAATAGATTTTAAAATTAGATACATGGAAGATAGTGTGTATTTGAAGAAAAATGTCGTCTGAATTCTTTACTTACTGCTGTATTAATTTCTTCATAATTTCTGTAGAGAGTTGTTTTAGTCCTGTGGCTTTGATATTTTTGTGGGATTCTTTTTTTTGCAGTTGCTTTTTTCAGCTTTTTCAGACTGGATTGTTTTAAAGGGGTTTAGGAGAGAAATGTCACCAAAGGGAAGTGTCTTTGTTATCCTCTTATTTTAACTCTACATGTGATGTCCATACATATTATGACACCAAGATAGAACACTAGAAAAATTATTTCAGTGGCAAGCGTGATCTGCAACTCATATCAGAGATTTGTAGAAGGGACATGTCAAACTACTCTTACAAACAAAAGGAAGACTGGGCCAAATTGTAGCCTTACATTGTGTCACAGCATATTTTTCACTAAAAATGAAAAAAATTAAAGAATGTGTGTCAGAAGTTATGGAAAGTTAACAAGAAGAATAACTGATTGAATGTGGATAACAATAAATTTTGAGATATGTTTGTTGTACTGAGTGCATTCTGTCTCTAGCATTCAAGGGATTAAAACTGTAGGTGCCTCGGACCTAAAATCAAACAGTACAGAGACTTTACATGGTATGACAATTATAATATTGTATTCCTTATCAGAATTTCTATGAATTCATGTAGGGTTTTCTGTATATTTTTGTGCTGAAGTTAAGTATGTACTATTTACTTCTGTAAAGGAATAATTAAAAAAAAATATTTAAGCTGTGTTTTCTATAGGTTGATACAGACTTGATATTCATTCAAAATGTGATTTAACTGGACTGAAAATAGTTAAATAATTGAAAAGGTTTTGTTAGTTCATTTGATACAGGTGGGAAAGGGATTACACAATCAGTCTCATCTGGCTGTCAGAACAGGTTCACAGATAAAGAATGGAGGTGAGAAATATACTGACAAGCAGTATTGGTTTTACTGAAGACATTTCAACTGTGGTATGACCAGATGTCCTATTTTCAGCTGGGATTGAGTTAATTCTCTTCCTGCAATTGGTACAGGAAACTGCTGTGATTTACATTCAGTATGAGAATGATGTTTGGTAACATAGTGATGTTTCAGCTGTTGCTGAGCAGGACTTGCACTAAGTCAAAAACTGTTCAGCTTTTCACAACACACCACCACTGAGGAGGCTGGGGGTACACAAGAAGTTGGTAGGAGAGACAGGCAGGGCAGCAGACCCAAACTGGCCAAAAGGATGTTCCAAATCATATGATATCATGTTCAGTGTATAAACCAGGGGAAAAGCTGACCCAGGGCCTGCTGAGCCACTGCCTGGGAACAGGCTGAGCATCAACTGGTGGGTGGTACGCAATTACATTGTAGATAATTTTTTGTATACTCAGAATTACTGTTTCCCTTCATTTTCTGTCCTATGAAGCCATCTTTATCTCAAACTGTGAGTTTTTCTTTTTGTTCCTTCCAATTTTCACCCCATCCCACAGCAGGGCAGAAGAATGAGGGCATGGTTGTGTGGTGTTTAGCTGCCTGCTGGATGAAAGCAGGACACAAGAGAATGGAAATAGCAGGGATTTTTGTCTCATTTTTAATTTTCATGTCTTGAAGAGTTTTCTGTGGATTTCCAATTTCATAAATGGCTGCTTCTGATGCTTTAAAGGGTTATGTGTTTAGTGAACAGAACAATGTAGGTGGATGGTCTGTGCCCTCTAATCCTCAAAAGGCTCAGTTTTTGATATTATGGGTCATCCTAAATCTGTGAATTTCATGTAGGAAGTAAAGGTGGATATTAGTTTGGGATTTTTTTGATTGCATGTTGGATTAACCTTGGCTGCCAAATGCCCACAAAGCCACTCTCTCACTCCCTGCCCTCAGCCGAAGAAAGTGAGAAAATAAGATGAAAAACTCATGGGTTAGGATAAAGACAGCTTACTCTAAGAAAACAAAAGCTGCCACAGAAACAAAGCCAAAAAAAAAAAAATATTATCTACTTCCCATCAGAAGGAGATATCCAAACTTTTTTCTGGTAAGTAGGTACTCAGTACATGTAGCAGTTTCTTCAGAAGACCACAACCTTAGTAACGAAATGTTCTGTGACCTGTTTCCCTTAGCTTTTATCGCTGAGAATGTTATCATATGGTATGGGATATCCTTTCAGTCAGTTTGGCACAACTGTCCCAGTTATGTTCTCTCCCAGACTTTTGCCCCACCACCTACTTGCATGTGAGTGTGTGTGTATGTGTGTAGAGGTGTGTGTGACAGCCTAAATGCTGCACAAGCACTACCCAGCAATTGCTAAAACACCAGTGGGTTACCAACATCATCTCAGCTACAAATACAAAGCACAGCACTATATGGACTGCTATGAGCAGTGTTAACCACATCCCAGCCAGTTCTGATGCCATATGTATATTTGTGATTTCATGTTTGGTTTGGCAGAGTCACTCCACCTAAAGAAAATTTAAAATACTGGGGGAATAATAAATATGTGAAAGGACAGCTAAGAAAACATAACGCTCCCGAAAACATTATGCTAATTCAGTGATTGCTAAGTAGCAATAGCTTTTCTACAGCAAATATTTCAACACAAACTTAGCTACCACCTTTGCATTAAAACAAAACAAAACAAAACAAAAAAGTTATTCTGTAACAATGTGTTTCACAGAATGGGTGAGGGTGGAAGAGACCACAGTAGACCACAGTGGGTCATCTGTTACAGCCTCTCTGCTTAAGCAGGGGCATCCTAGAGCACATGGCACAGGATTGTTTTCGAATAGCTACAGTGAGGAAAACTCCACAATCCTCCTGGATAATCTGTTCCAGTGCTCAGTCACTTCAAAGTAAAGAAGTTCTTCCTCATATTCAGGTGGAACTTCCTGTGCATCAGTTTCTGCCCTTTGCCTCTTGTCCTATTGCTTGGCACCACCAAGAAGAGCCTGGAAACCTCCTCTTGACACCCTCCCTTTCAGATGCTTATTATAGACAGTGATGAGGTCCTCTCTCAGTTGTTTTTTCTCAAGATTGAACAGGCCCAAATCTCTCAACCCCTTCTTGTAAGAGATTTGCTCCAGTCCCCTAATCATCTTTGTTGCCTTCCAATAGATCTGCTCTAGGAGCATCATGTCTCTTGTATGGGGGAGCCTTCCTAGAGCAGAGATGTAATTTTTCCCTCAAACTGCAAGAAATGTTTTGAGTTCCTAAAATATTATTAATTTTTTTTTCTTTAAATCAGATATAAATTATTGCAAATGCCTGTCCGGAGCTCCAAGCACCTGCCACAATTCATCATACAATAAATGCAATTAAATCCTCAGCAAATTAAAACCAATTTCACATAAATGAGATTAGTAAATCAATCAGATAGGAACAGTCTCTATTGATTAGGAACCAAAGCAATATCATTCCAGAGAGACCCTGTCACATAGATCTGTATTTTAAATATGCTTGGGAAATCATTGAATTTGGTATATACAAAGAAGCTGTCCCTCATACTACCCCCCTTTCTACCCTTCAGCATGCGTAATTTATCATAATCTTAAGATCCTCCATGCTACTCAGTATATTTGATTTTGTCACAAAATTAACATGAACAATAGTTTTATTCATTTTAAAAGAGTAATACCATGATTTTTAGTACTGCATTTCACATACAGAGAATGATTCTCCAGGTGAATTCCATACATGTATGCTTTCATAAAAAGCCCCAAACCAATGAACAGCAAAAACCTGAAACTAACCTTCTTCTCACATAAATGTGGTCTTTTCAATTTGAAAAGCCCTCTCCAGGGATCCTTGTTAATTTTGCTAATTATTGTCAACAGAAAGAGAAGATTTGTTCCAAAGTCTGAAAATATGCACAAAAGGGAGACAGAAATATCACTTTAATTAATTTCTTCTCTCATTTCTTTGGAGGGAAATAGCCATAATCTTTCTTCTGGTTATATCCATATATCCCACTCAACAAGTAAGGATCATTCAGAAAGTCCACCCAGGTTTAAAAAGGGCACAGTGAAAGTGGTACACAGAATACTATACCATATTAATGTGACAGAAGAAACACAACCCAACAGTTATTTCCTTGTTTTAAGCTTTTTCTTTGCTTAAAAGGAAATTTATATTTTCATATTCTACAGATATGATTAGTTTATGCAAAGAAATCCTTTGAAAGTTAGCATAGGAAGATCTTAATTACATCAGTGTCTATGAAAAAGTTCAATAATGCCACTTATGTATTCAAATTTTGCAAGGTCCATTCCCACCTGTGACACCAATATAAGCCTGTTTACCTATCAGCCAAAAGATTTATGTATAGGTAAAGTTAAAAGGAGATTTCATATAACTGAGAGGGAATGTGTGTTAAATCACAGACTGGTGAGAGTTGGAAGGTACCTTACAGTTCATTTAGTTCCAACCTTCCTGCCCTGGAACAGAAGTCCTAATCCTTCTCTTATATGCACTGCTGTAAGTCATAATAGAGGAAATTAAATTAGCCTGATTTGAAACAATGCAAACTAATAATTTGGTATCTTTTTTTCTCTGCAGGGTTCTCTCCTGACCTGCTGTATAGCCCTGAGCAGGGATCACACCTCTCAGACAATAGTCTCTTCTCTCATAAACTAATTTATGCTGTTTTTCTACTATGAGTTGCCACAGGCAAAACATCTCAAGTATACTTGGTATCAAACAGAGTTTAAGGTTCCTGGACTTTTTTTGTTTTGTTTCTATTGTTGTTGAGAGACTGCCTCACAAAAGAATAAAAAGAGCACATAATAATAGGGAATACATAATTCTTACTAGCAAATGGAATTTCTAGTACTTTTAAACTCATTTTCTAAATCATTCTTTACCAGGAAAATCTGTGTCATAATTGGGATTTCTACATGCACACACACTCCTTTACTGGCATATTTAGATAATTTCAGCAATAAGAATGTAAGGCTAATTTATTTTACTTTTTCTTACCGAGATACCCATGAAAACTTTATTGTGCAAGTCCCAGACATTTAACTTGACAATAGAACTTATATCTGTATTTATGCTTTTAAATTATGTTAGGCTTATTCTTTTGCCATCTGTGTGGATTTTCAACATTCATTTCCATACTGTTTATTTTAAAAAATTGTCAGTTGTATAAATATGGGACAACCCTTATATTGGCTGAGAAATTTTTTTCTGAAAATTCTCACTGCTTAAAGAATATCATTGAGAATGCCTTGGGGAAACAATTTCTACCTCATTACCATGTAAATATTCTTTATTCCTGAGTGGTGAGCAGATTACTGTGAAAAGGAGATGAATTTCTACTCACAGATTTAATAAGTTAAGGGATTTTTGGTATAATTCCTTGCACCTGAAATTGATTCTGTATTTTTCCATATTTTGAAGGTGACCCCTTTTAACCACATTCTGCTGTCAGAAGCTTCCTGGAAAACTGGCTAGTTTACTATATGAAAGCTTTCTGAGAGCTTTCAGGTAGGAAAGGCTTATTCTTTGAAGAGCTGGAAATCATTTAAAAAATGCCCTGTTTGAAGTATTTCAGACTTTAGAGGGATTTACTATTGTCATAGAGACCTTGCAAAAGAACTGATGTTGAGGATTTACCTTCATATTTTAAAATGAGTAGCAACTAAGAGAAAAGTTTCTTGAAACCTGCTTGCTGGGTTTGGATTCTGATCATTTCAGAGCCCTGGGAAGTTAATATTATCTATCTAAACTCTCATTACAAATTACAATGCCACAAATTTTTTAATAATTAAACATTAAAAGTTGGGTTTGGTGTTTTGGTTGTTTTTTTTTTTCATTGAATGCACAATTTGTTTTTTAATAAAAAATTATGTAATGGTTATAGATTTGGATCAATTCTACTCAAAGTATCATCTAAGTAAAAATGATTGTGTTCCATTTCCACTGTCCTTTTATTTGATAATATACTCCAAAAATTTGCCTACATGAGTCATATTAATATCTATACTTCTGTATCTTATGTATATATAAAAAGGAATTTATATTATATATTCCTATCTCCTCTTCAAAAACTGAGTTACAAGAATCTCATTATTTAAATATTTGAAATATCATATTTTACTTTTATTAACCTTTATAGAGTGCCCTATCTAAATTGAAGTGTTCTGAATATATTTTTGTCCCATAGAAGTATTTTTCCAGTATTTTTGCTACCAATGCTATTTTTAAAGTACATTTTTATTTCTCCATTTTTTTTTCTCTTTGTTTTCACCCTCAGGTCACTCAGCATTCTAAATTCAAGAGTGGTTGCAGACTAAGTGATCCCAAGAAGGGTCCTTTGTGAAGGTGTACTTGCTCTTACAAGGTAATGGGCAGTATCCAGTAGTTGTTTTAGAAGACAATCATTAACCTACTAAGTCAGAAAAAATTCTCCTTAGAAAAGCTTTCAAGATTTTGCTTTTTTTTATTTTCTTGAATAAAATTAAGAACTCATGTAATTTATTTTCATTGTAGAGCAAACAGAAGGCCAACAGACTATGCCTGTATTAAGAGGGTGACAACTTTCAACATAGAAGTAAGCAGCAAGATTTGATACTGCTCATCCATTCCCTAGATAAGTCTCACAATCTAACATCTGTTGAAGAAGGTGATTCCCTCATTTTTAGCTGCCAACTTTTTTATCTGTCTACCATGAAAATTGCATGTTTCATGTTTTTCATGGAAGAAAAATTTAGCTATTTTAGGTTCCGTACCAGATTCTGGTTTATAATTGATCTGGGCCATTTTGAAAGTTTTCAGTGTATTCTCTACACAAATCTTTCACAAGGTAAAAAAAATAAATATTGTTAATTGCATTTCTGTAGATAAGTAATTAAGAAAGAATGCAATGGATTTTCATATTTTCAAGTTACTGGAGAGTAACAGGTAATCCCATGAAAGCTGTCCCCGAGTTCTAGAGTAACTCTACATGTGTGAGCTCTTGCCTGGCAGAGTCTGAACTGATGTGAGAAATGTTTAATGTTCAAATGTAAACTAATGCAGGCAGAGATCAGGCCAGGCCTGAGGGATCATGTCTGAGTCCCACTGAAACCTAGGGCAAAGCAAAATTTTTATTTTTGTTTCTTTTTTTTTTTCAAAATTATGTGCCAAGATTTTATTTGGTCTGTAGTAGATTGGAAGCATGTAGGTAAACAGAAACCCAGACTCACTTCAGAAAACAATAATTTTTATCTCTTTAAGCACACTTCTCCAAGTAGGCCTTTCCTTCCAGCTTTGTTCTTGCTGTGAGAATCAAAATCTCCAAAACAGGTTCAGAAATAAATCTCTACTCCTCGGCTGATACTGTGCTTGATAGAGGTTGGCCTATTTGCTGGGGTTTTGATGGGTTTTTTTAATTAACAATTCTAAAATCTACAATGACCTGAGCAATGGTGAAGTGACTCAAAAAATGATGATCAAATGTCATACTCATCTCTCTAATATTACTCACCTTTAACATCTTTCTGAAATGGCCACTTCTTCAACTGTCTTTCTGATGAAATACACTTTCCATATTTAAAAGACGTTGGATTTGCACATGGTTTTTGTGTCTCTACTGTTTCAGTAATTCACACATTTATTTGTACCATTAAATTTGCTTCAGCTCTTATGAAATAAGAAATATTCACATAAAAATCATAATTGCTATTGTAGTACTTAAATAAAGCACATATCTTTAGAGTTAATAACCTAAGCAATAACATGATTTTTCTTTTTTAGCAACTAGAAAACAAACTACTATTCCATGTTTTAAACTGTGGAAAAACATTTGCATAAAATCTCTCTCTGGATCTCACCATCTGCACTTTTGTTTAGGCAAGAAAAATATGAAAAGATGTCCAGCTTTGCTAAGTAAGAAAAAAAATTAAAGCTGAATTGAATCAATGAACAAATGAGTAAAATCTTCAAACATAAAAATATATTAATATTTCCTTAGAAATAACTGATGTGAAGTTGACTTTATACAATTG
Organism: Urocynchramus pylzowi; assembly: GCA_013397555.1. Classification (NCBI taxonomy): domain Eukaryota; kingdom Metazoa; phylum Chordata; class Aves; order Passeriformes; family Fringillidae; genus Urocynchramus; species Urocynchramus pylzowi. Next base: position 452,559 of record VZRH01000180.1, on the reverse strand, counting down.
TTATCACTATGATGTTGCCTTTATATTAGACAGCATGACTTTGCTAAAAATATTTTTATAAAATAAGAATGTTCATAGTCATAGACTGACTGCAGGATAATTTTTAACTGACACAAAACTTTTCCTGAAGCTTTCATTTTCTTTGTGGAACCTAATATTTTTCCCTTAAGGAAAAGACAGGTCTCATCCTAGGTGAAATTTTGAATTTTGTATTGAGGGGATGCATAAAGCGTAACATTTCTGGGTTTTGTTTTTGAAGTATGAATTGAATGGGGATGGATTCTTCCATGCAATAACTTGGAATTGCAGTATTAATTTTGTGGATTTAGTATATTGGAAGATTTTGGAAACTACAATACAAAGACTGCAAAGTCTTTCAAATGTGTCTTTTATATTTGAAAGACACATATATACATTGACTTACCAAAACCATGCATGAAACAGGTCAGATGAAAACTATTCATAATGTGGTATTTTACATATCCAAGCAAAAGCTTTGAATAATCTTTTGCTAAGGCAGCATATTCAAATCATCAAATGATTTCTGAGAAGAGTCATCTAATCTTTCTTTCTATGACCTTAAAGCAAAAAAATGTATCCAGGCATATTTCTGCAGTTGAAGACTTAAATTCAAAAAGTAATTCCCGAAAAAAGTATTTTGGAAAACTTCTTTCTTCCTGCAATACACAGCAGTTTTCTCTAGAAAAAAAATATTTTTTGCTGTTTTATTTAAGTTAGAAAGAATTAAGAAATACCTTAATTATATTCCAGAATTTTAACAATGTGTAGTCAAAAAATATTTCAGTGTTCTGCAAAATATTTCTTTCCATTATGCATATGTCCTTAGGACAATAAATACAATGAGATAATGTTTAGCTTTCATTTGCTTTTACAATTGCTTCAAAGTTTATGTTTTGCTTTGTTAGCAAGTATGCTTACAGGTGACCAACTTTGGACTTAAGGACATCCACAATCAACATAAATTCATTTTACATTGAACAAGTTGTATCTTTTCTGAATTTGTTCATAGGTATAAATATTGGCCTATGAAGAAAAGGTATCTTTATAGCAGGAAAGAAGCAAACATTTGAATTGTCCAAACTGAAGTAATATTTGCTGAGAAGATATCATCACACAGGTGAGGGGTTATTTCTCATGAGGTCTTTACTACCATGAGCTGTAGCAGGCTCCAGGCCTGTAAGACCCTGGCAGTCAGCAGCCTAAAGTGCCAAGTCATGCTGACCAGGACAAAAAGAAGTCCCTCTTCTGTCTTCAGACCCTTGCTTATCTATCTGTAAAGCTATAGGCTACTTTCCCTTTGACCCTCACCATTGGACAGTTTCCAATTCCCCTAAACCCTATAAAAACCCCTACTTTTGCCCAGTTAATCAGAAGAGACGTCCCTGGAACCCTTCACAGATAGCCGTCACCAAAGATCTGAATAAAGAATATGATCTGTGGAATCCCATACGCCTCTTCCATCGTCTGCTGCTGCGAGGCCTTAGCAAGGCCTCGCAGCTGAAATCACTTAATGAGCTGATTAATCACTTAATAAGCTGATAATCACTTAAGAGCTGAAATCACTATTTCTTGCTAAGGCTTGCCTGTGCTGGGAGCTGCTTTTGGGTCTGGGACAGACAATGCTTTTAAGCATTGGGCTAGCCATGCACCCATCGTGGCAGCTAAGGGGTTACCCCTGCCCCGCAGAGCAAACCGCAGCTAAAATGAGCCTTGACCAGCTAATCTACACTATCTGTAAAAAAAAAAAACCCAGAAAACTGCAATTTATCTTATTTCTTAGATACAATACTTGTTACTGCTTTCCTCTATTGGTTCTAATAAAACATAAATAAATTGGTTTTGTTTGTAGCAGCATCTGTAAAACTGTCCTATGGATTTAAGAAACACAAACTGAGATTAACATTCTGATTTTTCCTTAACTATATACAGTATATATAAATACATATAGAGATATATCAATATTTACACACAAATTACTTTATTTTCTTGCTTCTTATTGGCACTATACACAGATACAAAATTTGTGCTTGTGGGGGGTAAGCCTTGTCTAACAGCCAAACTCCCACCCAGCTGCTTTTCACTCCTCTGTTTTGTAAGGCTGGGGAGAAAACAGGAGAACAAGAATGAGAAACCATCTGGATTGAGGTGAAGAGACAGAATAAAGACAAAAGACAAGTGCCAGTTATTCTCATGGACAGAACAAATTCAGCTTTGGGGAATCATCTTCATTTATTGTTAAGGAATATAAATGTTTAACTATTGATTGATGTATTTGAAATCAAAGAAAAATAAATAAGAAACAAATATTTCACAGCTGGGGAAAGCACCTTTTCTCCCCTTTTCCCACGCTCCATGTGAAAAACAAGATTCACTCTCTTGTAAAAATTTAGACAGTTTAATAAAGTACAATAGGAGACAAGGACCATAGAGCAAAGATATACATCCATGTGTGTCTTGGCACTCAGCCAAGAGCACACCTGCTATTTTGGAAACACCCTTTATATACCATTTCTATTGCATCAACCTGTTACATATTCATAAACAATTATGCATATTAAACTTTTTCCCAAACTAGTTTACATATTCCAAGAACTGTTAAGCATGGCTCCTCCTCGGGTCCACCTTTTTAGAGCATGTGTATTTCTTGGTTGTGGTTTTAGTTCATTCTTATCATCACTTCCAGTTTTGGGCCCCAGCCCACACTGTCTTCAGATGGTGAGTGCTGACAGTTGGCATATCTGTAGCAGGTGTCCTCTTCATATGCTCATTGGATGTTATCCCATCCAAGCAGGCATTTTAACACAAGCATTTCTCTAACAGCTATTTCACTACTATGTCTAAGCTTAATTAACAACAGAAATATAAAAACTATATCTTTTTAACTAAGTTATTCTAACACCACACATATAGAATCCATTTTAATATTTGCAAAAAGCCAATCTTATAATATATATCTATAACACTCCTTATCACCCCAGGTACCTTTTCTCGTTTTATGTGATTTCAAGTAACACTCGGTCCCTCTGTCAGACAACCAGTGGCACAAGGTGTGTTGTGTTCAGGAGGCAGAGCTTTTCTTCTGTGTGTCTGTCCTTCTTTCTCTCTTCTGCTGCTCCAGAGCTCTCCATCACTGACTCATTCTTCCTTTTCCTTCTTTCCTAACCTTGCTGTTCTGTTTGTTGCTTCTCATTCCTTTTTACTCCTCGCACCCCAATATCTTCCTGGGGACACACGCAGTCCCCGCAATGCCCCCACCCCGGCAGTGGGCACAGTCGTGCACTGCACTGAGCAGCTGGATCCGGCTGGAACTGGCTGTGTCTGGCTGGAACTGGCTGTGTCTGGCTGGAAGCGGATGTGTCAGGCTGGGGCAGCCCTGCCCTTCCCTCACAGAGCCCCCGCAGCCCCCGCTGCTGGTGCTGGGACACCCACTTCCCATACAGCTCCAGAAGGAAGAACTGTTGTTACGTTTGCACTCAGCTGTCCAACACATATCATGGATATTTCCCATCCAGGCACGTGCCATGACAAAGTTTCACAGCCATCTGTGAAAAACAGCTACGTGCCTAACTTGTGCTCCTTTTGCCTCCCTTGCTCTGAGGGACCCTACCACACTGGAATTAGACTAAACAAAAAACACATAGTACGTATGCCTGACTCTTACCAAACTTCATGCCTTACTCTTTCCAAACTTCATAGCCCGTGTACTTTTGTCCTGGCTCTGGTAAGCCTGTGGGTGACCAGAAGTTGAAATAACTTGAAAGTTATAAAAATGTCTGTGTAGAGGCGAAAATACGTTTTTCCTTTATATTCGCTAGTCCTGCATTTGTTTGCCTTCAACCTGTTATGGTTTAATAATTATATTGTGTTTGAAGACTAGACTAAATAAATTATTTCCTGTACTAAATGACAAAACAAAGACTTCGTGTAATTTATCACAATTTAGGGGATAAGACACTTTTTTTTTTTTAAGAACTGTGCTCCAGAGCAAGACATATGAGGAAGAGGAAGTTAGTACATGTGTAACACATCTTTCACTCACCTGCCAGACGTGTACAGATTATGAATGAAAACTAAGAAAGCTGAAATTGCAAGTAAGAAATACAGGCTCAACTGCTAGATTCATCAAACAGAAGGAAACTTTATAGGGATGCCTTTGAAGGCAAGCCAGTATGAAGTACCACGTAGGGTTCTCACTGTTCCTGATTACAATCACACCTTTAATGATTTCTATCCCTTACTGATGTGCCATGCCCACTGATTTATGCATGAAGTCTGGAAACAACACAATAAATAAATGCTTCCCCTGTATTATTTTTTCACTTCTTACTCAGTATTGGGACCAGGAATACAAATACCGTTGTATTTCCCTGATGAGTGTGCTCTGACCACAATTCCTATTCTCACTGACTATTTATAACCATCAATTCCTCCAACTATAGGAGAATGAAGCCTCTTGAGAGAAGCCAACATGTTTTGCTTTAGATCTTGGTTTAAAGAAAGTCCCAAATCCTACCATTTCCCTTTTTCTAGAACTGAGGCTTTTAAGCGCTGCCACAGTGCCATGGGATTCATACTCAGAATTCCTTTGAATTGCAGTTTCATGTCTTAACACATACCTCACACATAGCTGTTCTTTGTAAGGACAGGGAGTTGTAACAACCTGCAGATCAAATGAAAGCATTTTTTTATGGATGAAAAGTCTTTGGGTCAAACCCAGATGTGATTTTGGTAGAGAAACTTGTGCGTCCTTAGCAGAAGTTCAGCTGCTTAGAAGATCCATCGTTTTTAGCTCAGAAACACTTACTGTTTCTACACTCATAGCTAGTCAATGAAGTTACATGTCAGTAAGCACTGAAGTTCCACTAAACAAACAGACAAAAAGATAAATAAAGTGGAAAAGAACAATTCAAAAAGCACCAACTGTAATGAAGTTCAGTCACGCCTTCTACTGCACACATCAGTAAGCCCAAAAATGTTCACATCACGCTGATCTTTTATTGTCTTTGAACTAAATTTTCTACTATTCAATCAGATGAAAGAGTTCTTCTCATCTATGTTTGCTCTCCATTTTTTTTTTTTGTAATGACGCCTACTGAACTCAATCATGAGCAATCAAAAAAAGTAAGAATTTCTAAAGGAACAGGTCTTTAGTTTGATTGATTTTAATAAGACTTGCATGATCAACTCTGTAGGAAAAGTCTTGAAGGCATCAGTGAGAAAAAAAAGATTTTACAGTCATTCTGATAATTAATAAAAATAAAAGGAAAAAATACATTAAAATACTGTGAATATGACACAAAGTAAAAGCATGGCTTCAGGGTATAAAAGAAAAAATGTTTTCTGTTTCATATTAATGACCTGGTGAGTGTCACAGTCCCTGACTTTTGTAATTTTAAGAATAAAAAAGATAATCAAATCAAACTACGCTCTGTCAGGTGGTAAAATACAACTTTGCTAGTGATAGCAATGCTAATTCTAACTACATTGTGTTCTTTGTTTTTCATTACAATTGATGAAAATGTAAGGTAGGGTTATTATGACTCTTCTATTTTAGGTTTGTTTGGTTTGCTGAATTGTTCAGATCTGTGTTATTGTCTCAGCTTTTCTGAAATTACTTTTGTCCTGGTTTAGGGGAAATTTGTGGGAAGACCCCCAAAGGGGCCCCTCCAGAAAACAAACCCACACGGCCCCTCCCCCCAACCGGTTCTGGAAAGCTTTTCCTCAGAGAGAGAGATGGAAAGAACCTGTTTATTATCAGGCCCGGCACTCCCCAGCACACAGAATGAACAATACCGGATGACAAAATGCGTTCACCGCTCTGGAAAGATCACACACTCCCAGAGTCTCTCCGGTGGATGGTTGCTGTTTCAGTCCCTCTGGCGCTGGGAAAGGTGGACCCCCCGGCAGGCTGCAAGGGGTTCTGGATGTTTCCTTGGGTCCTGGCCTGGAGCAGGTGCAGAAGGCTCCAAGGGAAGGAAAAGGGGGACAGTCCAGAGAAAATTGGACTGTACAGCTAAACTAGCTAGCAAGCAAGAGCAAAGCTGCAAAGCAAGAAGCAAAGCAGAAAGTAAGAAGAAACCCAAAGCAGCACTAATGTACTGCACTGTCTGTCCCGCCGACTGGGGGGGAGTGAGCAAGCTGATAACCAACCAAACTTCACTGCTCAGGGCCAGGTTTGGAGGCACCGAGCACAACATCCAGCACACACAGGACAGACAACTGGGGATACAAGCATCCTAATGTCACCCTAGGACACCTTTTGAAAGCTTTTTTTTTAATATTTTGTTTCTGCATCTGTGCAGGGTGATATAGAAAGAGAAAGTGAACAATGTATTGGATATACACAATTTCAAAGCTGAGATAAAAAAAAAAAATTGAAAAAATTGTTTCCTGAAGAGCTGGTCAACAAGTAAAGCTTTTCCATGGTGGTTTTTTGTTTTTGTGTTTTTATTTTTTTTTTTGGTGTATTTTTTTAAAATTATTTCTATTTTTAAAAATGTTTCAATAATTTAAAAGTGTTTATTGTAAACTAAGATATTTTTTCTCAGATGAAGGGCTTTTAGAAACAGAATGTTCCTGGCAACATATTTTAATACAGGAAAACTCAAACCTTTTATTTGTGTTCCAAGAATTATTCTCATCAGAGCAACAGAACAAAACCCTTCCTTTTAGCCTGTCTGTACATTAGCTTTCTTAAACTTAGTCTCCCTTATATGAAATAAACCAATAATGCAACTATGATAAAATCAGCCAGTGTATCCTTTCATTGTCACAAATTACCTCAATCTGATAGAAGATTTTTACAGAGGATAGATTCTCTATAATATGTTCAGTAAGTTAATAAAATACAATTGGATCTCCCTCTACATATCTATGTGTATATATGATTTTCGACCTACTGACCCTTCATACCAAGAAACTATTTAGTTAAGCACAGTGAATGCATAGACAATTTACTTCTTATGCCAAAATATCTTCACCACTTGCTCAACAATTTATTTTTTAATGTGTTCCAAAGCTCTATTTTCTTATATTACTTCTGTGTTCAGGAAAATTTAAGCAAGGTAGCAGCTTTCACATAAATAAAAAGCTATTGGAAAAAGGAAGACAAGTAATTGTTCTTTATTCCATTGACCCAAAAGTAATGGGATTAATTTGCAAGGAGGGATACTTAAGTTAGATGTAAAAAAAAGATAAGGTTTTATCTACTGTTAAGTGTAATTAGGCTTTGTAATACACAGTCCAAGGAGCTTTTAGAATCATATAATTGACATCTTCTTAAAAACAGATAAATTAAATAAGTTAGGAATACCTTGTCTGCAGCTGACTCTGTCCTAGGGCACAGAATCCAATTACATAATACCTCAAGTTCCTTTCCGGGGCTATTTTATGTGTTTTGTAACACTGAAAATACTGAGGTGATCATATCCACTTATCTAAGACAGTACAGGAAAACAAATAGAAGGAATTGATGTACAGTAGGACACAGAGCAGTATCAATTACAGTGTCTGCTCTCCATTTTAGTACATGCAGGCATGGATTTCTGAAAAGCATTATCCTCATTATCTTGTTACTACCCTACTGTGTGACAGAGCCACATGGCTGTGGGGCTGAGAGAATATCAGTAATGACAACAGAAAAGCCTTTTAGCTGTTTGCTGTAATTTGAGGGAGATTTAGCAAAAAAATAACAACCAGAGTGCTGTAGTTTGCTTTTTCCTGTCTTGATAATTGTGCCAGTCAGTCTCCCTGAGAAGCAAAACAGGTTTGGGTTGGTCATTTGTTTTTTGTTTGGATTTTTTTTTCTGACCAAAGAGATACATTGGTTAATTGTGCAAAGTTTCTAATATTGCATCCTAAATGCTATGCAGCTTGGACAGTCTGAGACTGCATCATTACTTAAGCTGGAATTGCAGCTACTTTGACATAATTTATGCCTACATAAGACTTCCTTTATGTTTATATAAGACTTTCTGGTGAGTTATACTACCATTAATCTTCATATTCTACCACATGACAAATTTCATCAGGGAATTCCAATTTGAAGAAGTAAATGTGGTTTCAAAATACTCCAAAATTAACTGAAAAGAGTATTTCAGAGGCTGAACTGATTACAGAAGCAAGGGCGACACAAGCAGCTAGCCAACATAGCAAAATAAATCCCATTGTAGGTTTTTGTTTGCATTATATTAGCCTATACAAGAGAATAACTTAGCTCTGCTAACAGTATTTCCAAAAGTATTTTTGCATTAATTATAATAAAAATAACTTTTAACAATCAAAGCTTTTGGTTGTAGTCATCCAAACCTTCATCAAATAACTCAAGTATGCTGCTAAATTCTGTATAATGTGTAACTGAACATGATTATATAACTACTAAAAATATGTATTCCTTGTCTCTGACTTTCAGTGGAATAAAATATGTGTAACATGAAACTAAGAACTATTCCTCCACAGAGTTTTTGTTATGAAATTTTGGTATGAAATTTGAGTTACTATCGCTTCCAATAGAATATTTTTCAGTTAACATATACTTTGTGTTCTTCAGTAAAAAATCCAAGTACTCAGTCTCAAAGGAAAATACCATGTCACTGATATACATGATGGTAATAACAAAAATAATTGGGTACTTTTGAGAATGTAGTCTACAATATTTCTGGGATTCAGGAAGAAGTTTTTCTTTGAGTAGGCATGTAATTATACCTTTCTTATAGTCATGCCACATGAAATGTCCTAAAATCTGACTATTCACCATGCTCTAATATTTGCTGTCATTAAAAATGCTATATAATAGCAAAATAATAGCATTAAAAATGCTATTTATTGTAAAATTTCTTTTGTACTTGGTAAGACTTAGAGAATGGCCTAGGGTCTCTATGAGGTAACATTAACATTTTTGTTTCCACAGGAAATTTTCCCTTTTTTTTTTTTGCCACATACCTAATGAGAAATATATTCAATAGCTTTGCTGAGCAGACCTGTTTCTTTGTACAGCACTATATGCTTAGATATGCTTGTATCCCATGGTTATGAAATTTTCAAATTTGTAACAAATGCTTCAGTGAATCAGATAAAGTTTCAGCATGTCATTGTTTACAGTGCTGTCATAATGATTCATTACTGTATGGGTGCCTCTGATACAGAAATCCCCTGAAGGAGCTTCCTGAACTTCTGTCACTCTATCATTTTCTTCCTGTAAAGAGAGTTATCTGAGTTCAATGATTTGAAAAGCCAGACCAATATTCAGCTTTGTAATTGGCAATGTTCTCACCATGCCCAAGTGTTTCCAGGTTGCTTTGCTTAGAAATATATTAATTGATTTCTCAGTTTCTTGTATGCAGTTCAACAGCATGCCATACATATAATACTCATAGTTCACCTTAAGGGATGCTGAGCGAGTTATTTACATTAACCACTCTATTTTAAGTTTTATCCCAGAATGCATCTCCTCTGATATTACCATCCATGTTGTTAGTAACAGAATAAAAATATAAAATTTAAATGAATTAAACAAATAACCTAGAAAATGTGAGTATTAAACTATTAACTATTACCTCACAAGGTAAGAGAAGTAATTTTCATAACTGTTTGAACTAAATTAACTTATTTCTTATTAACTAATCTTAAGTACAGATGGAAAGAAAATAATGATATTTTTTCCCACTACTGAAAGAAACCCCATGCCTACAATTATTTTAAAGAGAATTTTAAATGATGAAAAATTTTATTTCTTATCAAGAGAAATTATCTACTCGTATTTTCAAGATTACTTTTTATCAGATACATAAAACACATTTTAAAATAGTCAGGATAAAAAAAAAAAGAATAAAGAGAAAGAAAAATCACTTAAGGAAATTATATGATTTGAATATGCAATGAAAACAGATATTAAGATCAAAGTGTAAGACATTCAAAATATAGAGTCACTTTGAGCACATCAACAGTAGTAAACGCAGCATAAAATGTACACAATGTACTGCAGTTATATTTGAGTGCTTCTTTGTTCTTTCAAAGAAGTGCTAGTTAAATCTATGGTTATGTTTAGATAACTGTTTATACTCTACTCTGCTATTTTTGCTTACTTGGAATGCTTTCAAATTTCACTGGGAAAATTCCTAGGTTTTCAACATTGCAGCTGGTGTAGCTTGAAATTTGTATTGAAATTTGTATTGAAATTTGTGAGCTACACTTCTCTAACCTCATAACTGGCTCTTGGATCCATATCCACACTGGAGCCTCTCTTGTTCCATTTTGATTTTTGTGGCTGGGCTACATGTAGAAAACCTTCTAAGTAAATTATATATATTTTATATCTGTATAAAGGAGTTCTTCTAAGTGGAAGAAGTTAGCCAGCATAACCATACTCAGCCACAAAATGATAGAAATATTTTCTTCTTGACATTGAAAAAGTTTGTCAGAAGTGGCATGAACCCTTTTATTGCATTTCACTTGCTGGAAAGTCTTTAATTCCACCTTGATGGAGAAATATCCTTTTAAACCAGGAGATTACATAAAACAATAGACTTAATTAATGGGAACACTTGGTTTATGTTGTATGGAAGAAATAAAAAATCTGCATCCATTATTTATGCTTGACATATCCTTCCTTGATTGATAAATAACTCCCCAAGTTATTTATTCTTCATGCATTATGACTTCACAAATTAAGTCTATGTTTTTATATTGTTTTGACTGACAGCTCTAGAGGCTTAAAACTCACATTCATGTAAGAAAATTATTGAATTTTGGCAAATGTGAATTTTAATTCACTCCTGCAGCTGATGGAAAACAATTCTGTATATTCATATTTTGAAATATAATTGCTTGTACATATAGAAAGTCTGTTTTTCTGATGTTGTCTTCTCAAACAGTATACACGAATTAAGATCCTGCAGAATGAAAATAAATAACAAATGGAGAGGACCTGGAATTCTATACCATTTTTCAAGAATGCAACATAGTGTGACACTAAATTATTTAGTCATACTTTGCATTTTACTAAATCAGCTCTGTTTGGTAGTAATCACAGCTGTAGTCATAATCTTAGTAGGAGTTTTACTAAAATGTGTGAAGAAATGTACCTCAGAAGTCAAACACTGAAGGCAAAAATCCATTTTCCTGCATCACACTTCCTTGAGTATGCAATGAAAGGAGTGGGGTAAACTACAGGGTCATATCAAATAGGGCACACAAAGCAGTGGACATGTGGTATTTGCTGCAGGCATTCATCCTGCAGGACACTGACACAAAGAATGCATCCAGGAGTATTACACAAATGTGGCCAGGAGCAATTACATCACACTATTAAATATGACAAGCAAATGTTACACATGCTTCAGAGTATAAAAAGGAAAAATATAGAGGCTGTGTATCAGTTAACAAGTATTTAAAACCACAAGACATATCTGTGAAAATGTTTCCTAATGACTTCGTTTAAAAATTAGTTTTAATTAAGACAAAATTAAAAAGAACTTAGAGGTTGCTTCAAACCTTGTACTTCTCTTCCATGAAATACTCCAAAATGAAGTCACAAAACTAATTCAAACATGAGGTGAATAAGAATGTTGAAGTATGCCAATGCCTTTTTACATCAAAAAGTACAAACTTCTGCTTCATTTGTAAGACATAGAAATGCTCCCAGAGCTACTTCAATGCTAAGACCACCCCTCCCTATCTGCCCCCCTTCAACCATGCCAGAATATCAGGAAGTTCAAACTTGTATTGAAATTGGGTGGCAAAGGTTTATTTGGTGGATGGGGGGAAGAGAGGGAGGGGCCAGCAGGAGACTGCAGCAGGAACCTCTGGGAGAAGTTCTAGAAGCTTCCCTCTTGTTCAACAGAGCCAACTGAATCCAGAACAGACCCACTGCTGGCCATCAGCTTGCCCATCAGAGATGTCAGCAGAACTTCTGGAATAACACAGTTAAAAAGTGGGTAAACTGTACTATGCAGAAGCAGTTGCAGTCAAGAGAGGAGTGAGAATGTAACTCAGACTCTTAGGAGTGAGAAACAACTGCAGACTCAAGGGCCAGAGAAGAAGCAGAAGGAGGTGCTCCATGTGCTGGAACAGACATTTTTCTACAGTCCATGGCTAGGACCATGGTGAGGCAGCTGACCCCCTGCAGCACATGGAGGTCCATGGTGGAGCAGGTAGATGCCCAGAAAAAGCTGTAGCAGGTTCCTGTCAGGACCTGTGTGCCCATGGAGAGAGAACCCCATGATGAAGCATGTTTTCTGTCAGGAATTGGGACCCTGAGGGGTACTCACACTGATCTCCCAAGGGATTGACCCCACACTAGAGCAGGCTAAGAGTGTGAGGAGCATCCTCCATGAGGAGGAAAAGCAGCAGAAATAGTGTGTTTTTCAGAAACAACTGAGCACACCAGAAAACTGCGTAAGAATTTATCCTACTTTAACTTAGAAAGTCCTGGAATTTATCATGTAGCTGGAATTAGGACCCAGCAGTGTCCTTTGTAGGCATACAGTGGGTAGGAATCTGTATGTTTCAGCTCACTAAACAGCCAGAGTCATGAATCTGGAAACTGAATCCAGGTTTTAATGAAGCCAGCTAAGAAGGAGAGAACCTCAGAGCAGCAAGAGGTGGAAGCAGGGATGGATCTTGTTTGTTAGCCCACCTAAGCAGCCAGTTCACAAACTAGAATTGCTTTCTTTTCAGAATTTCACTGAATTATTTATTTTTAATTGATTTCTGAAATTCTTATTGTCACTTCTGCTTGAAAATAATCAAATAAATATTTCAAAACTATCTACACCTTATTTGACTTCTACCAAAATTCTCTGGGACTGTAAAACCTATAAACCTATAGAATAACTATAGAATACTACAGGTATTCTAGACTTATCTTTTTCAAAGTGAATGGAATTACATGATTCAAATACTTTTGATACAGTGAAATGCATTCAGGAAGTAGTTCTGTAAATCATACAAACTTTATTGTTCTTGCACAATAATATAAAGCTGCTGCAGAAGATTGTGACCACAGATCACACAGTAAAAGCATTTGTTATCTCTGCAGTGAACTGTGTCCTATGCAAAAATGCCTATAATTTCCAAAGTATTTTATATATTCAAAGCACTGTGTGATCAGTAGCTAATTGGCAACAAATTTTGAGCAGTTAATTTTTTGCATCTACACAAGCTGAGAACAGTTTGAAAATTTTTTTTTTTGTTAACACTGCAAAAAAAAAAAAAAGTCATAAAGCATCTGAAAATGTTTATCACCGGTAAATATTCCAAAATTGAGAATAAAGCTGGTTACAGAAAAATGAAAAAAAATCCAAACCCTAAAATATCCCAAAATAACATACCTTAGACTTTTACCCCTTTGAGGCTTTTTGCAGGGGGGAAGTTTTAAACTCAGAATTGAGCAACTAATACCCAGAACTCAAATAACTGAGCAAACTGAGCAGCTTAAGAAATACAGTGAGAGGAGATTAAGCCCTTACTCTAGTTCAAAAGAAGCAGAAAGCTGAATGCTGGTCTCTGAAATGAGAAAGTGAGCTTCTCTGTAAGATACTAGCTACTCTACCATGAAAGCATTCTTACTTTCTATAAGTAAAATTATTCAGGCAGTATCTTTATTATACAGTGAAACAGGAAAAGTGTTGAGATATTGAGAAGTTATGCAGAGAGAGAAAAGGGTCAGCCCAATGCAATTCAAAATCAGTAAAATAGTTGCTGAAGAACAGTTTAATACATTCCACTTACAGTTAAGATAGTTGTTTCTTTAGCACTCATCTGCATAAATATAAAAATAAAATAATTTAAAAGGTTTAATGTAGAAGCTCCCAAATTGCATTGAAATTCATATGCAGAGCCATTTCTGCATCTTATAGAGATCATTTCACACATCCTTGAGGGGAAGATGATTCAGATAAAGCTCAGCACCTGTTTACAATACACAGCAAACCTCACATTATATTTTACAAGAAGAAGAAGAAATGGAGTGTCCAAATAAAATGCAGGGGGATTTACTGGCACAGTGTAATTACTTTTGCTGGAAATTGTCCAGGACGCTGTGGTTAAAGGTCCTACTTTTACGGAAAATCCCACGAGCTATTTATGGTTTCACGTGGTAGAAGCTGGGGCTTGATTTTATGTCTGATATAAAGTAGGTGATGATAATCTCTGAAAGGTGTTTGTGTTTGAGTCTGCTTTCACTCTAGTTTGAGGGTAGCATAGCATTTACTGTTCTGTGCAGTTACCAATGGTCTGTATTAGCAAGAAAAAAGAAATATCAGGTCTTCAGAAAGCTTTGTGATCCACTAAAGAATGTTTTTCTTGGTATTAGGTATACATAATTTTGAAAGTATAGGGTATTAAAGGTCATGACTCAAAGAACCACTGTCAGTATAAGAAGCAAAATCATTAGGGATAAAGCAGGAAGAAAGCAAACCTTTCAAGGCTGTATTTCAAATATAGTCACAGTCCTGCATAATTCTGATCTGAAATGATAGCTCTGTAAATAGGATCTCTCTACTTAAGATACAATCCTAAAATCTTATTAGGGAAGAACCATATTATATACTGGAAAGAAGAGCTGGCAAGCAATATATGAAAAATATGAATCTGCAGTGAGATCTTTTCCTCTGTCTATGAGAGAACTCACAAATACTCAGGTCCTAGCAAAAAAAAAAAAAACAACACTCTCTCTGATGTTGCTGTTTTAGCAGTGAATATAATCAGAAAACTAATACATATTAACATAATTTGGGAAAAAATTAATCTGTTGTAAGTATTGAAAATTGAATGTATGCTAATATTGTTTCATGGGATATAATTTATCTTATGAAAAGGTAGATTACACTAAATGAAGGACGTGGCAGTACAAAAGAGTATATGCAAATAAACAGTAATGTTTTAACAGGTTTTGAGCAGAAGTAGCTATAATATTGTCATATCTTTATGTGTGCATGCACAGCTTTTTGGGTGATTCAAAAGATTATGAATGTCAAAATGCATTTTAACCCTCTGTTATTGTTAAGCAGATATTTTAATTTTGAAAATAAATTGTTATAAAATGTTTCATAAAAATCTTTCAGTGTTCTTAAAAAGTATTTTTAGAACATCACTTTCTCCTCTTTTCAATAAATGCTGTTATAAACACGTGTAAGTTAGAAAGTGAAAGAAAAACCTGGCATGTAGATTTTAAATTTCTCTTATCTAGCTCATCCTTGCCTCCGTGTTTTTTCAAGGCAGATAATATAATTGTGTTGTTCCAATTTCTAATATTTTTGAAGTAAAAAATAGAAACCCACTCCTTATTTTTCAACAAAGATAAATAGCATGAACTGCTTTCTCTATTCTGAAAGAGACAGATAGCTAGTTTATGAGATTAAATGTTCCAAAAATTTGGATGTCATGATCTTTTCATTGCAAAAAAATAAGTACCCTGGAAATTAAAGTGTGTCATTGAAAAATCTGCCTTAAATCTCATTGAATGGTAATAATATCTATACTTCTAATAATTTTTTTTCAAATTTATACTCTAAAATTTACAGAAATGCCTTTAAAATAGACTTAAAATATGCCATTACTTCACTTTTGAAAATGGCATATATACTCCATATTCACTCACATTCTTCTCAAAGTTTTAATTTGTGTTCTTTGCTATAGGATGAACAAGAATAGCTTAGTATGTCAGCTATTAGAAGGCTGAGTTTTAAATATTATGTGTAGCTTTAAGGCCTGAGGCTCTTTTCCTCCTTTGGTTAGTGATGGGGAAGATAAGATACAGAACTCACAAGCCTTTGTTGCAATTTATGTTTTTGTTTTCCTTCATACTTTCTTTTATGGCATTAGAATCAACGACACACCATTGCTGTTCATCTCTGACAAGCATTTCTTTTTGTTGAAGTCATTACTTTGAAGTTTTACTTCAAATAACTTATGATTTCACAATGGCTCTCAAACTATTATTACTGGTGGTTCTGAATATAAAAGACTACTTGCAGCTTCCTGATTAAAACAGGTTTTGAGTTAAATCCCTGCAGCTACGCACAAGATTTTTTAATTCACATTGAATAAAAACAATTCTATAGAAAAAGATTCCTCATTGTTTATTAGAAAAGAATTCAGATGACTTGTTTTTAACTTGTTCTAAAGAATGGAAGATAACTAGTTGCTATCAAAACCTCTGGGAAAAAATCTTACTAAATTCACAGGGGTATGTTGGAAGAAAGATTGTACAGTGATTAAAAACTTGATAATAAGTGAAAAAAAGTGTTGCAGGCTTTGTTTACTGCAGGTTTATGAAAATTAAGAAAAATATTCAGTCTCTGGCTTGTATTTTTCTTTCTGAGAAGTAAAGTGTTACCTTAATTTTAAAGAGTTATTAATGTTCTTCTGCGGAACCTCTTTATGTACAGTTTGCGAGTTATGTGTAATACTGAGGACTTATAAGTTCTTTCAGAGTCCAACAATAAATTCCACTTCTAGTTCTGTATATCCCACTTTATATTGAAATCTCACCACTCTATAGTGCAGGAATTAGTGTAGCAAAGTTCTTGATCTTTAATAGTTTGTTAGTCCAGGTGAAGTCCTTTTGTAGAAAAAAGACTGGCTTTTTTTTTTTTTTTTTTTTTTTTTTTTTTTTTTTTTTTTTTTTTTTTTTTTTTCTTCCCCTGCCTCCCCAAGTCTGGATGATAAAAGGTGGCTTTTTTGTCTGTTTCCTAACATGTTTTCTTACTATGTTTGTTCCAAATTGATAGAAATCTCTTGTTAGAGTGTGTTATGCTCTGCCCCTCAATGAGGTGATGGGCAGCACAGGAAGTTTGATTCTGGACTTAGTGGTATCCTTCTTCTGTTAAATTCTTCCCATTTACTTTCCTCCTGTGATGAGTTGCTCCTTGCTAGGAGTGAGTGCCCACCAAACCTGCTCTATCACTCCCCTCCTCAGCTGGAAAGGGAAGGAAGAATTATAAAAGAAATCATGGGTTGAGGTAAGGACATAGAAAGATTACTTGCAAGTTAATCTCATGGGCAAAATAGGCTTGATTTGGGGAAAAATTAATTTAATTTGTTACAAATCAAACCAGAGTAAGATAATGAGAAATAAAATTAAAGTCTTAAAACCTTTCTCCCACCCCTCCTTCTTTCTGGGCTCACTCTCACTCCCAAATTCTCTTCCCCTCCCCCTACAGAAGGGGGATTGTCACAGCTGTGACACGAGAATGACACAACTCACACACAGTGTTCTAGTATTCGAACAGGAATAGGAAAAGACCACTTTATTTTTCAGACCGTAACATTTATAGAATTCCAAAAGTGACAGTGGATTGGAGGATGACATTGTTACCTTTCTAACCACACTGGTTAGACTAACAGTCTATCAAAATTCTCCTCCTACATAGAAGAATGTAAATCATTATTTACATAAAAAAGCGTGAGAAACTCCATTACAAGAATGTAAACATCAGAAGGCTTAGAAAATCTGAAAAGACCAGGGTGACAGGGGATGGAGGTTATGGTCAGTTCATCACACACACGTTATTTCTGACATTCCTCACACTCATCCCCTTCACACTGTGGCTTGGAGTCCTCAGTGATTTGCAGGTGGATCTTCGTTCCACTGTGGCTGCACAGGAGCAGTCTGCATCACCACAGGCTGCCAGGTAATCTATGCTCCAATGTCTGGAGCACATATTGCCCCTTCTTCTTCTCTGGCCTTGGTGTCTGCAGAGCCCTTCTCACAGTTTTCCTTGCTGTGTCTCCTCACTTCTTTTGGCTCATTTCTCCTTTCATATGTTCCCATATGAGTCCACATGAGTACTCATATCTCCTCACATGAGTCCACATCTCCTACTCCTCACAGCTTCCACCCTGTCTTATTTATATCTGATGAGTGGTGCTATGTGTTCCCCTCACCAGCTGCAGCTGTGGGACACAGCAGATTTTCAACCACTGCAGAGTGAAGAGCTCATGTTCTCCTCCTACAAAGGTGCTCATCTGAGGGGCAAGAGCACAGACACATCATGGTCTCACTTACGAGAAGGATTAATGGGCAGAAATGTGACAGGAAGGAGCACTGCTCCTGTCCATTCAAAACTCAGGAAGCATAGGAATATAGAGATGGAAAATGATGAGATCCAAATGCAGCAACGTGTGAGAGCTGCACAGCCTGAGATTTCCCAGACCTGCATGACATCTTCCAATTATTATTGCTTATGAGAAAAAACAGATACAGATAAACAGATAGTACTTGATTTGATTTTATGAAAGGAAGAGTATGAAAATAGATGCCATTTAGATCATAAATCACATTATGTAGCAGATACACATAAAGAAGTTATACACACTGTGTAATGAAAACCATTTGTTAAAGCATGAAATGCTTATATTTCACAGAGAAACTGCAACACATATTTAAAATGCATGCTATAATGCATCTTTTTATAATATAACTGATCTACCATGTGGACAATTTTAAAGTAAAATATTGTCTTGGACTCAAAGTATGTTATATTAATAATTAAGAGAAATATATCACTTTCTATATTTTTTGTATAAAATTTGGCAATACCAGAAGTTAGAAAATTCATTAAATTTCATTGCTTAGCCTTAGCCTTCTTGCATTTATCATGACCTCAGTCATGGGTCACCAGTTCATGTTTTGTTACGGCCATTAGAGCTGTTTGATGATGACTTGTTAATAATTGCACACTTCTGCTGTTACTTCTGCTGCATCTAATGTACAAGATGTGCTACAGTTCTGCTGGAATATAGTTTGCATTTTGGAGGAAAACAGTTTAATAGTTATTCAAAAAATATAAATTGGTAAGGAAGATACATAAACTGAAATACTGCTAACAGCTCTTTTATTTGACTTCTACAGGGAAAAAAGAAATAAGACTTTTTAGACTGTCTATATTTCATATATGCAAATGTGTCTTTGAAACAGAGGGTTTACATACGTTATTTCCTAAATTGGGTCTCCATATTGTATGGGAAAGTGTTATTTGGCCTGAAGCAAAGCCATGACAGAGATTATGTTAACAAAGAAAGGGATAGTCACGGCCAAGAGCTCAATCTCATGCCTCTGTTTATTAACTTGTATTGATGTAGCAATAGAATTTATGGCCAAAAGCCGTGTCATGATAACCCACTCTGTCATTTTGCCTAATGCTGGCCTTTAGGCAGCAAGCAATTAATTTCTTATTCATTATTTTTGCTACTAATCTTTTACATATTTCTTACAAAAGCATTGAGACCTGCAAAGAATTATCAAGGTAATCTTGATTCAGGTTTTTTCCCATACTGACAGTGCCATACAGCCTCAACTGTTGAGTTCTTTATTCATAGAATCATAGAATAATAAAATTATGGAATCATGGAATCCTAGAATCATGGAATCATAGATAGGCTTGGGTTGGAAGGAACTTTAAAGACCTAGTTGAGCTTGTACAGCTTGTCATCCCTCTGAATGACATCCAGTTCTTCAGGTGTATCAATCACACCACTGAGTTCATTGTCATCTACAAATTTGCTGAGAGTGCCCTCGATCCCTTTGTCCATGACATTAATGAAGTTATTAAATTACACTGGTCCCAGTACAAACCCCTGAGGGAAACCACTTGTCACTCATCTTCGTGTGGGTTTCTGAGCTGTTGATCATTATCCTCTGGATGTGACCATTCAATCATTTCCTTATCCAGGTAACGCTCCACTCATTGAATCTATCTCTCCAATTCACAAACAAGGACTTGCCCTTGGTTAAGTTGTGATGGTTGTCTTGAATCTCTTCCTTGTTCTCCATGTGCCTCAGCACAGATTCCAGGAGGATCTGTTCCATGATCTTTCTATGCACAGAGGTGAGGCTGACAGGTCCATAGGTCCAAGGGTTTTCCTTTCTACAATTTTCAAAGATGGCTACAATGCTTCCCTTTTTCCAATATCTGTGTCTTCACCTGGCTGCCATAACTTTTCAAATATCATGAAGAGTGGCTTGGCAATTGCACCGGCCAGTTCCCCCAGGACTCTGGGATGTGTCTCATCAGGTCCCATAGTTATGTACATTCAGGCTCTTCAGGTGGTGATGAGCCCCATCTTCATTCACAAGAGAAGCCCTTTGCTCCCTCAATCTCCATCCACTCAAGAAGTAAGAGAGTTGGCCACTGAAGACTGAGGCCAAAAAGTTGTTGAGTATCTCAGCCTTCTCCTCATCCATGGTTACCAGTTTTCCAGCATTGTTTCATCAGGGGTACACCTTCTTTGACGTTTCTTTTCTGTTTAACATACCTGTAGAAACTTGTTATTTGCATCCCTTGCCAGGTTTAGTTCCAGCTTCTCACCTCCTCCTTACACAACTGAATTTCTCCTCTATACTCCTCCCAGGTTACTTGTTCTTCTTCTACTGCCTGGGCATTTACTCCTGGGGATTGCTAGCTCTTTCACTCTATGGAAGACTTCCTTAAAGATTTGTCAGCTCTATTCCATTCCCTTGTCCCTGTAAGTCTCCCCAGGGATCCTAGTGACTATCTCCTAGAAGAGGTTGAAGTTTGCTTTCCTAAAGTTAAGGGGCCTAACTTTAGACCTTATCTGACCCATATTCCTCAGGACTGCAAACCCAACCAATGTGTGATCACTGAATCCCAGGCTGCCTCCAATCTCGATGTCCCCTTTTAGCTCTCTTCTACTGATGACCATCAGATCCACTATCAGTCCCCTCTGAGTCTATTACCTGGCTAAAGAGTTATTGTTTTGGCTCTTAAAATGTGTCTAATTTCAAGTTTCATTTTTGTCTAAATTAATTTTGCATACTTTGCTTTATACTTGTCTTGCTCATATATTCTGCATTGAGAAGTCTTCTCACAGATGCATCCACTTCTATGTGTATTTAGATAGGTTATGATTCTTTTGTCTTCTCTCCTGAATGCCCATGCAAACTGTGAGTGAAATCCAGCTCTAGACTCAGACATTTTTACCCACGTGTAGGTTTGATAGATGTCTAAGCTTTCGTCACAGTCTGTAGAGGTCTGATCAACACAAACGCTCCTAGTGAAGTCTTCAAATAGGTGTGTCTATTTTATAATGAACTAAAAGTCTCTCTTTATGCATCAATTATATTGATCAAAGCCTCAGACCAGTTGTACAATTATAAGTATTTCATGCTATTTTAGACAACTTAAGGCCTCTGAGATACCCATGCAGGAATGGCAGATGTTACACAGGACATGCAGGAGAGACACAACCACCTAGAGTGACACCTACAGGGCAATACATTTAGATAATTCAGTCATTCCTAAAATACATATGAATATAAAGTAAGCTTAATCATTTAGTTCACTTGTAGAAATCTACATTACAGACACCTCAATTGTACGTGCTTGTATCCAACACGACCCAACTTGCAAGGGCTAAATCCAAACTTTTGTGAAACTGTATTTTAGTTCTTGTATCACTTTTGCAAATTGTTCTCAAACTCAATCAGTTCTTAAAATGAATTTCTGACTGTGAAATTTTAACGGGGATCTTACTTGCTGAGTACACATGTAACATCTCCTTTTTTTTCCTGCTTAACTATTTATATTTCTACAGAGGACCCCTTTATTCTTTTATTGTTGATACTGCTTTGTGTGATCTTCCATGATGATCTTCTAAATCCTTTTCCAGACTAATGTCTTTTCACTGTCTGTTTGACTATATTGAAATGAAAAGCATTTGCAGAAGGTCCACTTGATATTTTTTCCCTGAAGTGTTGTGACACTCTCCTTCACATACCAGAAACAAGAATTTCCAAAAAACTAGAAAAAAAAAGCTAGAATTAAAGCTAGTATAGTGTTTAAAGTCTAAAGAACTTCCTGCTTCCAAGAGCTTTACCAATTAGAATAATCTGCATAAGGAATTAATAGAATCACACAATCACTAGGTTGGAAGAGACCTTCAAGATCATCGAGTCCAACCTGTGCCCTAACACCTCAACTAATCCATGGTACCAAGTGCCCCATCCAGTCTTTTTTTTAAACACAGGGAAGGTGTGAAAGGAGGTGTCAAGAAGGTGACTTGATCACCTCCCCAGGCAGACAGTTCCAGTAGCTTATCACTTTTTCCATAAAAAAATATTTTTCCTAATATCCAATCCATATTTTGAATATTTTCCTAATATCCAACTTATATTTTGGCACAGCTCTAAGACTGTGTCCTCTTGTTCTGTCAGTTGCTGCCTGGAGAAAGAGACCAAACCCCACATGACTACAACCACCTTTCAGGGAGTTGTAGAGGGTGATAAGGTCACCTCTGAGTCTCCTTTTCTCCAGGCTAAACACCCCCAGCTCCCTCAGTTGTTCCTCACAGGGTTTGTGTTCCCAGCCCCTCACCAGCCTTGTTGCCCTCCTCAGGGTGCTCTCAAGCATCTCAATGTCCTTCCCAAACTGAGGGGCCAGAACTGGACACAGCACTCAAGGTGTGGCCTCACCAGTGCCGAGTACAGGGGAAGGATGACCTCCCTACTCCTGCTGGCCACACCATTCCTGATACAGGCCAGGTTGCCGTTGGCCTTCTTGGCCCCCAGGGCACACTGCTGGCTCATGTTCAGCTGGCTGTGACCAGCACCCCCAGGTCCCTCTCTGCCTGGCCACTGTCCTGCCACACCATCCCCAGCCTATAATATTGCAGGGGGTTATTGTGACCAAAATGCAGGACTCAGCACTTGGACTTTAATTAAACTTCAACTAATTGGACTCTACCCATTCATCCAACCATTCCAGGTCTCTCTGCAGAGCCCTCCTACCTTCCAACAGATCGACACACGCTCCCAGCTTAGTGTCATCTGCAGATTTACTAATGAAGGACTCAATACTCTCATCCATGTTGTCAATAAAAATATTGAACAGAACTGGCCCCAGAACAGACCCCTGAGGGACACCACTGGTGACTGGCCCCAGCTGGCTGCAGCACCATTCACCACCACTCTCTGGGCCCGGCCATCCATCCGGTTCTGAACCCAGGAAAGAGTGCTCCTGTCTAAGCCACGGGCTGCCAGCTTTTCCAGGAGTGTGTTGTGGGAGACAGTGTCAAAGGCCTTGCTTAAGTCCACATACACAACAACAACAGCCTTTCCTGCATCCACTGGACAGGTCACTTGGTCATAAAAGGAGACCAGGTTGGTCAAACATGACC
This sequence comes from Urocynchramus pylzowi, assembly GCA_013397555.1. Lineage (NCBI taxonomy): Eukaryota > Metazoa > Chordata > Aves > Passeriformes > Fringillidae > Urocynchramus > Urocynchramus pylzowi. The sequence goes on along the minus strand of VZRH01000180.1, from coordinate 429,402 downwards.
TACCCCTCCTAAACCCATGCTGGCTGGGTCTGACACCCTGGCCATCCTGTAAGTGCTGTGTGATGACTCTCAATATAAACTCTTCCATTACCTTACTGGTTATTGAGGTCAGGCTGACTGGTCTATAACTACTAGGATCCTCCTTCCCACCTTTTTTGTGAATGGACTTCACATTGGCCAGCTTCCAGTCATTTGGAACCTCACCAGTGAGCCATGTTGGTAAATGATGGAGGGCGGCTTCGCAAGCTCATCTGCCACCTCCCTTATCACCTGGGATAGATCCCATCTGATCCCATGGATTTATGAACATCCAAGTGGCTCAGCAGTTCTCTGACTGCCTCCTTCTGGACAACAGGGGGACCATTCTGCTCCCTGACATCACCTACCAACCCAGGAGGACAGTTGTCCTAAGTACAAGCTGTCTTCCCACTAAAGACTGAGGCAAAGAAGGAGTTAAGCACTTCCACCCTCTCCTCATCTGAAGTTACTAAGTTTCCTTCCGCAACCAGTAAAGAACAGAGTTTGGTCTTATCCTTCTTTTTGCCATTAATGTATTTGTAAAAACATTTTTTATTGTCCTTTACAAAAGTTGCCAAATTAAGTTCGAACTGAGCTTTGGCCTCCCTAATTTTTTTTTCCTACATACCCTAGCAACCCTCTTAAATACTTCCTGAGAGACCTGACCCTCCTTACAAAAATGATACATCCTCTTTTTATTCTAAATTCCTTTGAAACCTCATTGCTCATCCAGGCTGGATGCACATAGCATTTGACAAGCTCTTTCTTTTAGAAACTTTCTTCAAAACATGTTTACCACTAGAGATTTTTGCACCAAAAATAAACCTACAAGAAGACTAAGAGAACATCACAGGCTCAAAGGGAGCAGAGACAGAGGTTTTGTTGGCTAGGGTTGAACAGGTGTATATATCCTAAAGGTAGTTAAATTCCTCCAGAAAATATTTCTGCCACACAAGAACATGCTAACTGATTTTCTGTTTTGAGCTTAAGGGTAAATCCCACTGTTTCAGTAGACTTCAAAAGGGGCAAGTTATTTATATGGGGAAAAAGACAGTCAATAAAATACATCTGTAAAGCATCTTGTAAGAAAGGAAGATAATTTAAAAATCAATGTATTATCCAGCTTTCGATGAATAGAAATGCTCTTTTTTCATTGGTGCCTTTGTATAACTCTTGCCATAAATATAAATGTTATAAATGTAACATGCAAAAAACTCTTTGTGCTAATAAGTCTTTGCCTTATATTACAACTATTATCTGTCTAAGTACAGCAGTCTAGAAAGGCCATAAGACTATCAGCTACCTTGTTGTCTGGAGATGTATGTCCTTACTAGAACATGAAACAAAAATTTCAGCTAGCATTACTGATCTTTAATCTGGGTTGAGCAAAGTCTGATTAAAAATACCATAACAGACAAAAAATACCATAAAAATGGGTTAAAAATACCATGAGACAAAAAAAAGAAAGGTAACTAATATATGCATAACTAATATGCAGCCTATAACTGCAGAGCAAATGCCTCTCAAACAACACAGATTAGAAGCGTATTGGTAAGGATATGATGCTTCTGGTCATTTGCCAGACTTTGAGAACTAGAATTCTCTCTCTCTAAATGTACCAAAATATTTTTCAATCAAGTTTCAAAGAAAAGACTGTATTCCAGCATAATTACATTTTAGGGGGGAAAAAAATGATAGAGTACTTAAATTGCTGGTTCATTACGTTTTAGCCTTTAACTGCAGAGGTTGTAGATCACCACTTTTCAGACAGTGCCAGTGAGGTTTTATGTATCACGTAATCCCATTTAAATTCTGCAGTGAGAAGCTAATTGAGACTTACGTGATGTGTCATCCCTGTGCAGGCCATCTGCCCAGGCTGAATTGCATTCAGAGTCAGCCTGTGAGGAACTACAGAGTACCCAATTGCTGCTTCTTGGGAAAATAAGTTACAAATTTATCTCCATCTAAAATAATGTGGTAAAATGAATTACAGGCAGTTATAAAATAGTCCAGACTTCTGTACTTCTATATTGGTTGATCAGCTTTAGCTCAAAACCTGTTTTCACTCTCTCCAGAGAAGCTGTCATTTGGCTGGTTTTTTTAAGGGTTTTTTTTTTTTTTTTTTTTTTTTTTTTTTTTTTTTTTTTTTTTTTTTTTTTTTTTTTTTTGTTTTGTTTTTGTTTTTTGTTTTTTGTTGTTTTTTTTTTTAAATTAATGACACTGTAAGTAACCAAGCAACTGATCCAGAGTCCTTATCCTCTGCATTTTGTGTAGACAGACACATTAAGAAATGTTCCTTGAGGTTTTCAATATATTACATAATAAACTGTCATCCTCCCAACCATCCTCCACTCCCAAATATATTTTTCTAAAGTTACAATAGTCAAAATAAGAGTGAAATGGCAAAGAAACAAAGAAGGAGAGGGAAATCAACTTACAAAAGTCATGTACATGGAGCTCGGAAAGGTTTCTGGTTTAGGGACAGTTTTGCTTTGACTGTTGCTTTTGAAGGTCACTTTAATGTATTCCATTCACCTCACAGCTAAAGTGCAAGAGAATCAAGTAAGGGCTTATTTCTGAGAAGCTGTATAAGAATAACAAACTCTAAATTATTCTTTATATTGACTGGAGATATTTTGTATCATACTAAACTAAATACCTGTTTGGTAAAAAAGGAATGAGAGATGGAGAAGACAAGCCATCCTTCTACGGCAAATACAGACTATTATAGAATGGCCTGGGCTGGAAGGGGCCTTGAAGATTTTCTAATCTCAACCCCACTGCCATGGGCAGGAACACCTCACACTAGACCATGTTGCTCAATGCCCCATCCAACCTGGCCATGGAGTTCACCAGCTTAATCTTCACCTGTGTTTGTTACCGGACATATAAAAGGGATAGATTATTGAATGGTCCAATGGTTTTCACATTCCTTCTTTACAGATAATAATGCTTCTTAAAAAAAAAAAAAAAAAAAAACCAAAACCAACAAACAAACAAACAAAAATGCCTACAAAAAGCCAAACAAAAAACCAAAAACCAAACAAAACTCCCCCCCCCCAAAAAAAACAACATAAACCCCAAAGAAACCAAACAAAAAAAAGAAGAAACAAACAAGAAAAACAACATGGCAGATTTTAACATGCCCAAACTACTTTTTTTTTTTTTTTTTTCATTTGGCTGTAGATATTGCACCTTTCTTAGCTCTGTAGAAAGGTGATTTCCTTTGACTTACATGGGCAGTGAATCTGATAATTTTAAATAGCAGCTCTAGAAAAACTTCCATCAACAAAGGCATACACAAATAGGGTTCAAATGTGTTTTTGATAGTGGGAAGGAATTGCAAACTGTGTAGAAGAAAGCTACAATAACTTTCTGCACTAAATTAAAGCAAATTTCTTACTGAAAAATGAAACTTCCCTCTCTTAATTCTAGTTGATAATAGTCTAACAACTAGACTGGAGAACCTCATTCATGGAGGCGAATGACAATCCGAGGCACTGAGTATAGAATCTCCCAAGGTTTGACAGCAATAATGTCACATAAAGATTTAGAATTGTAGACAAAAATACTTCTTTCTTGGCTTTCACTTTCCTTGTTCCAGAAATTAAAGGGTTTTTTTTTTTTCTTTTTTTATGAAATATTTAATCAAGAACTCAGATTTCTATAAACACGCATACCACCCCCCACTTCTAAGGAAATATTTTCAAGATGTCCAATTCTTTTTCCTGTAAAAAAAAATAGTTCCTCTGGTAAAATGCATGGAAGAGCTTCTTGAGGTTTTGAGGTCTTGAAGTTTAGCAGAATTTATAGAGGAATACACTGTGAGTTGTTCCTTTTTATTCCAGATGCAGAAAAAATGCAAACGACATTTGCTGCCAATAAATAGACTCTACTCAGCTGATGCTTAAAAAAAAAAAAAAAAAAAAAAAAAAAAAAAAAAAAAAAAAAAAAAAAAGGAGAAATAAAGCTTAACATTGCAAACTAGACATTTATATTCAGTCCTTTCATAGTGATCAAAGCCAGACATGAAGATAATGAATAATTAGCTCGAGAAAATGTGCACAAGAATCATGGCATGACCAAGTTTGCTTATTTAGACTTTTCTGTCATAGCCATTTCTGCTTCATCTGTCACTAAAACCACAACAACTTTCCAAGTTTTGTTTAGCAATGTATTCATGTTCCCTACTGAATATTAATAACCACAACAAATATAATACTTCAGGGTTTGGGTTTTTTTTCCTACTAGACTTTCTAAATTCAACTGAAATCTGAACTCCCTTTTTCAGGAGCTATGTGTGCATATCTATGAACATGCAGGCAGAGGAGACAGGAAGTGGCTTCTACTAGCTAGAAGATACCTTGGAAAAAACCTGCCAGTCTCGTGACAGCTGTATGGATGTCTAAAATAATTATATAGTACTAGTTCACTTAAATTTAAAATGAAAGGTTAATCAACCAGACATTTGTATGCTGTGAATTTACAGAGATATATTCTAGAAAGTGAAATAAAAGATTTAGCTTATATTATCTTCTTGTTGCATAGGTGCATTTACTATTAAAATTGATGGGACCAATGTCTATATATAAAAAGACTCTTCATTTACAAGATCTGATATGAAAGCAGAAGAATTATGAACTATTGGAAGAAGGATCGAAGTCATGTTAAATGAGATATGAGCCTATATAGTTCCTACTGCATTTAAAAATATTAAGACTAGTCATAGAAGAATTGAAGCAGCAGCTTAACAGAATATTTTATGAATCTGAACTTTAAAAATTACAGACCATGGTTTTTATAAGTGTGTGGTTTTTTTTAATAGCAAAAATTAAAATATAGATAAGAATAACATGCCAAGAAAAAATTTAAACAATATATTTTGTATAATTGGTTGTATGAGAAAGCACATATAAAATTTCTTATTTGTTTGGGGTTTTCTTAGTGCTTTACTAGCAAATTTGAAGTTAACGAAGTAAAAAAACAAGAATCTGATGTTGCTGTCCATAACACCATATTATCTCTTTACAAATAAATATCCTTAAGACCAAATACTCTGTCCTCTAGTTTAAAAGCTAAATTAAAAACTGGAACTATTTGTATCAGTGCATAAGCTGCATATTTGCTTTTCTAAGCTTTGAATATGCCTGAATTTTTTTTACACTTTATTATATTTCAGCATTCTTTGCAGGCAGCCTAATACCATTAGCCAGAATAATGGTTCCGAGAGGTAAAACTGCAAAAAGAGAAAATGAGGCAGAAATATACCTGTCCTTCCAAAACAGTGGGGTACTCTTTAAGGTTGAATCATTAATGGTAGTCACTCAGGTCTCCTCACAGTTGGAACGGTGTCCAAAGGTTTGATTTGGAAAGAGAGAATAATCTCCTAGATATCAGGGCCACTCTTTTTAAGTGCTATATATATATAAAGAGTTCTATTACATTTTTACCCACACATCTTCAAGTTGTTATTCAAGCATATATTATATGAAATTGGATTACTAAAATTGTCCTCGATGAATGTTAATAATCACATTTTACAGTTTATTGTATTTCACATCTTTCTTTCATCCAGTAAATAGAGCATTTGCATTTTTTTCTTTTATTTTCAAAAAAACCAGGATTTTTTATTTTCTTAACAGACAAAATATAATTCTAACTGGAGTAAGTTCTATTACATATCTGTATTTTATACTGTAGAACTAGAGGAAGTGCAAAACAACAATGAAGCCTCTTAGAAAATAATATTTTGTCTTCTGTTTTGAAATTACTGGGGCTGAACAGGTAATTATCTGAATTCATCCCAAGTGAAACTGAGCTTAGATGAAAGATGGTGACAAATTAATTTATATTTTAAGTTCAGCCTGCATTCATTCTGTCGTAAACTTGCCCAATGACATTGAATAAGGTACAAAAACTTATCCGGATATCACCTCCCAGCTCCAGAAGACTTTCAGTCTTTTCTCTGTGCTAAAAGTTAAGAAAAAAAGTGTAAAATAAGCTGGTTTTATTAATTAACTAGAACATATAACCACTTGTTCTTTCTCAAAAAGAAAGAGGAACAGTTCCTAAAATTCCTACATGATGAGAGCATTCTCCTAAATTAAAAGAGATTTGAAGACAGCATTTTCAAGTCTCTTGAACATGTTGTTAAAGTAAATATTTGAACAAAATATCTGCTCTGTACAGATAAATAGTCTAGCTACAGCACATTCTACAGTGCTAGATGGTTATGATGAAAAAGTACAAGAGGAAACAGTATTTTTTCTGTTGAAGTCATGCCATAATATAAAATTGTTAGTTTATCACTAATCAACAGAATAAATAATTATGATATGTGATACAAGTTGTCAGGGAGATTTTCTTGTCTGAGGGCAGCTCAAATTTCAGTAAAAATTTTGGGAGCTGAAATCAGCTTGGAGACAGTGGTATTATATTTTGGAACTGAACTCCTGGCTCATCAGGGAGGCTCTTGTAGATAGGATTAGTAGGAAAACTCTCCTTTGGTAAATTATGTTGGACCTTAGGTGTAATAAGGGCACAATCAGGCGTCTGGTGTTTCTCATATAGGTAGTTTTGACTTCCAGCGGGAGAAAAAAGAGAGATATAGAGAACAAAAACATAAGTCTTCCGGGTTAAATTGATGGTATCCACACCTTCAGGTGTGCCTTTTATGCTCAGTGCTACACCTTAAAAATATCCTGAATCTGTCAGGATAAAAGCTAGATATGCATCACCCCTGTGTGCAACCTTGTTGCCTTGGAAGGGAGGAAATCACAGTGTAGTTCAAAAAATCCCCTGTTCTGGAGACTGAGACTGCCTAAGATTCAGTATCCTACAGTTCAAACCTGTCACTTAACACACCCAGGAATCTAGGTGTGTTATTAATTATTTATTAATAATTAATAAATTTAATTTATTTTTAAATATTCTTTCTTTCTTTCTGTGATTTTATTTGGAAAATGTGCACTGGCATCCCACTGGGTAAGACAAACGATTCTGAGTGCTTGTAGATAGAATAAGGGAAGAGACTAAACATACTTCCTTTCATTAGAAAAAAGTTTTAAATTCTTTTATTGAAACAGACCAAAGAAAAAGTATAAATCTCTGCCACCATTTAGATAAGAACATATTTGCTAAAAAGCATCTGTAACTTAAAAAAAACCCCAACCTGATAAACCTACAGGAATACAGTGGTCCTTTATTTTTCTAGCTTTAAGCAAGGAGTTTTGGAAAGACACATTAGCATATATTGTCATACTTGGACATAGAATTTTTGATCCCTTATTATCAAAGACTTAACTGCTTATTATTCAGAAGAAATAAGCCAAAATGAATAAGCCTATACATGCTGTGGACAAATGGTTCAGATATCTTGCTAAAAAATAAATTAAGACTACATATATATTTTAATAACAATTTAAAAAATGTTATTAATTAATAGCTGTAGTACTCCACTTCCCAGAAAGCCACAAGATGACATTAGAGAGATCATCTACTTAGTAACACCAAAAGATTCTTCTATGTTAACAAACTAAGTAATAGCACATCCTGTTTTCTGTTTCTGAGGTAGCACATCTACATATGGCCACATCTGTAAAATTAAAATATCTTGGCCTATTTAACCAGAATCCAAACTATATTTTGGAAAATGTAAACATAACTATTATATAAGGAACTAAATGTAGAGAAAACTTGCTTTAGGGAAAATCTATAAACCCCACCTTATTTGAGATGAGATTTCTGTCTCAATTTCTCTAGCTCTCGATGGTTTAGCCAAGTAGAGGTGCAAGAAATAGCAACAATAAACCCAGTTCTGTGTCAATCTGAATGTCTGGATAAAAAAAATTCCCATTTCTTTCATGCTTACACTGGCCCTACAAATTGAGATTGCAACAAAATGCCCCATGCTTCCATTTCTCTAATTTGTCAAAGTCATTCTGCAGGAAATGGAAACAAAAGTAAAATTTAAATGATATAGGAGTTCTTGTAAAAAAAATAAAACAAACAAACAAACCAAACTGCGATCCAGTGATAAAAAGTCATGCCCAGTAGAAAAATATTCAATATTTTCTTACAGGCTTTACATAAGAAGGTGCAACTCAATTTACTTTAAGATAACTAAATTGATAGTTGTCAGATCTTCAACTTCTTACTAAATAGAGTACAAAAATGCTAATCATTTGCTACATATATAAAATACTATAGCACTTTGATGTACATCTATTACACAATGTCTGAGTTATAGGCATGACAATACAGAATATGACAACATGAACCGAGGTTCCTTGAAGTGCTTATTTTATTTATTAAACTTCATATATAAGTATTTATACTGAAGGACAGAGATGAGATGAGATGAGATGAGATGAGATGAGATGAGGTGAGGAGAAGTAATATGTGTATAGATAGATATGTGTCTGCTCTAAGTTACTACAAACGATAAATCTATAGAGAGTTCACTGATGTCTGTTCCTACTCTGCTTCCAATGTCTCCTTGAAATCTTGCCAGATTTAGGTTTTGGTAAAAGTGTTCTGAATTGCTTTCTATTGTTCATTATTTAACATTTTTTATGTAGCTTCAAATATATGCATGCAACAGTGGAGTGAGATAAAATATAATCCTTGCCCAAAAGAGACCAGCTCTTACAAAGAAACAAAAAGAAGTGGTGCATAGTAAAGTGAGAATAGAATTACTTATAGATAGTCCAGGTGTGGGTTTTTTTGAGAAGTAAGGGAGCTTAATAGGAGAGTGTGGAAGAAGTAATGTCTGTTGCAAATCGCAGGACTGACAATATGAACTGCAATATGGATGGTCAGGGAGAATTTGTATTCATATGATATCTACATTGATATACTTCTTACTGATGTATTCTTAAAGCTGAGACCCAAAACAAAAGATTGTTGGGGTTTTTTGTTGTTTTGGCTTTTTTCTGGTTTCTTGTTTTTTTGTTTTTTTTTTTTAAATTAATAGAGTAGGCACTACAGGTTAATTTGTTCAGAAGTGTGACTTAACCAGGACAGGAGATCATTGTATATTAGCCAGTGTTTTATAAACTGTGTTGAACTGGATGTTTCTGTCTTTTTCAAAAATGCAGCATTTCAGTGGGAAGCTGAAACGATGCTTTTTCATTGCTTACATTTCTGTGTGGTCATCAATGGTAGACCTGAAACACACTGATTCATTGGTCATTCAATGATCCTTGTGAGAGCCATGGTTTCCTTTGATGTATCAACAGCCTGCAGGTCTCATTGGCACTAGATTGACTCAAACCCTAAACAATTTCACACATGTATGGAAAAAAAAAAGGCACAGTTTGTACATCATAGTTAATTAGGACCCAGTGCAGGAGACATCCAAGGGTAGGACTATGCATGACTGAAAGTTGAGAAACACCAAATATATCTATATATCACTTTTGTTACAATAAAGAGGTAGGCTTCAGAAAAATGGTTATGCATGTGAGAATATTTAGATGTTACATATCTCCCCATTTTACTCACAAGGCAGAGAGCTCAACCAAAAGAATTTAATGTTCCCTTAATTTATCTAGTCTTTTGACATAGGTACCATGTCTGTAGATTGATAAAGATTTTTTTTTTCTAATTCTGTGTATAAATAGCAATATATTTACCAGTTTTCTGACAAAATGTAAGTAGTATGTATGCGCAGGCACACATGCAATTTAGTATCTATTTTAGTGTCTATAGTGTCTATAACAGTAGAAATTACATGAATAATAGATATAGCACTGGCTATGAGTTTCAGTACTAGAAAACTACAGTCTACTATACTGCATTTGATATATTTGACTGTGCTCATGGAGCTGAAACACATAAACCAAAATCAAGTTAAATTTCTAGATCAGAAAATTTGTCTTATTCACAAACTACTGATCATCTGCTGCTACATACACAAAACTTGAAGTATCTGAATTATCTTGCTTATCCTGGGAGTTTACCTCTATTACTTTCATTTTTCACATTAATCTGTAGCTGGTATAACTATGCTGTAGTAGTTCTGAATTCCCCAAAGTTTCTAAATGAGAATTGATTCAGTTAATCAAAAGTTTTTGAATGACAGTAATTCATAACATGATACACATAAGACTTAATAGTGAAGTAATTTCCTAAGAGGACAACATACAGCTTGGAATGCTAATTATCTTGGTAAATTGAGCCAAATATAAGGATCATAGAACCATAGAATGGTTTGGGTTGGAAGGGACCTTAGAAATCCTGTAGTTCCAACCCTTCTGCCATGGGCAAGGACACCTTCCACTAGACCAGGTAGCTCAGAGCCTGGGCCTTGAACACTTCCAGGGATGGGGCATCACAGCTTTTCTGAGCAGCCTGTTCCAGTGTCTCACCCTCCTCACAGAAAATAATTTCTTCTGAATATCTAATCTAAATCTACTGTCTCTCAGTTTTAACCCATTCCCCTTTGTCCTTTCACTACGTGCTTTGGTTAATAGTCTCTCTCCATCTTACAGGCTTTTTTAAGGTACTGGAAGGTTGCAATTAGGTGACCCCAAATCCTTTTTTCGAGGTTAAACAATCCCAACTGTCTCAGCCTGTCCTCATAGGAGAGATGCTCCATCCCTCTAACAAGCTTGGGGTTCACCTCTGGACTTGCTTCAGATAATTTGACAGAATTCAGGTTTTCCAAGATACAATTAAATCACATTTAAAGATGCTTAACATAACTTGTCAGTTTTTCTTTTACATATTTTTACAAAGTATAATACTTTTAAAAGAGAACAAATCTATCATAGAGTATAGGTGATTTCCTGTTTTAACCAAGTCCAATTATCCTTTTCAATATGAATTCAGGGATACTCTGAGATTTTTAATATGTTTCACAATGGTCTTTCATCTAAAATAAACAATAGTTGTTTCTTCAAAGCAGGACAATTTACATTCCAGCCATGATTTCTAGCCATAATATTCACAATAGGAGCCAAAATGTTTTAGTGTGCCTTACTCTCATACCCTTTCCAACGTATTTTTTAATGTCATATTTCTCACTGTCCCACTTCAATTATGTATGGGGACATATCTTTATCATATCATTCCACATCTTTAGAGTGGAAGCAAGAATGCAATAATTAACTTAGATTCAGAAAAGCATTATGGTATCCATTGCTGGTAAAATTCTAAAAACTAGGATCTGAATTTCACCTAACAGTTATTTCAGGATCCTTCAAGCTTTGATGTTCAAGACTGAAAACAGAGATGTGTTTATCTTTCCTTTAGAAGTCCCATAAACAACAACAACAGCAACAACAACAACAACAAAAAAACAACAGCAAACGTGTATCACCTAAAAATAGCAAGATTTTATTCTAAGGTCTCTGATGCAGTGGATATTTTGAATAAGAAACAAACTCAGAGAGACAAAGAGAATAGAAATGGTAAGTATTTATGAGCAGCTCTGCCCCTTCTTGTGCATATCATCATTCAGAGTTCCTCTTTCCTAAGATTAATTTCAACTGCTCAGTGACTTTTTGAGTTCTAGTGACATATGCATGATTTTCCCTTGGCCTGTTTGTGGCCTAGGAGGCCTTTTTGCTTCTCAGTCTTCTCAGCAGTTTTTCAGCCTCCACTTAAAATTCAGCCCTCCACTCTCTCACTCTAACTCTTACATGTTCATTTTGCAAAGTCCTGTATTCTCTGGGACATTGTCTAAGTATACCTGGCTGCTTTCAAGAAGTGAGTTCCCTTGGTCTTCACAGAGATGATGAAGCCATTCTAACACTTCTTATGACACATGCACTCTGAAAATCAGAAGGATAAAACGAAAGATACCAAGACACCATAGGTCACAAAGATTAAAAGCACAAATTAATATAAAATAACTTCAGCCTCTCTGTGATTTTTTCTTTGAGCATGATTGACTAAAAGAGATTTCAAAAACCAGATGTGCATTTTTTTAGGGAAATTACTCTAAAATTATTAGCTTTACATTTTAAAATAGGCTTAAATGCTGTCATGTCAATTTTTTTTTTCATTTGTTTTTCTTGGTGACTTCCATTAATAATTTCCTCTAGTTCAAAAATATTTAGAATAATTTTCTTTAATGTTTTCCTGAACCCTTCTCTTGAAGCCTCTTCAAAGCTCTTTCAAACTTTAAGATGAAAAAAAGGGAACGTACATGCAGTACTTTATGTTCAAATACCATATATTCCCTTAAATATTATATCATGTAGTGGGAATGCTTTTGCTAGGAGGTCTTCAAAGCTATTTCACAGCGTACACTGTGTGGGATATTTTATTGGTTTTGACAAGTATTACATATGCCCAAAAAGGAACTGGGGAAAAGTTTAGGTCTAAACCAAAAAACTCAGATAGAAATTGGAAAGTAGCTTGGACTAGAATATAGAGGAATTTTCCAAAAAGTTAGGAAGTAGTTCATTGGTGAAATGTTAACACATTTTATTTTGTTTATTCAAAAATAAATTCTTCTCCATTCAAAACACTCTTTAGTTAAAAATAATCCTAAATGTTTATATTGATTGTTTTTGAATGTTTAATTCAAAAGGCATTCGTTCATTTAAGCCAAGATTACCTATTTTGATTCCAAATTAATATTATTCTGTTGGTTTTGCTTTTTTTTTTTTTTTTTGACGATAACCCTACTCTTTATCTTGAACTTCCTAAATCTTGCTCAAAAACCAATAAAGAGAAAACATCAGTGATGAAGTTTTAATTTGACTATGGGTAAGCAATTAATACTTTTTTCCCATTGTTATTTTGGATCCAAAGGGAAAATATTATTGGGAAATTCGTAATAAGGAAATTCATAGGTTTCTCCTTGCTCTGGCCAGGTTTTTTTTTTTGGTGAGAGACTTGTTTGTTTATTTGTTTGTTTTTACTTTTGTTTTGTTTTGTTGTGGTTTTTTTGGGATAGTATGTAGAGAGAGTGCTTGGCCCTACTGTTGACACTATCAGAAATTCCCTTTTATGCTAATGGAAACATCTGTTGATGGGGCTATCTTCATGTTTAAAACACCTAAGGCTCTGGGAGATACAGTCTAAAATCCCAGTAGGACTGAATCCATCTTTAACCTTCAAAGCCATATTGATCAAATGGTCTTGTGAGATGTTTGGTTTAGACCTTTGAAATGGCAGTCCTTTCTGCTCTGTTTGGAGAGTAAAGTTACAGTGGCTTTATCTTTGAAGGAAAGGAGTTGCTTTTGTGAGTACTATCAACAGGCTTTCCAATATAATGTAGTGGGAAATGTGTTTGTAAAATTCCTTGGAACAGAAGACCCTTAAATTAATATAAAATATTATTTCTGCGTATTTATATAGCTTCCCAATGAACTATTATCCTGGAGCTCAGATGAGCTACCAAAAAAAGAGACACATTTGATAGAAGAAGAAGGGTTTTGTTTTCAGAGAATATTTTTATTATATTTGTTAATCTACAAAATACAGAGGTAAATGAAGTTCAGAAAGATTTGTGAAGTAGAAAGAGACTTTATAGAAGAAAATATTGGGCAGACAAATACATGCATTTTGACAGGTGATACTTTACAGTTCATACTGCCTGTGTTCAGAAATACTGTTTCTGAGTTGTAATAGTATTTTAGAACTTTTATCACAAAATAAAAATATTAAAAAAACTAAATGACTGAATATGAGATAAATCCCTGAAATTTAACAGTTCCAGGCCCCTGTGAATCTGGAATTTGTTGGAAATCTTTCCTCTTTGGATCCTTTTTTAACAGTAATTAATGAACTTAAAACACATGAACTTAAAATGTTTTCATTTTTATAAATTGTCTGTTTAAAGACAAATTATTTCAGGAATCATATATATATATGAGTTAAATATTTATCAGATTAAAATACAGTATTAATTTTATAAACTTTACATATTTACATATTGAATAAGGGTTTAGGAATATTAGTTACCTGCATTGAGAGCTTGTAGGCAGATTATGTTTCAAATTTTTTTTCAACATTAATATAAATTCTTTGTATCTGCTATCAAATTAATATATTTGAGGCAATGAAAGGATTCCTCTGATAAAGCAAATTGAAAACATTTGGAATCCATTCCTATTTCTTATCAGCAGGATGCTGTCTAGTCCCTCAAGCAGACAATCTCTAGTACAATACCATCTGATGCTGTCATTAAATCCTCAGCGTCAGGTTTCTGTAGCAACAGCAGAGCTCTCTCTGCTTCACTGTCTGCATGTGAAACCCAATCTGGAACAAAAACAGTTAATCTTATGCTGTTTTTCTACATTTATTTGACAGCTTAAATCAGAGACCCTCTGTAGCTGGAAATAAGTGGTAAGTAGCAGTTAAAGTTTGTGATTATTAAATTGTGGGGCTGTATTGTAGTTGTTGATGAGCACGCACACCAGATGGTGGCCTGCTGTATTCATCACCAGATTAGAAAGATAAAGTCTGGGCTATATGTAGGCCCACACACCAGCTTAAGAGTTTACTTTGCAATGCATAATAGCTTTTAGTACCTATTTAAAATAGCAAATCTTGAAAAGCTTTACTTTGATTTGATTATAGATGTGACAGGATGAACATATTCCCAAGGTGTTTAAAGTTAGTTTTGTTGTTACTGTTTTCACACTGTTATCCCTCTCCAGGCCAACTGTATACAGGTTATATCGAGTTTGCTTGGTTTAGGAGTTAGTGTTCATGGAACAGACAACTGTCTTTGACTCAAAATATGCAATGATAATTAAAAACTGTGACCAGAAATAATGTATGACTTTCTTACAGAAAAAATACAAAATGTTTCTGAGGGGAATTTAGAAATTGAATGTTTGTACTTATTAGCTTATTCCAAATAAAAGCTTTTCTATGGTCACTAAAATCAAAGAAAGTGTCTTTCAAAAGTATTTTTTTCATTTCTAAGGCAGACAAATTTTCTGAAATCCATTAAAAGCCCAGCCAACTAGCATGGAGAGTTCCCATATCAGAGGAGTTTTGGGTTTCATTTTACTAATTATCTATTCGTTCCCGTTATATTTTTATAATCTTGTTGCAATGTATGATTTCAAAATATGTATGATTGTTTTAAGGAATTTTACTTAGATACAGTATCCATTTTATGAAAGCAATATCGATTCAAAATGTGGTTGATACTTTTTTAAAATCATTATTGCAAATAAGCATGAACTACTGTAACTTTTGGTGAACAAAATTTGATCATGGTAAGTATGAAAGCCATGGCATAGGTTGAATCAAACACAGCTGTTACTGTGCCTTTATTGCTCAAGTTAAACCAAGACATTGTACCTTTATACTTCTGAAGATTTGAAGAAAAAAGGCAACACAGGTATAGTACGCATTTTTGTTTATAAACATATGAGAATATGTTTAGTTATATTTTATTTAGAAGGGACATAGATGAAGACATACTGTAGCAAGTATCAAGAACTTTCACAGAATCAATATTTTTACCTTTTTTGAGGCATCTCAGACATGTCTTTTTTATATATTTGTTTTGTATTAAAATAATACCATTATGCGTTAGACTAATCTTTATATAACTGTGAATGCCATTTAAATTATAACTATAATTTCATGTTTAGTTTTTAAGAATTTTGTTAAATAATTCTGCTAACTAGTAAGAAGTCTTTGAGAAGTTTCACTAACATGTGATATTCATCTAGTTCAGGGTTAAACCTCTTTTCTGAAGAAATCATGACAATCATGGTAATTTTCCAAGGGCCTTTTCCGATTAATATCAGTGGTAGCCAGCTTTTGCTAAAGAATGGCATGATATGAGAGAGAGGATAATTAAATGAAAAGCACTTAAATATTTACTAATAATTTTGCCCATAGAAACACGGTTGGGTATTTGAGGCTAGATGGAAACAAAATTTATTCTTTTTATCATTAGTATATTGCTTGGTCTGGATCTTAATCTTCCCTGTCTCACTAATCTTAATCTTGATTATTCAGTATTTTTTTTTTTTTTAGATTATAGACAACTAAAAAAGAATTATGAGCAAATTTTAAGAAATTATTAATGCATTTGCCAAATTTGGGATAATTTCCTTCCTGTATGCACTTATGTTGCAGAAAATGTGTGGCTATTTGCACAAAGGTACACCTACTTTTCTGCACATTTTTAAATAATATCAGTGAGCTTTTGCAAGAATAGGGAAGAAATAAGCAGGCAGTAATATTTGCCTTTTTTAAAAGGACTTCCTCTTTGTGAAAATGCTGTGTAATGAATGTTAAAAATAACATAGTACGATATTCAACAAACAGAAACCTAGACATTTTTTGTTCCCAAAACCATTTGGGAAAGCTGATTTTCTTTCTAGTGTCATACGTTGTCTTCATTTATGGTTTCTTTCTCTTTTTTTCATAAGCATTTGGTAGATAAAGAGAAGATCTAGAAGAAAATTAGATTTGTTACAGAGGGAGCATGCCGACAGACACTGACTTTGATACATGCTGTAATATGAGGATTTCATGTCCGTACTGCTGCATTTTGTTTTTATCTCCCCATCCTGTCAGTCTTGCTTCCCTTTTCTTGTGCCAGTCAAATTAATCACATTTGAACCCCAAATTCCAGGGGCTTATTTAGCAGTAGAGAGTTGATAGAGAAAGAAAAATAATGCCATTGGTTTCACAAATCAAAGCTACTTCTCTGGAAAACAAATTTATGATGAAATAAAATATAAAATAACAGCATTTCTATACAGAGTTGCAAGCTTTTAGTCATTTTATAAAATAGCACATTTTTATGAAGTTAACAAATCAAATGGACAGATGATCAATGTCAAATCTACTGGAAAACTGCCTGTACAAATGGAATGCCAGATTAGATAATAATCTGTCACTCAACGTGCTGATGACCATGTGTATATTGCTAAGCATGCCTTGGACAAGAATTGTAGTAAAAGTCACCTTCATCCTAAAATGAATATAGCATAATTTTTTTTACTAAAGGGTAAAAGATATTTAAGGTTAATAAAGATTTCCAAGGTACACAATGAAGAAGCTGTTATTAGCTATAAATATGTCTTGAACATAGACTTTCTGGATTGGTCCAATCATTGCAACAATTATAAATGATAATAATTATTTATTAAATCAAAAGAGACAAAGATTTTTTTTTTTTTTGAACAATATTATTGATGAAGGTTGTAAAATACCTTGGCATACTTTACATTGCCAAGACACTGCTGTGCTTGTAGGACCCTTCTGGTCCCCCAAACTTTTATTAGTTTTCCTGCTTTTGTATGACTCCCAGGAGTGTGTTCTTTTGGAAGTCTTCCTTTGGAAGATGCTAGCTGCTGTTATTTAATGTATCAATACAACAGACTTGAATAGGGTAATTACACTATGCAGCCTGAAAAACCACTGAAAGCAGTGGTTGTGGAAAGATGCTCACACAAGTGGCTGCAAGGTAGATAATATATGGCCTCTTTCTTCATTCATTAAATACCAGTTGCTTCCCAGACTGAGTGAATGCTTCTTGCATGTCTAACAGTGTACAGATAGATCCCTGCCAGTGCACATCACTCCAAGGAAAAGGAATCAAGTGGGTTCTATTAAAAAAAAAA
>VZRH01000180.1:392088-406815 GCA_013397555.1 Urocynchramus pylzowi | reverse complement strand
TTTTTTTTTTTTTTGTGACTGATAATGTCCAAGAAGTCACCTCCCTTATGGCATTTGAATCAGACATCAGAAGACAATTTCAAGATTAAGTATGTGGGTTTAATTTTTTGTCCTGTCAAATACTTGCAGTAATCTTTATCACAAGAAAAAATTAATTATGCGCAATTTCTTTTCTCATTACAATTATTGCATTAAAATAAGAGTATGGAATTGATTAGATTACAATAATTGTCAAGAATAAGAATTAATCATAAGATTTAGTATGGAGTTGATCAAAGATTACCAAACCACTGTAAACTTTACCAGCATTTTCTGAAACTGTTATTAATCTGCCCCTTTCTAAAAGCAGAGGCTGTGACTGATTAGCCAATCAAACTGTACACTGTTGAAATGATTAAGACAACACTTTTGGCTATTTCCCACAACAAACCCCCAAAGTAATGATGTACAACTGAAAGTGTTGTGTTCTTAGCCTCCTGCCAAGAGCAAATCAGTCTGACCAAGTGCTGGCCCACAGCTGGAGGGCTGCCTGAAGTAAAAAAACAACCATACCATACTAAGGTGCCTTGCACATTAAGTCAGAAACTGTGTGATACAAGGATTGCACACAAAGAGTACTTTATTAAAAATAAAGGAAATCCTGTACTTAAGGCAGGACACTGAATTATTTTCTTTTATTGGATTTTCTTTTATATAGAAAGTCCATAACACCGTGTTTTAAGGCATCTATATGCTGTGTTACTGGCAGCATCCCATGTTGATACAAAAAATGATAAAATATGTCAGTGCTAATATATTTCTGAATCAGATGAAAATTGAACACAGAGAACTAGTGGTGTTAGTGCAACCACTTGGTATAGTCTTCTTTTTTTGTTTTCTTGCTTTCTTGAAATTTGTTTTGTTGTTGTGCACATATTTCATGAGGCTACTGAAAGAGGATATGTGTAGGTCTGGACCTCTAAGAATGGTAGTACTTGAGACCAAGGTGTAAACTGTTTATACCCATCACATCAGCAGGATGGGAATTACTTTGTACACTTGTGGAAACCATATTCTTACAGAGACTAATTTAGACACTGTATTGTATAGAAGCTGCAAAACAAGGCTGTTTTTCATCATCAGAAGGTCTGTTTTTTTTCTAACACTACTGCAACTAAGGATAAAACAATTGTGAGATTCAGTAATGAAAACCAGGGCAGAAAGCAACTCAAGTCTCCGAGATCTTGTCACCAGTGTACCAAGTGGTAATTTGCCTGCCACTTTTAAGAACAGTCCTTTCAGTTGCTGTTAAACAGACAGACATAAAGCATAGTTTTTACCTGTGTCAGACACAGTCTGAAACAGTAATCTACAGCATTCCCAAGTTAAAAGAATTACAGAAATTGTGCTGTAGCAAAACATATGCATTGCCATTTTTCTTGTTACCTTAGAATGCTGCTTTAAGCTTTTGGTGCTATAGTGCAACAGTATTATGTAGACAATTTTGCAGTGGGTTTTCTGACATATCTATATATCTATATATCCATGTATCTATATGTATATATATATCTATATATATGTACACTCACAGCCAATTCAAGAAATTTACAGAGCTACCAAAATAGTCAAGTATTTATATGTATCACTATCAACTCCTTTACCTCTGCATTTAGAGGTATTTAATGTGCTACAGATTTGAAGATGAACAGAAACCTGGCTCTTTGGATTCCCTTTGAGCAATGCCTTTTTTTAAACCTTTGACCAATTCCCATCACTTTCAACAAGAATGACAATGGAAAGATGCTTTTGCTCAAAAGCAGCAAGTCCTTTTTCTTCAGTTCTTGTATTTTTGACACTTTTACATGTGCTTATTGTAAACACACAGCTACTCATTTCTCTTTCCTGCAGACCAGTGGCTTTGCCTGTTGTACCTGTTTCACTGTTCCACTGAGGCAAACCTATGCAGCCTAATTCAGTCAGACAAAACCAGCAGTTCCTCTCTTTCTAATGGAAAAACAGGTGATCTAAGAAAACATGGATGACCAGAGAACAGGAAAACAACAAAAATAACTCATTACATCAGAAATAATTAATCGATGCACATAAGCACATGTTAATTCCCCAAATTGTAAAAAGGAAAAAAAAAAAGTTTGATATGGAAATCAGTTTTTGATATCTGCTAAAGAAGAAACATTGCTGTAAGAGGTTATTAGTATTCCCTGTAATTACTTTTCAGTGAAATGCCTTTCATTTTCTATACAGAATACTATTTCCCTAAGGAGGATTAAGGGACTATATGTTTTAAAATTAAAGTTCATCTCATTTCTAGTTTGATTGGAATCTTGTATATATACATATATATATATATATATATGTGTGTGTGTGTGTGTGTGTGTATATATATTTAAACACATTTTTTGCTCTTTCTCTTTTGCTCATTTGGCTCTTGATTTGGGATTAGGTTCTTATTTAGTATCAGACCTAAGTCTATCTATTACCAAATGCTTTAGATTTAGTAACAGAACAGTTTCTAACTTTCTCTTTCAATCATATAATCACAACTCTTGTAAGACTGTATGTTTGCTGTGAATTCTTTAGCCAGGAGCCATCACGTCTCCTGGCTACCAGCTGAGTGTTAAAATGCACAGAGAAAAAAGAAGAATGGTACTTTGTCAAGTATTATTCACAGCAACTTTGTGAAGGGCACTACAACTTAATATAGCATCTGTCCATGGAAAAATCACTGAACCTACACAAAGAAGTTCAGTTAGAGATACTGGGTGTTCAGGACCAATTTTCAGATGGTCCAGACCAGTCAGCTTTTGCTTGGTTCAAGTAGTCCTATTTTAACTGCATTGAGATTTGAGTGCTGTTATTCCCTGCTGTCTACACTGGCACAGCTGTCTTCAAAAACTGCCCTAGATATGACTTTCAAGAAACGATATATGCAATTTTATAGCACTAACTCTTCATAAGAGCCTGAATCACCTTGAAGACAGTGTCTGATGTCACTGCCTGCAGAGATCATTTTGTTCATTAGGGGAACTGTATCAGCTGGCTCCTATGAGGCAGCACCCTGGCATCTTTAAGCAGATAGATACCTAGACATGGCACAAAGACTCCATGGGTAAGAAAAGAGACAATGGCCAACATAGCTAATATTTCAAGGATCTTTTTGAATAAAAATTTGAAATGGGCATTGTATAATGTATTAGAATTTTAGTCTTCCTTGGTAAGTCGCTGCAATTGAATGAGTAAACTACTTTTCAAGTGAAGATGGAATAACTTTCTTTTGAAAAATAGATAATTCCTCGGGTGATATAAAGTCCTGAGCAGAACTATTGCTTAATACCATTCTGAATCAATATACTTTATATGGTTTCTTTTACTTTAATACTTAGAAAATGCAAGGACAAAAAAAAGAGTAACAGTGATTACACTGTTAAGATAATGGGTCAGTCTGAGTATTACTAGGATTTCAGGATAAAAAATCAGATTTAATATTGTAGGGTAAGGTGTATTGGACAAGGCAAGACTATAAGATTAATTCAAAATTGCACTATGTTAATCATTCTTAGGTTGTTTTTAGTCTTATTATGTATTTGAGAAATGAGTAGATTAATTAACTAAGTTTTATTCTCATTAGGGGCTTTGTCATGAAGAATTGTATAGCCAATAAATTATGCGAAATCACTTCAAAAGTTGTGCATTTTTCCTGGTTTTCCATATATTGTTCTGATGCAAATGTACCACTGCTTTCAACTGCAAAGAAGGCAAACAGCACTCAGACTAATAAAAAATCTGACTGATAGCTCACAGAAACTATCATAAAGAAACAAAAAAGTTAAATTCAGACACACGAAAAGACATGGATATATAGTGCATTGATTTATACTGCTGTTACCTTTTAAGAACATAACTTGCATAAATTATTTTTATAAAAAGGGAAGCAGATGTTAGAAGAGCATATGCATCCAGACTGCAACTGCAGTAAATATCTTTTTTCTGAAATAAATTGTATTCTAAAACTTTAAGATGTTTGTTTTCACAAGATTAATGCATGATGGAAAAACCTTCCACACAGGTCTTTGGCTGACCTCTATTGTCCTGCTTTTTAAGCTGATTTCATGTTGGTCAATTTTCATTTAACAGGCCAGACAGAAAGGAGGTGCAGGAGATGGCCAGGCTGTGATAGACCTACCTAAATTTTGTGTCACATGGTCTCAGGCAGGCTTGTGATTCACTACCATGGCAGAAAGTTCTTGTTATCACTTTATCAAGAGCTCCTGGTCACCAATTTTCTTAATGTTATGGGGAGAACTGTGAAAAGAAAGTATCATAGGTCTCTATTCTGTATTTGGAAGGCACTTTTAGCCATAATCACAAAGAAGATTTCATTTGCTGAGGCAATTTGATAGTCAGGCACTTTGCCCTTTCTATTTATAAAATGACAAAGAAAGAGTTTGAAAATCCTGGATTTTTCATTTACAGAGCTTGTCCTGCAGTGATAGAAGGGGAAATTTTAGAGACCATGGACACAAATGAAGTTCATTCAAAAAGCCAAGAAACTGGAATGTCAAAGTTCTAGCTGGAATGCTTAAATTAGCTGTGCATCTGCTAGACTGCTCATTTTTTTCTGTTGAAACACTGGGCAGTATTTATGGAATACAGTCAATCCTGTTCTTGGTCTGTCAGGTTCTATGGTGCTTCAAAATTTGAAGCAGAGAGAGTTGTTCAAGCTTTGCAAAAGAGCATGAAAAGTGTAAAGCTAAAATATGTTGGAGGTGAGTACATTAAAGAGTGGAGCAAATATGTACAAATTGATATTTTTCTTTTATAAATAATAAATGCATTATTATTATTATTTTTACATTCTTAAAACAAATGCTGACATAAGTTTGAGTAAAACTATTAATGCAGCCAAAGCAATCTTATTGTACAAAACAAGCTTGGGAAAAAAAAAAAGTTAATAAGCAGGATAATTAAAATCAGAATGTGTTTCTTTGGAGATTTCTTTTGAGTGATCTTTCTGGATTTTAAATTGTATATATTTTCTATAAATTGTATACATTTATCTGTGCTAATGTACAAAAACTTAACAATAGGTTTATTATTAGCAGTGTCATTTATTGACTTGTTTCTTCCTAATTCACACCAAGCAAAATTTATTATTACAGTAATGAGAAAATATTTCTATGCTTATTCAGAAAAAAAATAAAGAAACAAAAAATAATTCCATGTGAATTAACTTGGAAATTTGATGGTAAGAAATAATCTTTTAACTTGTAACACAACTCTTTTAAATTTTATGGAATCCAAACATTACAAATTTTTTTTTTATTATTATTATTTTAAAAGAAAACCAGTTTGACCTAAGCATTTCCAGTTCTATACTCTGCTTTGGCTTTTTTACATAAATGTATTACAAATATGGGGGTTTCTGCATTTTCATGAATCGGGTCATGAAATGCCCCTTTCTTCAGAGCTCCATGACTGCTTCCTACGAACTGCCTTTAAGCATCATTAATAAATATACTGTCATATTTAGATAACTAAAACTGATCTAAAATCTTTTTAAAGCAAGAATTCAAACTGTAGAGTGGAATGGCACATAATGGCAAGGAGATTCTCATCAAAGACATTAAAAATATGGTTAAAATATAGATCTCTTCACTCAGCCCACTAGCTGAGAGCTACAAGATTGCAATCATAACAGAGTAATGAAAATGGATTTAGCCGATGCCATTTCTCATTTTCATTACCATCGTTTTCATGAAAATGAATTAATATTGTACTATTTTGTATTCTCATGGCAATTTTTTGTCACAAAATGGATTCATGCCAAGCCATCTTCTGTTCGTGTTAATCTTTGTCAAAAAGGCAGGGCATCAAATTTTTCATGTTCTTCTGAGTTCACAGAAGTATGTAAAACTTTTACAGCCCTGCAGGCTTCAAGCTGTTTTTGGTGGTTTGAATAGTTTGACTCTTGGTAATGCTTACTAATGCAATAACAGTAAAGCACAGAAAGCACAAGAAAGATGACAAAATATGAAGATTTTTTTTTCATGCTGTCATTTGTAGTTGGAGCAGTCAAAAGTACAGAACTGTAATACCAATGGACATTAGTGAATAGTTTAAAAGTGACATAGGGTAATATCTAGTTTTACCTATGCAAGTAAATGTAGGGATATATAGCTAAACTCCCATATTCATAGCATAGATAATTGTGTTAAAGACTGAAATTTTGAAAATAAGCAATAATGTATTGATAACAACCAAAATTAAAACCCAGTAGGTTTTCATTGTAATGAAATATAGGGTGTAACTTTAAAAAACTGGCAAAGACAGTACTTCAAGAAAAATGCAATCATTCATGTATGTACATAAACTTATTCATTGATATGCTAAATCATTACACTATTCAACTATAATTTTGAACTAGCACATTATTTTTTTCTTATTTTTCTCTTTATAATGTAGTTATATTCCATTTTAGATACATAAATGGAAATGGCATATTTAGTCAGAAAAAAACTTTTTTATTTTCTTTTTTATTTTCTTCTTTCTTTTGACTTCTTTATTTTTGGTATAAAATAACTACATTGAAATTACATGTCTTACAACCTGAATGTATTTTTGCTTTGAAAATTATGTCCTGAAAGGAGAAAGGAAATAACATGGTAATTTAACTAGAACAGTGGAAATGTATGAAACTCTCTTTATCCATGTAAAGGAATGTCCTTATTCTTTTATTAAGAAAGACTGAACACAACCATTAAATAGGATGATGTACTGGGTATCCATAACAAGTTGGTGAAACTGCCACAGGTGAAATGCTATTACCAGAACCTGAATATGGAAAAAAAATCTGTTGAATTCTATAGATGTTTAGCAGCCAAATTATTTTGAGAGACATAGCAGGTATTTTTTTAGAAACAAAAATGCTCTTAAAAGTCATCAGAATGCTTTTCCTTTTCCTGAACCTTTATCCCTACTTCAGTGTCTTTTGGTTTGGCAGCAATTAAATTAGTTTAGACAGTTAAATTAGTTAAAAATATTAAAAAGTTAAATGGTAACACAAGCAATAATCAGAAATGGGAATTTTCCTTTTATCAGTAATTTTCTCAAGTCATGTCTGATCAGCTGATGAACTAGAGAAGTTCTAATCAGCTGATCAAACACACTATACTGATTAGAACTCCTCCCAAATAGCTTGGGATAAATACTTAGTCATTTTTTTATCTTAAATTAATTTCTCTGTGAATGTTAGATATTAGATATTTTGATATTAGATTTTACTGAATATATAGAAAATTATGTAAAAGACTTGTTAAGTCTCTAATTGTGCAAACTAAACAATGAAAATCAGATGAAGTCACAAGACTGACTAACCATGAGCCATTAACAGAGCAACTTTACAAAAAAGACTAGTTCATATTCTCTGCCCAGTAAAATGTGATACTAAATCCATGCAGGATTATCATTGTCCATAAGATCAAGAGGTAAATTCTCTTCTGAAATACATGGAACACACTTTAAATTTAAAGTAGTGTATTTTGGACAGAGACAAATCTGGTAGAGCATTGTGTAGGGCTTTTCTTTTGGAAAGAAAAATGTTTTCTTTTTAAAATAGAAACAAGCACCTGTTTGTACTTTAATGAATAACTTTTTTAGATGACATTAGATATATTTAATATAATATTTCTTGTATTGAATATAGTATCTCATTATAGCTCTACTTGCAAGTAACATAGACTTTTTATTAGAATTGAATTACTTAAGTGAAAAACCAAAGAATGTTAAGACATCTGATGTGTCACATAAAAAATCTAGGAAAGAGCTGAAAAGCTTCCAAAGCCCCTGAGGAGAGAGGTTGTTGTCACAGGCAAATAAGCTACAAATACTTTATTCACTGTATATTTGAGAGTGATCTCAATGTTTTCATAGACATAATATTACCTATTTCTTCCAGCTAGTTGTGTGGCTTTCTTGTTTAAAATATTGTATAGAAAATGCAATGTAAAATCTTAATTTACCAAAGCTGTATGTGAAGGGGGTTTATGTACAGAATATCTATTTGCATTTTAGATAAATTATCAAGCAGAAAGATTTCACCTGGGTGTAAATGGGTTTTAATTAGCTAACATTTGCAAAGCAGATGGAAATGCTAAGATTAGACCTATCAACAGTCTATTGTTTTAGACTTCTTTAAGGGTGAATGCATTTATTTTTATACATAAGGTATCATATATTTTATGTTAAAATATCATACTTTAAAAATAAACACATATAGTTGAAGCTATCAGTGTCTCAGAGAGATTCCAATGAATTACATAACCCACTTGTTAAAGCTGGATTGATTGACTAGAATCAGAATGTCTACCATAGATTTTAGCACTCAGTGTCTGTAGATGTTATTAGTCTTTCAACTTTTACTTCATTGAAGCTCTTGTGTATTTGCAACCTTCTTGATGTTCTTACCTTCTTGCCTAGCTCTTCTGCCTTGACTTCATATCCCAAAATACTAAGGACCAACAAAAATCACATTTGCAAAAGTGGGAGAAATGTCTTCTTTTCTGGAACTTGTGAAGCACATTCAGCAAAAGGGATCTGACCTCAGAGCCCATTGTAAAAAAATCCTCTCTTACAGCCTGCTCAAATTTCCTCTTTGCTGTGTAATGTGAGTCAAAGGAAACAGACTGTGTCAGGTGATGAAAAGAACAGAGAAAAAACATTTCTGTGTCAACATCAAGGCATCTTCCAAATTTTTTTTTTGTCTTCCTTTTAAATGAGTAGACATTGTAGGTGAAAAGAGTTTTGTTCAAGTTAGGCCTTTGTTCATCTTTGTGATTCGTTCAAATGATCCCCCAGTCACAAGCTTTTTGTGGAAAGGCCTACCCGTCTGTTCACTTTTTTTCATTTTGCTGGGTTTGATGGGATTCTGGTTAATGACTGGAAGCTTCAAGACACCATCATGATACAAATAGTAAGAAAAAAGTTTCCTAGGAATTGTAGACTTGTTCCATCAGACTGGATGACTGTAAGATCTCAGAAAATATAAAGAGGCAAAATGTTGATTGCGTGACTACTGCTTAAGAATTGAAGTATTACTAGGGAAGACAATTATAGTTGGTGTCACATCCATAAACTGGAAGAACAGAGGCATTTCATGCTCACTTATGCAAGGAGTGGCTCATTCTGTTTTAACCTGTCTAGGATCAGTTTGATTTGAAAAGAAAGTTCAGTGGTTGCTTCTATAACATTGAAGCATTGTTCTTCTCTCAAGGACTGGAGAGGTGCAGCTGCTCTCAAGATAAATTGCTGTGTGGAACAGAATGATTCTATTTCTATCTCAGATAGTAGAATTTACTTTTCATATGAGATGAATTGATTCTCTACAAACTACATCTGTTAAATAGATTGTATTCATAATGTCTGTTAATTAAAAAGCATTCCATACACATAAAAATAGAAATGGAAAAAAAGCTTAATGACATCTCATTCAGAGTAAAATATAGCTTCATACAAGTTTTTTTTTTTTTCCTTTTCTCTTGCATATTGGAATACCATTGTCCATAGTCATCTGCCTAATTTTTTCTTTTCAGTTTTTGCAGATCCCTGGATTCTTAATGTAAAATTGTTATTATATTCATTACACAAATAGTTAGAAATTCAGGCACCTTGTTTAATTGTTAGCTAGCATAGTACAGAAGAAAAGTGATGACAACTTTTCCTTTATTACCTTTTTTCACAGATTTTAATTTATATAATGACTGATTGGTAAGTTTTCTTACTATAGTGGCTTTCATTTTCACAAAGAATTTACTTCTAAGCAGGTAAGAATGACTCTGATGTTACATGCACAAGTGGGTGATTTCATTGTAAAGGATAATTGTTTCAAAAAAGATTCAATCATTTTCTTTGAAAATCAGCTGTTAGACTATTCAGTAATCTCTCATCTTTCTGAATTTAAATTCACTGAAGACTAAAAGCATAGACATGTTTTGCTAATTAATACCACATTGATACTACTAAAGACCTGTTTGTTTGTAGAATGTTAAACTCACAGCTGTCAAATAAGGTTGTTTGCATTACACATATGACTATTCAATATGACATTCATGTGTAGTCAGACCACAGTATAAGGGATGGTTTTGTAGTAAAAGTGTCTGTATTAAAAAAAAAAATAAATTAGGAATAGCTTCACATTACAAGGCAGTGCTTGAAGAAAATATTCTATATTGCTCACATTTTGATGCTATGTGATGAAAAACTCCAAAAGAAATACAAGATGCAGGGCTTTCCCCTTTCATAACCTTCATTGACATTGTTATGCTTCCCATGAAACAGTATTACCATATCACATGAGAGAATGCAAATTATGATAGTTTATTATCTTCTGCAAAGCCAGGGTTTTACTAATTTTGAAGCAATATATGAGTAGTCCAAACAATTGCATTTCCAACAGATTATTTTGAGACAAAAAATCCAATGCAAACAAGTGTTTTTATATTACTGTTGCAAAACATCTGCTGATATTTTTGTAACTCAGATTTCAAAGAGCTTTTGCAAAGGAGGTCATCATCACTATTTTTTTTCTGCAAATAGTGATGAAACTTAGAAACTATTCATTTTTATAACATTGGAATAATATGGACTTAAAAGTTAGCAAAACAATATGAAAGTAGACAATACACAAAATAAACCCAATGCCTTCAGCAAATTAGAACTGACAGAGAAATAAACAGTCATTCATTGTAAATAATCTAGGGACTTGTTAGAAAATTTTATCACATAAAATGACATTCTCTACTACTTCTACATGGGTAAACAGATCTGCTGTATACTGCCAATAGCATTTGCATTTGTCTAAAGTACTCCCAAACAAAGCTTTAGCTGTCTCAGAAAAATTTTTAATTCTTACATTTCTTGACTAATGTGGGGAATATTGCATATACAATTCCCTACCATCTTTAATACTCATGTACATTTGTATTACCCAGTGTGAATACAGTGTTCAAGTTTTCAGTACTTCTGATAAATAAGCAAAGATCAAAGTGTCATTTAATTGTTAATTTAATGTTAATGTATGGCAAGATGACATTAAAGAACTTGGGCAATTTTCTGATGTTTTTGCATGAATAGATATTGATAGAGTCACATGTTGGGTGGGGTAGTGGGTTTGCCAAGGGGACTTTACCCCTTGTTTTTGTCAGGGTTTAGTGGTTTGGTTTCAAGAGAATTTACCTTCTATTCTAAAAGATATAAACCAGAAAATAGTAGTAATAGTAGCAGTAGTAGAACCATTACAATAATAATATAAAAAATACCAGGAGAAATAACAATAATAATACCATGACTCGTGAAGGACTATGTTCTGCAAAACCAAATCTATTTGTTTCAACTTTTCCATATAATCAAACCATACCAATAACTTTGCTTAATCAGTATTAATCATGATTACAGAATTGGCTTCAGGTTATTGAAAGTAATTATATAAGTGCACAAGTGATGGTACTAATTTTTATTGCAAATGTATCAGTCATTAAATATTTAATCCAATAAACCTGTTTGCTAAAATTATGTGTACACTGTAATCATGGCAACATAATAAATACCTGATTAAGGTCTTATTATGAGCCAAGAACTTTTGACAAAAGTGAGGTGTACTCTGAAATTATAGGTGGTTGTGTTTTATTTTCATTTCACCTACTAAAGGTATAAACTTTCCATCCCTTTTATAAATTGTAATCATTCTGTGCTGATGTAAAATATGAAATAATATTATCAGAAGAGATTGCATACTATCAAAACTAGTGTTCATTTAAGCATAAAATCTGTAATATTTAAATATCTTCAAATAATGGAATTTATTTCATTTTTCAGTTCTTAATGTTTCATCCACAAACATAAAAGTTCTAATGAGGTCTATGGCCTACTTGAGATTATCTATACTCATAAATGAGATAAAAATCTTATTGAAATCTTTTATTTCTGGAAGGTGAGACCTCTTTGTGGGTGTTCAGTGTAATTCCTAGCTTGATTTAAAACAATTTAAGGTTTGTGGAAAAACAATGTGGAAAAAAAAAGGTTCTACTCAAAATGAATACAAATATAAAAGCATCTCTTGTCTAATGCAATACTTGCCAGTTTAAAATTTGAGTTTTAGCCTTTCATGTTTTCTCCATCCATATATGAGCCACAGCACTGTAATATTCTCTCTTCCTTCATTGTTTTCATATCCTTGCTAATTCTTATAAGTAATAATAAACCAGGTAATGCAACCAAAATATTATCTATCGAAGCCCTCAGAGGTAGGTAACTTATAATAGTATTAAACACTAAAAATGAGATATTTAATCAAAATTATATTTATTTTTTATATTGCATGTTATCACTTAAAAAAAAAAACAAACCTGTAATGTATTTCACATAACAAATTAGAAAAAAAAGTATCTGAAAAATAATTTATTCTTATTTTGAGTTTCTATCTGTTAGAACTTGTTATAGAAAAGACATGTACTTGTTAGTAATCATACTGTAAGGATTTTGTACTTTTTTGATGTGATGCAGGGAGGTACATATAAACTTACAGGAAACAAAGGAGATTTTCAACTGTCTGTTTTTTAAAATGTAATGTGGGGAAATCATGGTTGACTATTGTATTATAAAAACACCACAAGTAGCATAGGCTTTTTTATTTCTGTCTAAAGGAATGATATACAGTAGTTTTAAAGACACAACTAAATATTTTAGATTCAGTTCTCAAAGTTGCGAGATATAATATATCCTGTCTTTGAGAAAATTAAAAATTACATGCATACTTTTTATATATAATATAATAAACATATATTGTAAAATACTATGTTAATGAAAAAGAGGAGCTGGGCCCCCCAGTAATCTAATTAAGTTTCTCAGACAGGTTTTATAAGAGGAACTAGAGGACTTGTGCTTCTCCTGCAATTTATGTCATCTGAGACATAAATTTATGTCTGCTTCAGTCGTGTTCTTTTTCCTTCTGAATAACTCTTATTTCTATACTTCTAGACTCAGCCAGCTCTCCATTGTCTTTAAGCTCTAGATTCCCACTACTGGCCATATAGGTCCTGCCACCCTTTCTCTGAACTTTCTAAAATTACTGAGTAGTTTATACTGAGTGGTTTGTATGTAATATTATTTTTTTTTGTGCTCTTTGTTAGATTTTCTCATGTTCAAAGTAGTTTAGATGTACTTTCTGTATAAATATCTCGCCCAGTAGATGAAAATGCCACTTTACCCCTACAAGGAGAGGTAAGTTGAGCATGTTCAATAGGTACCAAAGAACTATTTTTAAAAAAGATCTTGGACAAAAAACTATTTTTTGATCCCATAACATATGAAGATATTCCTTTACAATTTTCAGTATGTAGGAATTAGTGACTTAGATAACATGAAAAAAAAATGCACAACTTCTAAACAAAATTGCAAATGTAACTGTATTTGTAAATTTTTTTAAAAGAAATGTTTGCAAAAAAGAGTTTGCTAGACTGACATGTATTTTTATGTGCTATTATAGGAGATAAATAAGTAATATAATCTTTTAGGGTTATTAAAAATATTTGCATGAAAAGGTTCCCATGTGGCATAAATGACGAATCTGTTCCTGAAGAACCATGAGGTAACTTATCTTTTTTTCAGTCTAACTATATTTCAATAAACCAAAATTCCTTTTAAAAATAATTTTAAAGTATATTTCCTGATTCTTAACAAAAGACAAGTCTTAAATTACTTTTACCATAGTTCAAAAGTAACTTATTTGTTTAAAAGTGTGATAATTTAGCTTATTTATTAATTAATCAAGAACTATTTCTACAGCAACTAGACAATTTAATTCTATAACGTACTTAATAAGTTATGCTGATTCTCTGGTGAAGTGGACATAACATAATTTCTAATAGTATATTATCTTAATATTCACAGATTTCATTTTTGTATTGACAGCCTGTTCAGTGTCTTATCAAAAACTCTGTGTTCTGTAAAGCAATGTTTGTTTGTTTTCTGACTGAACAGCAAAAATTAAATTCCTTTAGTATACACACAGCACTGAGGAAAAGACTAGTGGAAATCTATATATTTTGATTCTTTACTTTTCACTTTTCATTAAAAATATAGAATATAAAACATATACTGTATCTGTTCCTTTTTTGCACACTTTTTTTTAAGTTTTAATTTCTATACTTGCGTACCTTTAGCAAACAACACTTTCAGATTTTTTTTTTCCTTACTGATATATTCACATAAGAGATTACTACATAAATCTGTGCTTTTGCATACCCTAGTTGATTTCTGGCTTTGATTTGTACCCAGATTTCCTAAGCAATATTTGCTTGTGGTACATCAGTTAAATATATGTATCAAACATTTTTATGCTTCTGCTTCTAAGCAGAAGCATAAAAAATAGACTTTTTAAAATGCAAAATCATTATTGTTCTCTAAAATTCTTCCCCTAATATCAGTTTTTCCTAAAAATCAGCAAGCATATTAGAAAATTTAAAAGAAACTTTTAATTTGAAAGAATAAGATTCCAGTAATTTTCTGAAGATGCCAGTCATCTGCCACACAGACATTCAAATGGAAGAGAAAATAATCTTCATGAGAAAGGTGTTAGGTAACAGTATTTCTAGATAGAAAATTAAGTTATTTCTTGCAAATAACAGCACATGGGTTTTTGACAAAAAAAAAATCTTTAACGTTTCTTAAACAAAGTTT
>VZRH01000180.1:318354-391995 GCA_013397555.1 Urocynchramus pylzowi | reverse complement strand
TAGATAGAAAATTAAGTTATTTCTTGCAAATAACAGCACATGGGTTTTTGACAAAAAAAATCTTTAACGTCTCTGTAACATAGTTTTCTGTTGGAAATTAGGACAAGAACTGTGAGTATCAAGTAGCTTCTAGTGTGTACTCAGGTGCCTTTTCTTTCTTTTAACTGTTGAAACTATGTCCAGATGATGAAAAACAAGCTAGAATAAAGCAATTTCTGCTCTAGTGACTTTTACGTTAACTCCTCTGCTGTTATTGTTGGTATTAAGACAAATGAATACACATTTTATATGTGACTCTCAGAGGTTTCATGCCATAAATGTACTCAAGTAAGTCTATAAGCTAGACCAGATTCTTAGTATGCAATGATTGATTTTGTAAATAAAGATTTTAAGATAGTGTGAATGTTGTAGCAAGAGGTTTAACGAGGTTTGCCTTCTTAATTACAAAAGGCTTCCCATTCACTTCAAGAATTTTTTAAACAGTTCCCAAGGTAGTTCAAATAGCTCTCTGATCTAAGAAATCGATATGGAGTTTAATGGAGACAACACCAATTGACTGAGGTATTAGATTCCTTAGTAGTTAGAAGACCAAGGCTTTTCGTTTTAAGGCTTATTTTTAATCTAGTGCGACTTGTGTCCATATCATCTAATGCAGTGCACAAAGCATTATCCTCACAGGACATTTGTGATTTACCAGCCAAAATCACCATTTGTGATTTACCAACAATTTCCAAGCAACAACTATCTGAAAAACAGAAAAAGAAAAAGAACAGAAATTAGAGTGAAAATCTTTGTTTTATATTGCTGTTTTTAAGGTCATGCTCTGTTCTCCAACATCATAAACCCATATTCAGCATGAAAATATAGCTATAATCACGTCAGTGTACATACACTAGTCAATAGGTTAATAATTATTCTTTTAAGTTAAATTCTTCTCAACTCCATCAAAGCTCTCAACTCCATCAAAGCTCTCAGTCTCACAAGTTTGTGGGAGAAAAAAGGTGGAGCTTCCTGGTTTTCATCCACATCTATTTGGTTTTTTCCTCTGAGAAAAAAAATTTAAAAAATTAAAAATAGGCACTCACATACAATACTGCCCTAAATTAATTGGTATATAAGAAATAGTGGGGCCAGACTTCTGTTTAAACTCAGAAAATCAGTGTGTTTCATCTATACCTAGGGACTAAATAGAGCTTGCAAACATATGAAAAACTGCTTAAGGGACAGTGTCCCATTTCAGGGAAGAGTTGCATTAATGTGTAGTTTGGATTCTCTTTTTCCTTCAGTCAGTAATTCTCTGTAGCACAGTTCATCTTAATTCTGAAGAGGAAGGTTGAGAAAGCCAGAAAAACCAGTCTAGAGCCCAAAGCTTTTCCTGACTTGACCACCTGAACTTAAAATTAGAATCACAGAGTAAAAATGCCTCCAGTTACACAAAACAAAAACAAAAACAAAGGGATTATTTTCCAATAATTCTGTCATGAAAGTCTTTTAACACCCACAATTAAATACCCTTGGTTTCTGAAATCTGTAACTGCAGATTTTCCTACAGTAGCAGTGATTATTTAATTTGTCAGCAGTCTTCTTTTTCAGAAATTGTTACTATGGTGGCCCCTAAATATCTAGGGATTACATAATTTACACTAATACAAAACAAGAAATGGACTTTTAGCTGTATATATATATATATACACACACTTAAATTTTAATTAGTTAATGTAATAGTGGATTAACTTTCGTATTTACACATGCACACATTTTCTTTTACATGTTAGCAAGCTCAGGAGAATAGATAGTTTTCTTCATTTCCTTTCTCTGTTATTTAATTGGACTTTCAGATCAATTCTATCTTCAATTACCTCCCAAGGGATCAGGTTAGGGTTCACAACCTTTAACACCTGAAACAGATTAGAAATCTGTTCTTTTTATAGATTCAGTTTTAACAGAAGGTTATGTCTACAGGAGTAAAACTCAAAGACTAAATTAAGACCTAGTAGGTAAAAGTATTGAGTTTAAGAAAATTTGTTCAGCACAGGTTTTTTCCCCCCAGAAAAACAGAATAAAGCTGGGAAGTTTCAGGCAAATTTCTGCCTGCCAGCTACTTAAAGTTTAAGAATAGAAGTGGCTGTTCATAACAGCTATGCTATGATCTCTGTTTCAGCAAGTTCATGACTGCAGAGAAGTGGGAATTAGAGGATTATTGTGAAGATGCATTGCCATATGCCTTTTTTTTTTTTTTTTTAATGATCTTTCTTAGGTCTAGTTCTGCCCACTGCTGGAAATGATTCAACAGTTTTGTGTTCTTACAGTGATTAATAAATAACTGGTTATTTCAAAAAGACAGTCAAATATTAAAGATTTCTTTTTAGCTAAATATCAAGATTTTTTATTATTGCTAACTAAGCTATTTGCTATCAAAGGAGGACTTTTTAACATAAAACCTTTACTACATAAATGTTTAAATAATTGTTCATCATTTATGTATATATAATTATAGGCATTTTAACTTTCAATAATAAAAAAAAATTAATATAGATTTAGATTAAAATTTTCAGACTTCATAACTAAAGGAAAGAGCAGTTATTTTCTATGAGGCACTGAAAATGCATTCACCAGTTGCCAGTGCACCTTTTGTTTAGATTGGTCATAAATAAAATCTAAACTTATGGAGATTTACTGAAAGTCTAAGAACTTTGGTTTAGGTTTAAAAGAAGTGATAATGCTGATTAGGTGGGAAAATTTTGTTAGAACAAAGTTTAACATCTGTAGTAGCAAAGAAAATGTATCTACCATCTTAGAAAAGCATTAAATAAAAGCAGATTAGTGTTGTATAGCTCTCTAAAATCAGCAGCAGTCTATTTAGGAATATTAATTTTCAAGGGACCTTTGTACTACATGAAGGAAATAAGTAGAATTACATTTATTTCCCATGTTCTTAACTTTATGGTAAATATTTCTTTCAAGTAATCTTTGACATTTTTAAGGCAATGAAATGTGACTTCTAGAGCAGGGATGGCTAACTTTTCACACTAATTTCTGATAACTACTTGTTTATCACAGCCTGTTATTCTACCAGTTCCTGCTGAGATATTGTGTTTTGGCCAGACTCTTGTATGATGGATTGCTGGATTGTATGAGAAGACAGCCTGTAGAGCAAATGTACAGACTGAATGCCCCACACTTTTAATCTATAAATAAAGTATTTGAAAAGATGTTTAGCTTTTATAAAGCTACTATAACATATGCAGCTTTGGGGACTTTCCCTTTAGCAAATGTCTCTTTTCTTTCAAGTCTATATGTTTGCCTTCTAGGTGTATGCCTCTCAACTCTTCAAAATGTGCTCACACTTTTCCCTGTCCTGTTTATCTTCACTTAGATTACTGGTGCAAGAGACTTGCTTTACTTTGTATTTTTTTTTGGGTTGTATCCTTTTCATTCACATTTTAAGAAGCAGGAAGGGAAAGGTCAGATCAGTTCTGATTATGTGGTCTCTTCACAACTTTTTATTTTAAACTTCTTTTTTTTTTTTCCTATGGCAGTGCCTTTCTCTAAATATAGCTTCACTCTTCCATGAGTAATGTTTTCATTTCTTTTCTGTGTCTAAATAGGGAAGAGCAGACCTATTTTAAGAGACATCCAATTTGCATTGGCTTAATTATGCCAGAGGATCTTTGTAGTAAGCCTGACTTCTTATCTCCATCATATGTGCCTTATCATTTTCATTATCTTGCAGAAAGCCTTTCCAAATCCCAGCAACTGTGAAGGCTGGGATTTCTGTGTAAGGAGCCTGGCATCTGGTTTTGAAAAAAATGCCTGTAGACCAAACAGTCATGCTTAAAAGAAAAACTGCCTCCAGTATTGCTGATATGCTCACTGCAACAGCTGACCGTAATCCTCACTGAGCACTAAGCCTCACTAAGTCAGTGATGATGGTACCTACTGCTTATTTCTTTTCTTCAGCAACAGAAAATTTATCTCAAATCTGGGACTGTCAATATTATTTTAGAGATTTACAATAACAAACAAACAAACAAACAAGCTAAACAAAGAACTACCACCCGTTTCCGTGAATCCTGAGAAATTTGTCCTCCTGGAATAGCTGAGATCATACTTTTCTGTATTTCTAGAAATTCTACAACATTATTTGTTCTCTAACATTAAGACTTCAGCTTCAAAATTGCTTTTTTATGAGTCTTATGAGCCTTATGTAATCTTAATTTTAGAGCCCTTCTGGTTTCCAGAAATCCACAAGTATTGTAAGATAATTGTTCAGAATCCTCTGGCTATGTGTTCTGCTTTGCTAGCGCAGATGTAATTTCAGATGTCCAGGGTTCAAACTTCTTCTAAGAAATTATGTTTTACTGTTTAGAGATTTTTCTTTCTCTGAACTTTAAAATCACTGGTTAACATGTCCATGCTGTATGTGATGTGAACCATTAAGTGCAAAAAATGTTCAAAAACATTTTATTAATAATGCAAAGTTTCTTCCTACTAAACTGAAGAATTTCAAGATGTGTTTTCAAAATGCACAACCCCTTTCTGACCTCCCTTTTACTTTTAGAGGTCTCTCTGAAATACCAAGAGTGCTGAGAGGAACTGACAAGCAGAGAGACACACTGCAACATCATAAGTACACAGTAGCATATGAGCATATTCTGTGGACATTCCTAGTATAGATGTCCATCTTAGGTGCTTGCAAAGCATGCTGCAGAATGATATGTAAACAAAAAAAAAAAAAAACATTTCTAGAAACCACAACTGACTAACACCTATTACTCTATAGTGATTGCTAGATAATTGCATTTTAATGTCCCAAAACTTTGAGTGTAAAGAATTAGTTTTTGTCTTGATTGGATGTATTGGGTTTGCATCGCCAGGTTTTGGTAAGGGGGGGCCTGCAGCGGTGGCTTCTAGGGCTTTGGGACAAAGAGCAGGGAAAGGGTGTGAGGAGTCCTTTCCCTAAGAAGAAAGGTTAGGCAAGACACAGTGTGCAATGAACTGACACCAATCACTATTTCCTGTTCCCCTCAGTTGCTTATGGGGAGGTTGTAGAGAATTCAGGGATGATGTTAAGCCCAGGAAGAAAGGAGTGGTGAGTAGAAGGTGTTTTATAAGATTTAGTTTTTTTTGTTTCTCATTATCCTACTTTGATTTGATTGGCAATAAATTCAATTAATTTTCTCCCACATTTGGTCTAGTTTGCCTGTGGCAGTAATTGGTGAGTGATCTCTCCCTATCCTTACCTTGACCCGTTAGCCTTTTGTTATATTCTTTCCCCTGTGCACCTGAGGAGGAGGGCTGATAGAGCAGCTTTTGTAGGCACCTGGCACCCACCCGGGGTCAACCCAGCACACTGGATTGCATAATTTTGTTAAGCAACCCCTTGATTTATAAAGACAATAAAGAAGTAACCTCATCATATCAAAGCTTAATTAGCCTACCTTAAAAAATATTTACTGTATTATTTATATTGCAATATATAGACTTCCACATCCACTTTAAGTCTATTTTGTCCTGCATCCAATACCAAAATTTGCGACCTTTCTCCTTGTCTTCCAGTATCCCTGGGTTCCTCAAAAATCTATGTACCTTGATTTATTACTGACTTACAGTAAATAATTAATCTGGATTCCTGTTTTAAAAGGAAAATATATTATCAAACACTGTTCAATAGCTTAAGCTCATTTAATGGAAAAATTCTACCTTAGCATCATCAGCGAGATCAAGTGCAGCCTCAGCAAGTTTGCAGACACCACAAAGCTCGGTGGTGTCATCAGCATGTTGGAGGGAAGAGCCTATGTGATCCTCATGAAGGTCAACAAGGTCAAGTGTAAGGTTTTGCACCAAGTCAGGGCAATCCCAAGCACAAGTACAGGCTGGGCAGAGAACAGACTGAGAGCAGCCCTGAGGACAAACACTTGCAGGTCTTGAAGGGTGACAAGATAGACATGACTCAGCAATGAGCACTTGCAGTCCAGAAAGCAGGTCATATTCTGGGCTGCACTAAAAAGAAGTGTGGCCAGTGGGTTAAAGGAGGTGAAATCTCCTCCTCTACTCTGCTCTCCTGAGACCTCACCTGGACTGCTGCTGACTCCAGCTCTGGAGTTCCAAACATAAAAGGATGTGGAGAAAGTCCAGATGAGGGCTGAAATGATGGTTAGAGGGCTAGAGCACATCTCCCATGCAGACTGAGAGTTGGGGGTTCTTCAGCTTGGAGAAGAGAGGGCTCCAGCAAAATCTTATGGTGGCCTTCCAGTGCCTAAAGGGGCCCTGAAAGAAAGCTGGACGGGGACTTTTTACAAGGGCATGTAGTGATAGGACAAGGGGTAGTGGCTTCAAACTGAAAGAATGTAGAATTATATTAGGTATAGGGAAGAAATTGTTCATTATGAGGATGCTGAGGCACTGGAACAATTTACCTAGAAAAGTGCTGGATGACTCACCTCTGGAAGTGTTCCAGGAAATACTGGATGGATCCCTGAGCAACCTTATCTAATGGAAGGTTACTCCACTGCCCATGCCAGTGGAGTGGGAACCAGATTATCTTAAAGGTTCCTTCTTACCCTAACCACTATGTTTCTATTAGAGTGAGACGTTAGAATCCTGTATCTCAAATTTGGAAATGAATGCTTTTATACCTGAGGCTCTGACATGGACAAAAGCAACTGAGTGCTGGTGGTTTAACAAGCTATTGCCCACCAGCTGAGCTTCTGCAAATGTGCATATGCATTCTATTAGCACAGCCTAATTAGCTGAAAACCCCTGCCACTACAGTTAGTTCTGGGAAGTTTATAGGAAAGGTCTCATTATATTGCAGTATTTGTAAAATGAGAGTTTTGTTTATGGACTGAACACCCACAGTTGTAGGCAGTGAATATAAAAAAAATATCATTAAGTAAATATAAATGATAGAAGACTCATACTGTTTTCTTCTTTTCTTCTGAGATTTTCTTCAATTTCTCTGAGGCCATAATTGGGAGCTGTCTTGCAAAATGGGACATAATAATTATCATCAATGTTTTTAAGGCTGTATAATGAAACAC
The DNA here is from genome assembly GCA_013397555.1 of Urocynchramus pylzowi. Classification (NCBI taxonomy): domain Eukaryota; kingdom Metazoa; phylum Chordata; class Aves; order Passeriformes; family Fringillidae; genus Urocynchramus; species Urocynchramus pylzowi. Next base: position 384,952 of record VZRH01000180.1, on the reverse strand, counting down.
CACGTAACTTAGGATAATATGTTACTCGTACTTATTCAGGTTTTTCTTCCTAAACTCAGCCTCTACATTTCACTGTTCTAATTTCATTTTCAAATGTTCACTGTTTCTTATTCATTTTTTCTTCCTCAACCAATGAATATTTCCATATTGTTATTGGGACAAAGAAATATAAGAACGAACAAAAAAAACCTCACTGTATTTTGGATTTTAATGCTTGAATTTGTCTTGTCTATAAAGAAGTCCTGTTTAGTATTTCACTTTGTATATATATAGTTAGGCATGACTTTAAATCTGTGGCTGGCTTAAAACAGAGGCATTTCTGTTGGATTACACTTTAAGGCAAGTCATTGCTTAACTTTTTAAATGAAACTAGAGGATTTGAAATAACTATCCATCTATACGTTTAAAAAGTACTATAATTATTCTTTTGTTTTTTCAACAAGCAAGATTTACTTGCCTTTTAGTAGCAGAACATAGAAAGGATAAGGGCAAGTTCTCTTAAATCAGAGACATTGTCTTTTGGTTGTTTTTTTGTTTTCCAAATTAACCATGAAGATGTTAGTTTTAGAATCTAAGAGCTTTAGATTTTTTTTTATTGCCTTGGCAGCAATATGATAAACCTTTCTGTACTTCTGATATATACCTTAGTATGCACACACACTACAAGTGAAACAGTGTCATAAGACTGCTAGGTTAAGCACTGTAGGATTCAAGAGCAGGAAGAAGATATGGCTTTCTACAGGCAGATTGAAGCAGCCTCACAGTCACAGGCACTGGTTCATGTGGGGGATTTTAACTACCCTGACATCCCCTAGAGAAGCTGCACAGGAAAGCACAAACAGTCCAGAAGGTTCCTGTAGAGACTAATAACAACTTTCTGACAGTTAGTGGAGGATCTCACAAGGATTGGCATGCTGCTTGACCTCATACAAACAAACAGGGAAGGTCACATTGGACATGTGAAATTTGGGGGAAGGTTCTGCTGCAGTGACAGTGAGATTGTGGAATTCAGTGCCAGGTGAGGAGGAGGAGGTAGGGCAGCAATAGAGATTATAACCAGGGGCTTCAGAAGAGCTAACTTTGTCCCCTTCAGAGATCTTCTTGGAAGAATTCTGTTGGAACAGCTCTTGCAGGAACAAGGGATCCAAGAAAGTTAGTTGATAGTCAAGAATCACTTTCACCGGGCTCAAGAACGATACATCCTAATAAGCAGAGAAATTGGGCAAAGGGGGTAAGAGTAGATGAATAAAGAACTCCTGTCATTACTGAAGCCTAAGCAGGAAATATGCAGGAAATGGAAACAGGTTAGACCGCTTTGAATAAATATAGAGGGGTCAGAATAAGTAAAAATGAGACAAGGAAGGCTAAGGTCCTTCTGGAATTATATCTGGCTGAGGATGTCAAGGACAACAAGAAATTCTTCTTAAATACATCAATAATCAAAGGAAAACTAAGGAACATCTGTAAGGAAACTCATTACTAAATAGAAGGAGTATTCTGGAAAAGAAGATGCAGAAAACCAAGAAGTACTAAACACCTTGCTTGCATCAGTCTTCACTTACAAGACCAACCCTCAGAAATCTCTGACCCAGGTGACCAGGGTAAAGGAACATTAGAAGGAACACTACAGAACTCACTCAAATGAGTCTCTTAAGAGGTCTTGTGTTCTTTTTGTTCTTTTTTAAATGTACCCTGAGTTAGATGCAAGGGAGAAATATTGACAAGATATTCTTAAATACATAATGTCAAAACAACCAAAACTTTGCTGGCAAACTTCAGAAAATCAGAGAGCTTTGGCAAAAGTTTAGAACAACATTCAATCAACATAAAGCTTTTCATTAATTATTAACTTGGTCCATTCAACTTAACATACCCCAAACCTGTCTGATTTTAAGATACTCGAAACTCTGAGATGACAGATTTAGAAGAAGAAAAGAGAGAAAGAGAGAAAAGTTATAAGAAAGAGCCACTATAGAACAACCAAAAAGAACAACAGTTAGCACTCCTGATTCCAGTGGTGTTCAGCTGACCTAAAACCCTAAAAGGTAGGATCAAGACCTGTGTGTGCCTTATGCTCTGGCTTAAGTACCTTGGGCTTTCCTGGGCCCTTCCCTCAGGTGGGGCTTCCTTTCAGTTGGCCACTCAAGAGCTGGGTTAGGGGCTCCAGGGTCAGAATGTGGAGCATTGCCTCCCAGGGACTGGTGGACACTGAGGGATGGATACAGGCTTCACAGAGGGTGGGGTGTGTAGAGCAGGGTATTTCTTTAGCAGGGCAAGACCCAGCCTGCCTATTTTCCACACACATGCAGCTGAAATGTTGCAAGACAGCAATCTCCTCCAGTCTCTCACACCACACTTCTTGAGGGACAGCTGTTTTACATGTATTGTCCTCTTCTGAGCTCTGCCTGTGGAAAAATAGTTTTCAGAAAACACCTTGTTTTTGATTAAGAAAGGGTAACAACTGAGGTTTTTATTCTTTTTTTTTTTTCTTTTAAAAGCGGTTTTGCATGCCAGCATGAATTAATATTATCTTTTTATAGCTATAATGTCAAGTGTTATGGTTTTATCTACCAGTTTATGCTATTCAGCACTGTTCTCAGGAGGAAATTGATGTGGGAGCAAAAGTAAAACTTCATAACATTAAGAGCACAGATCACATTTCAGAAGGTTCAATTGTTCAATATCATTGCCATAGAACATGATGTTTTCAAACAAAAGATAAACACCCTGATAGTCTATATAATATGTAAACAAAATGAGGTGATTTCAATCATCTTATATTCTTATCTGAGAAATGTACCATACATTTAAAGCAGTTTACTAAGCAACAGGAAGATTACCTCAACATCTGTCATTTATTCAAAATGAAAATGTCCATTGACAAACAACTACATGTAAAATATTTTGTCATTTCCATAATAATTTGTTATTTCCATAGTGTTTTAAAATATTCCAAATCATGGTTTCATTTTGATTGAAAATAAGTAGGTGAGCAGTCACTGTCATACATTATTTCTATTCTTTGATACTGTTAACAGGCAAGAAAATAACTAAACTGAATCTTTTAAACACAATTATTAAAACAAAATATTTTGAGCAGTTTATGTAGTTTACAGTGTGTCAAGAAGCCACATTCTGGAGTATAAAAGACTTCAAGTATCTGTGCAGAGTTCATGTGAGGTGGTTCAGTACAGCTGTCTTTCATAAACAGCAGAACTCTGGTTACCCCAAATTCCAAGGATATGGGAAGAGACCACTGTCACCCACAAAAAGACACAAAAAATGAGATAGTTTTAATTAGCATAGCTTGCAGCACTCAGAGTAGCTTGTCAAGTATTTTTAGATGACCTAGAAAAATGTCTCTTCTTCAGAATGAGGAAGAAGATTACAATGTTCAATATAACATATTTTATAATTTTGGTTCCTTTTCTGAGGAATAAGTTGGGCTGTTTTTCTTCAGAAACTTCCATTTTTTAACCAACAGATGTACTGTTGTGGATTATACTGCATACCTGGATATGTAGCCTGTAAAAAAAAATAAAACCACCAAAGTAAGGATTTATGAATATATGATCTACCAAAGCTATGACAGCAGCTAGAAACATTTTCCTTGATTCCTTGTCAAGAGATAACACTACTTAATTATGTAGACCTTTTTCCCAAGAGACTTTTTTCTAGTGAGGAATTTTTTTATGCCTGAATTACAAGCCCATACAATAACACAATTATTTATTATACAAACATTAAAAATACCGATGGTTTCCTTTGCAAAATAGATTATTTTGAAATTACTGTAATATCCTAGCCTTATTGGTATTGCTTCCAAAGATAAAGTGCCTTATAGTTTAACCTTTTGTATTTTAAAGCTGAAATAGACACACTTTCTAATGACATTTATAAATGTTGTTATCATCCAAAAAATGGTGGCTTAAAGTATTTCAGTCAGACAAAAAAAAATTATGCATTTAAAAATTTTCTTTATTTTTGAGGGGGAATGAAGCAGGGGGATCTTCAAATACAGTTTAAGGGAAAGTATACATCCATAAAAAAAATTTACTCTTTTACTCATCAATTGCAGTATATTAAATAAGATATTCTGAGAAAGCTTTTGCTTAGATTTTCAAAGGAGGAAAGTATTAGGCTTCCTTTGTTAATTTAGCATCTTTAATTTGTTCAGTATCTTCAAATATTTCAGATTTTGTGTTCAGCTGAATATATTTTTTTGCTTTTCCCAGGAGCTTTTTATTTATTCTGTGAAATAATTAATAATGAGAAAAACAAACAAAACCCACAAGAATTAACATGCATATTAGACTTTCTTCAGTACTTTCATTTTCTGTGGTTATTTGCAGAATCTCTGCTATGCATAACTCAAGAAATATTAACAGTCTTACTTTAACACCACAAATATCTTAGACAAAGAAATCTTTGCATTTTCTGCCTTTACAGTATATTTCAAAGTTGTTACTTGCTTATACAGCTTTTAGGAGTTCATTGGAAATTATAAAAGGGTAATAGTAAATTGTCTGTAATTTTTTTCTGTCAAATTCTATTTTCTTGTTGTTTTTTTTTTTGTTGTTGTTTTGTTTTGGTTTGTTTTTTTTTTCAAAGCAAAATAGAATATAAGATGATAGGTAGAAAAAAAAAGGGGCATCTGTGTTTCAGACAGACCACAACCCTTTTCTCATCAAAAAATTATTTACTTATTTACTTCAATGTGACTACAGCTGGAACCATCTGCATATCATAGTATTGTTATTCATGTATTTATTTCTTTTAGCAATATTATTATTATTTCTATTAGCAATATTAGTAAATTATTGCAGCTATATATATAAATCATAAGAATTCCAGATAATTTTCATTATCAATCTGCTACACGCTTTTTGCATCACTTTACAACTATATCACTTTACATTTACCTTGAGGTCTTAAGCAGCTTTTGTATCACTATCTTTACTTGTATTGTGCAACCCTTATTGATTTTATGGTACAGAGACCTTTTTAGTCTAGTCTTTAAACAACTAGATTGACACCCATATGCATATTTAAAACTTGAGCTTGTCTATTTCACAGAATCCTCCTTCCCAGATACTTGAAAGGTGATCTTGCATCACTAGCCTTTTACAAAAGGTTTTTCTGAAATTCAGTCATTAACTTCTGCTTTATAATGATGGCCTTGCCCTGGCCAGGGGTTGTTGTACTAAATGACTTCCTGAGATTGTCTTTCAACCTAAATTATTCTATGATTCCATGGAATTGTCAAATAGTTAATTAAGATGGAAGAAGAACATCTCTGCAAATTACTGAATATTTGATCTAATGGGCAAATTGTACTTACCAAGTAATAGAACATTAAAGTCTTGACTAGACAAAGACCAACAGAAATAGCATATCAAAGCCTTACAGAAATAAAAAAAATATTAAGAAAAAGAAGAAAAAAAACCCTACAAATGATAAATCAACAAGCAAACCAACCTAAAAAAAAAAAAACCCCAAACAACCCCAAAATCTAGCAACTAGATAGATAAATGTGTTTTTACAATTGCCTGTAGTACTGTAAGACCTTGGTGCAGAATCTTTACTGATCAACATACATTCCAGCCTTATATATGTTTTAGAGCAAAGAGGAGAAGTTGAGCTGGTGCACTGAATCTGAAGGTCCTTGCACGAGAAATCTTATCCTATACCACACTGGCACCAGTGATCATCCCTAGGAGGATTTCCTCCAATCCCTGGACTCTCAGATTCAAGCAGAGATCAGAACTCATGAGTACCAACAGGACCCAGCTAGGTGCATCTGTCCTCCAGGAATCCATGGGTGAGCCTTGAAAAGCCAGCATAGCATAGACCCCACTCTTCATTCTTCAGCAGGCTAGTGAGATTACTACAAAGCAAATTCTTTAAGATACTAAAAGATCATTCACTCTTTTTTTCTTTCAACATTTCCTGCTGACAGTAGGAAAAGATACTTTTCCTTCAGAAGTGTTTGGGCCAGCTCTAATCTGCTTATTCAGACTGACTTAGATTCGACAGGCACAGGACAAACTCTTAGGCAGCACTTAGAATTTCTATGGCATTGATCACATGTCAGGTGTTACCAAACAGAAATGTAAGCCCCTCTGAATTCAGCTTTGAGCTAAGTTGTTTCTCTCTAGAAGTAAAATGCACCTGCAGCATAGTGAAAAACAATAATTAATCTCAGCCAATTTTTAAATGTAAAAAATGAAAATATTTAATAGCTTTAGGCCTATTTTGTTGCCTTTTCACGTATTCCTGTGCAGAATTTAGTTGTAAAAGATTGTTTTTTAGAATTCAGAGGGGAAGAAAGATTATCAAGCGCAAATAATTTCTACTATCTAGAACACATATCTTGGGGTCTTACTTTTAGCCATTATTCTCTCATTTTCTTACAGGCTTAGTAAGTTATGTTCCTTTTCTATTTCAAAATCTATTAGTTACTGTCTTCTTTTACAAAAAAGTGTTATCTCCTAAGTAATTCCTGTATATCATCAGAAAAGTTTGAATTTCACTTCCACAAATGTACCCCTAATTATCAGTATATCAATGGTCAAAGAATATTCTGCTGGCACAGACTAAAACTTTAAGGTCATAGTTATTTTTGTTTTTAAAAGCCTGTGTTTTATAGCATGCACATGAAATGCTAATCAGTCATTTTTTTCTATGAAATACAGTATAGAGAAAACCTGGATAGTGTATATCTGAAGAAATTTTTTTAACAGACTTTGATTATTTTGAAATATCACCAGAATTTTGAATTTAAATTACAGTACCAAAAACCCCACCCAAACCCAAAAACCCCACTTTAAAACCATGGAAATTGTGGCAAAGGTTATTTCAGAAATGTTATCTCACTCTTTTTCCTGAAAGGAGATAATCATCAAAGCTGGTAACTGACAGATTGAAATCCTAACAGGATTGGATGTTCTGGGCTACAGCTCTCAAAAGCACTTCAGTAAGTAAAACATTCGATCTGTCTGGGCTATTTTCTTTTCTATTCCTTTAAGTTCTACTTTCAAGTGACCAAGTGTGATTAGATATAACATATTTCCAACTTAATTTTTCAGAATCAACCAATTAGAATTTTTTAACAGCAACTCTTTTTCAGAAAATTTCTGATTAATGCTATGCATAAGCAGAGCTGGGTTCAAATATACATTTTACTTTTATAACATGTGTGACTTGTAACTATAGTTATGATAGAATTTAAAACACAAGACAATGAGGCCCGTTAAGTACTTGTAGTTCAGGTTATGTATAGAATACATTAAATATCAGTTGTGCAGAATTAATTTTAAATGAATGATGAAAAGGCTTATATTTTGTTCTTCATTTAAATTAATATTTCAGCTATTTTTTTAGATAGAAGCATAATATATCTTTTCATTTCACAGATGCTTTAGGCCCATTTGTATCCCTTATGTTTTTTCTTATATTATATAGTCAATCTGGTTATATGTGCTGAGAATAATATAATTCTGAAGTCCTCTCATTCATCCGCATGCAAATAACTGTGTTCCTGTTGCCTTCACCTAAATTAACAATTTTATATCTTTACTGACTATTATAGTAAGCAACTTTTCAGGAAACTTGCAGATTTTGTCAACTTAAAAATTGCAGAATGTAAATTGCTTACAGTAATACTTTTACATACATTTTTGCTTTGAGTAGATTTTTAAGGTTACATTTTAGCAATACTTGAATTATTCAGATAATAGTATTTTAATGGAAAAGTAACATAAATCTAAAGTAGCATCTGATAAAGGGTATATATTTCCACAAAGCTTAGCCTTTTTTAGTAATGCTAGGTGGTTTTGCTAACAGACATAAATAGCACCTATACCAAATAAAGCTGATTAGGGTGTATTATCTTAATGTGTGTGTATCTAAATGTGTATTCTGGTGGATATGATGGGCTAAGGTTGCATCAGGAACTCTTGGGGCTTAGCTTTCTAGTGACAGTATGGTCAGTTTCTAATGCAGCTGGATTTGGGGCTTGGGTTAGGGTTTGGTGAGAGTTTTGTAATATGTAGCAAATTGAAACAGAAACCTTGCAAACATCAGACCTTTACTTAATATCTGAGTCAGAAACTAATCAAATAAGATTAATCAATTATAAGTTGTAATATGGAGACAGTATTAGAGATGGTCGTAATGAACAGTGTTGTATTTTTGTAAATCTTTGAATTTGGAGAAATTAAAATACTTTAAAAAGTGACTGATCCATGCACAGCAGATAAAATTCAATAGTTTTATTGCTTATTTTGCATCTATCTCACCTCTCTTTCTTCTTCACAATGCCTATGCATAATGATCACTTTCTTACCTATGACTATAAAGCTAATCTACGAGTAAAAAATAAAATCTTAACAGTTACTGGACAATAATTGATAATTACAATAATTGATAATTAAGAAATTATAATATATTACACTTTTTAAGTCATAACTCCAGGTTTTTGCTGCACTGTCTTAGCAAAGAGTTTGTGCACTGCAAATCTGGAGATGTGTTGCATAGCTTTCATTAATAAGACTCTTCCTTTCTTTTCTTGTCTACAGTTGTTCTCATTTTTTCATCTTCATAAATAGTTGAACTGTAGAAGATTGCTAATAAGAAGATTGAGAATTCATTTGCACCACACAATCAAAGTACAAGAGTAACACAGCATAATTAAAAATTATTTGGTTTAGGGTTTTTCTTCAAGAAAATAGAAGCCCTGAGACAGCAAGGTAGCTTTTCTAGCACACATTTAGAAACAGTTCTCTAAAGGAGCTCCTGGGCTTCAGAACTAAAGCCTGTGTGATGACAGCGTTCACACCTCCCAGATTTAAAACAGTTGGGTTTTCCATTGTATTAATTTTCCCCTTCTTTCTTCTTTTTGCCAACCCTATTTGTATTAGAGCACTGCTTAGACATATTTAATATCAAGTAGACATTTTTCTAAGTTGTGATTCAAATGTTTCCACAGCCAACATATGATCTCTACCTCTGTGTCAGTATTGATTTCTGGCTTAAACACAATTTTTTTTTTTTGCTGATGCTTCTAACCTTGATCTGTTTTTAAAGTGGTATCATACTCCTTCTCTGTCTTTTTTGCTAGATTGCTTCTGATACAAAGAACTTCACTGCCTAGCTTCTAGCAAAATAGTAGTTCCTTGGCTAATGTAAATATTTATGGGAAGTCCATGCATTTCATATTTACAGCAAGCTGCTTCTAACACTGGAATTCTGAGTCCTGGCAGTATATTAGAAATACTATGCTAGGCTGAGCAAGCCATGTTTTTCCATTTCCTCTTCTAAGATTAGCTCTGTACTCACTTTATCATTGTCATTGCTTTTGTCAGCAGCTTTTGTAGTTTGATGCTATCAGTCTTGAGCACAAGGAAAGAGAATCATATTCAGCATTTTGGAATATAATGGAAGCTGAATCACTGGGGTATTTTATGGAGAAAGTTTTAGCTGAAGTACCTTGGAATTTATTTTGTATCCACTGATCCACACTGATAGCTCATTATAATTGCATGATCAGTTTGTATACTCAGGCTTTTGTCCTCAGCTGCTTATAGTCAGTAAGCTTGTGGAAAAGTTGTCTAGGTAGGAGACACCTCTAGTAAGCAGTTCATTCTAATGTAGATATCCAAAAAAAAAGTTAAGCACCTTCTTGAGGTGGATATTCATTTATTTATTTACAATAATGGTGGAGATCCAGCAGGACTAGCTTTACCTGGGAAGCTAATTTTTAGATAACTTAAGTGAAATACAGTGAGAAAGCTTGATCTTGTATTTTCCTAAATGTAAACATGTACATAATAGATAGTTTTAAAATTAGTTACTTTTATGTTTCAGATAGAGATATGTTTTAGACCAGTGACAATATTATCTAACGAGACATTATGTCCATTTGGAACTATGAAAATTTTGAAAGTAAAATTGGTATTTTCCAAATTAAAAGAAAAAAAAGTCTAGTTTCTCAATGTGTATATATATATATATATGTATATATATCTCAGTATGTAGAAAATATTTCTTATTTGCAAGAACATCTTGGAAGAGACACCAAAAAATTAGTATATTCCTGAGGTTTGTGATTTCAAGAATTTATGTATTTTTACAATACTAATAAAATTTATAAACTATCTGACATCTTCAAATCACTAAATCATGAGTAAAATTCTTAGTTTTTACTTTAGTTAATTGGTGCATTGAACATAAAAATGATAAATTTCTCACAAATCTATAAAATAATATGAATTTACTATATAAGAATGTACTACTACTATAGAATAATATGAGTACACTACATATAAGTTCCTCTAAATAGCTAGCCAGCATTTTAAAATAAATTATATCACTATTCAAGAATCTTAGTGATAGAACTTCATTGACACTCAATGCTGAAAGGAAGAGATGAAGTCTAGTGCATAAGCATTTATTTTAAGCCTGGTAGACAGTTTGTTGGTTATTGTGACATTATCTAGAAACAACTGGAATCCTTATGACTTTGATAATATCTCAAGGTGTTCCTAAAATTTTTAAGTCAGAATTCTGACACTTGGTAATCTAATAATTAAAACTTATTCAATCATGTTTCAGAGAAACAATGTTAAAGTTTTATATGTGAGACAGATTTCCTATTAAAATTTCCATGGATACTTGGCTTCTTATTTCTTGCTTTGGTCTGTGTGAAAGTGACACAATGGTTCCATATTCAGGATCACTGAAAGGAGATGCAGCAGTTAGGAGCAGCCTTGCAACACGAATAGGAGGATCATCTCTCTTTATTAAGAGTTTGAAAATTAAGCCCCATTCAAATTCTTGATATTCCCAGTCCCAGTGTCTTATTTCAGGATCTTCAGGATTTAGACATTAGCCTTTTGCCCATAGAATCTATTTATGTTTCTCTTGCAGTTTTAATATCAAGTTTAAGTTCCCTGATGGTACTTACTTTTCAATCAGTGATGTGGATTTCTTGACTTAGTAGATTTCCTTCCCTAATATCTTGAGGGGGTCAGAAAGTGTGGCAAGAGGACTAGGGAAGTTGTTCTTCCTCTTTATTTGTCACTGGTGAGGCCGCATCTTGAGTGCTATGACCAGTTCTGGGCCCCTCACTGCAAGAAGGACATTGAGATGCTGGAATGAGTCCAGAGAAGGGCAAAGAGGCTGGTGAAAACTCTGGAGAACAAGTCCTCTGAGGAGCAGCTGAGGGAGCTGGGGTGTTCAGCCTGGAGGAAAGGAGGCTTGAGAGACCTTATCCGTCCCTACAACTCCCTGAAAGGAGGCTGTAGCCGGGTGGGCTCTCTTCTCCCTGGCAGCCAGGGAGAGGACAACAGGACACAGTCTTAAGCTGCATCAGAGGAGGTTTAGGCTGGATATTCATTAGGAAGAGTTTCTTCACAGAAGGGATAATTAGACATTGTAATGGACTGCTCAGGGAGGTGTTAGAGTCACTGTCCCTAGAGGTGTTATGGAAAGACTGAATGTGGCACTTAATGCCATGGTCTAATTGATAAGGTGGTGTCCAGCCATGGATTGGACTTGATGATCTCAGAGGTCTCTTCCAAACTGACTGATTGTTTGATTCAGTGACTATCTTTTAATAGATATTATAAATGATCAGCAATTTAGCCACTATTTTAATCTCTCTTTTCCTATTAAATTAATTTATACATTATAAGTAGATTTTTACCACGAGGACTTTAGCTCTTATTGCTCAATCCCATATCTGTTTTCTAGTCTGTACTAAACTACTGCTTTTTAAACATCTGTCACATTAATCTTAATTTTGTTTTCCATGACAGGTGGATACTTACTACAACAAGAATTGACATCATAACTTTAGGTAAAAATGGGAATTGACTTTGTCATGTCATACTATTAAAAAGGACCACACATTTATAAAATTTAAAAAAACACAGAACTTTGCTTACAACTTTTTAAAAGAAATGCCAAAGCAATAATGTAACAAGAGAGTGTCTGGATGTACATGACAGTGTAGTTCAAAGTTCCCATCTCTCTTTCTATGGAAAATATTACTTGAAACATTTCAATTTTGCTTTATTTTATTCTATTTCACTCTATTCAATAGAGAATAGGTAGCTTGACAAGTACATTGTCACTTTCATTATCTCAAATTCCTTTCTCCAAACCCAATTATTCAGGGAGACATATTGTTTTAATGATGTAGACACACAGGGACTAAGACAAGCTCGAGAAATAGAATTTAATTTGTGAACTGATGAGGATTTGAATTTAAGCCTCCAGTGACTAAAGTGTGTATTTCTGGCACCCCCTATTAATCTTTATGTTGGATAGCAGTATATCATAATCAACATGTTGCTATGTGATATTATGATCCAGGTAGTATTTGAAGTGCTGACCATAATATATATATATATGTATGTATATATATATGTATGTATGTATGTATGTATGTATGTATGTATGTATTTCTGAAAAGATTTGAGTTTAAGTTCCTAGTTGCTAGAAAATTATTAATGTAATAAATGGATTTTTTACACTTGTATAGGGCTAAATATGTTCAGGGTTTTTTTATTGGGACAAACATGCTTCGAGTAGTTTTTATACAAAAAGTGTATAGAATATTTTCTTCTTTAATAAAGGATCAGTTAGCCATTAGATATATGTTTTCTTCAGTAAAGATATCTGAATTTAGTTAAACTCATTGATTCTTTTTGTGTCCTTCTCTAAACCTAGGAAGCCCTTTATAATTTTCTTGGTTTTTTTTAGTTTTTCTGGTGAAATGAATTAAAAACTATGATTAATTTGGATCTTTTTTCTTACTGAAATAGTCAAATTCATTTAAATGTTTTAATATATGTTTTCTTTGTTGCTTTTATATGTTTTGTTTTTCTACTTGCAGTCTTTCCTGAATTTTTTTTACCTGAAAAATGCAGCCATAAAAGAGTTAGTGAAAACTTAAAAATGGAAAATCACTTCACTCTCTGTCCACACTATTTTGTATAAAATTATTCTGATTTGTTTCTGTTATGACTTGACTTCCAAAGTAAATATATTTGTAAATATCAGCTTCATTTCTTATTCTGAAGTATACTTTTTTGATTTAGCTTTCTGTTTAATTGGCACCATCTAATCATGTTATAGACACTTCATAATTCATCTGTCCTTCTAATTCTTCTAAATACCAATAGCTTTTATATGATGCAAACATTTTATCCATGGCAGTTAATTAAATACACTGAATTTGCATAGTATAAGCTAACAGTTTATAGCATCATTTACCTATTATACCAGTTTACCCACTGAAAATCTTAAATTATGTAAAAATAACATTTTTTGAGGAAATATAACACACTTTCTAGTTCCACATGTAACTGAAATCCATCTTGGAGAAAAACAAAGACAAAAAGTGGAAAAACATTCAGTCTCTATAGGCAGAAATTTATTATTGTATGTATTTATTCCAGTGCTTTTGAGAAGTGGAGAATACATGGCATAAAACACAGTAATATGCTGTTGAAAATTTCCCAGAGGTCAGTATCTTAATTCCTGCATGCTGTTATCTAGTTTAACAGAAGCTTCATCTTCCACATTGTCGTGTCACCATTTAATGTATATTAGCAGAATTTTCCATTGCATTTGAAGTCAGTCTATGAAGCATTGCCATTTAAAATATTTGTATGGATGCAACTTCTTAGTTAATGGACTGTACAGAGAGTATTCTAAATATACTCCACAGAGACTAAAAACTCACTTTATTCTGAAATATGCACATACCAGCAAAAGTGGAACCCTCCTCACTGTACTGTATAAAATAGGCTTGATATCATCTGGAATAGAGAAAAATTGAATGTCATTCATAAACAAAGTTCAGCAGGTAGGCAGAAGCAGAAAACACTTTTTCCCTTTTCTTAAGCAGGTAACACATTGTCATAGTGGAAAGATTTTTGTTTGGGCAGAAATTAATGTATGTGATTGCACTGATAGGTGTATTAGTTTAAATTATCGTTCTATCTAATTCTAGAGGGTTCCAGAAAAGTTGAAAATAAAAAATATTTTGTTGTGGAAGTAGAGTCCAGAGGCTAGGATTTTCTCTTCGTGGACAAGGTTTATCAGTCCTGATGGTGTGACAGTGGGTCAGGATAAGGAACTAATAGTATATTGATTTTGCATTGTACAAATTCTATCTATTTTCTCAGATGTTTAAGGAGACATGTATAGGTCACTGATGGGAGCAGAGGCTGATGTTGTTAATCTTGTATAGAGCTGTGTGGTTGAGGTTTGTGTTTATGTGAGTTTATTAGTATCTTTTTTTGAACTGCCGTGTTCTCTTTGAGAAGACTAAAGGTTGTGGCACTTCAGACATTGAGCTGTCATTTTGTAATGGCAAATAAATAGAAACAAAACTAAGAAATATCTTCAGATAATTCCTTGGGTATTTACCTTTAGATATTTTTTAATTGAAGATCGATTAAAAATTACCTAAACCATAGCATATCTACATTTGATTAGTTCAATAATTCAGTTGATATGGGTATGAACAATTAAAGACATGGTGTCTTATTACATTGCAAGGAGTTTGTGCTAGGAGTTATTTTTTCTGTAGATGTATTTTGGAGTTAGTTTACAGTATCAGTTAAGCTTCCACATAGACTAAGGAGTGTTATGATACTGAAAAAATACTAGTAATCTAAACAAATATATAGAGGCAATTCCAACTTTTCAAGCCATTATAAAAAATATGAATATGTCTATGTGACCTCCAATAACAAGATAAAAGCTTGATGTTCTCCAAAATGCTTCTGATTGCAGTAATATTGAAGTTTTAATAAAAACAATGCTGCCTGAAATTTCTTTGGCAATGATCTTCTTTTTTTTTTTCTCTGATTAAAAATTATATGAAACAATACTTAATTCCTATGAGTTGTGAATATACATTGCATCATTAAAAAAGCTTCAAATTAAATTAATCTTCTGTAGTGAGTTGACCTTGGCTGGATGCCACATGCCTGACAAGGCCATTCTATCACTTCCCCTTCTTAGCTGATCAGGGGAGAGAAAATAAAATGGAAAACAACTTGTGGGTTGAGACAAGGCAGTTTAATAAAGCAAAAGAGAAAGATTTAATGTAGAAAAGAAAAGAAAAAAGCTGAAGACTTTATTCTCTGCTTCCCATCATCAAGCAGTGTTCTGCTACTTCCCAAAAAGCAGGGCTTCAGCATGAGTAGCAGTTCCTCTGGAAGGTAAAACTTATAAATAATGAATTCCCCCCTTTACTTCTTCTTTGCTTTGATTTTTAATATGAGCAATCATCATATGGTATGAAATACCCCTTTGGTCAGTTTGGATCAGCTGTCCCAGTCCTGTCCCCTCCCAAGATCTTACCCACCTGCAGCCCACTGATGGTGGTGGAATGGTGGAGAGACAGCGCTGATGCTGTGCCAGGACTGCTCAGCAGTGCCCAAAACCCCAACCAAAGGTGTGTTACCAGCACCTTGCTGGCCACCAGTGCAGAGCACTGCACTGTGAGGGCTGCTGGGGCAGAAATGAACTCCTTCTCAGCCAGACCCAATACATTACCAAACTAAATTCTGTTGTCAGTATTTGAATATTTTAACTGAATATTTAAAACTTTTTTTTCAAGTCTGGCATATTAGACACATAAGCTCTGAAAGACTCTTAATACTCACATTTATTTATTTGTAAATTTGATATTTTTTAATCTATTTTCTTTCCCGTTGATTTAAGTTTTGGCTCCATCTTAGACAGTCATCATAGTTCAAACTTTAATATTCTACTTTTTTATTCAAGAAGTTGCCTATCTGATATAAATAAAGAACATTTTATCCAATTCTTCTAACTTTACTATTTTACTGATGATAAAAATGTTAAGCAAGCCTTCAAACTTTTATGTGCTTAGTTGTACTTTAACACATATTGAGAATTCAATCAGTTTTGGCTGTTTTTTGGTTTTGTTTTTGTTTTGTTTTGTTTGTTTTTTTCAAAATAAAACATAAAGATGTTGATGTCCTTATTTTTGCATGTAATGAACAATTAACTTTTGGTCACTCTTTAGTTACTCTATATTAAACTCATGTAATCTGAAGATCACTGATGTCCTCCAAACATTTTAGGAATCCAGATAGTACATTGTTTTTAAAGGTGCCAATGATTTAAATTTTATGGAAGACAAAGCCTAAACTTTACAGTGCAAAGAAATAACTAACACATTGGCAGGGATTAGGAAAAGATCAATTAGGAGTTTTGTATCCTTATTCACTTATCAATCTATACTATGGATTCTGCTTTTTTATTTGAAAACAACGTAGCTCCTTATTTAGCAAGGTGTGTTAAAAGATTAAAGTTATAAAATGTTATACATCTGTACATAGTGCTGGCTACACAGAATATCATTACAGTCAAATATACATATTTGATATAGCTGTGGAATATAGTTGCTTATGACAAAAACCCCCTAAGTCACATGTCTAAGACATTAAAATAATATGTCAATGTAGACCCAAAAATTAGCAGAGAACCATAGATTTTTAAAATAACTTTCATTGGCACAAAAAGGACAGATATTTTATTATTCATCATATCTTTTCCATGTACATAGACTTTAATTACTTAATTCCCTGAGTTTCCATTTTAAGATGATTTAATGTTCTTCCTTTAAAAGTATTGTGACAATAGCAAGAAATAATTCACACAACTTGTTAGGATTCCCTTGTGTCATATTGTCTTACTGTCACAAGCCTCATCAAAAGGTATTTTAATGAAAATTTACTGAAATATTCATTCCTTCCTATATAGCCGACAGTTCAAAGTAACTTGTCTGGGAAGTATATTCCAGTGGGGGAAAAAAAAAATCCAATAAACATTCTCCACAGCACACTTCTTTTCTACAATAGATATATTTTTCAAACATAAACTGGATACAGTAAAATAAATCTGTGCTTTTCATCTTTGAAGTCATGTTTCATTGTGATCAAAAACAAAGAACTTTTAATATTTCTTGTCTAGATAACGTGTTTGGTTACCTGTCTAAAAAACCCTTCTTGTTTTTATAAAAGTAATGGTTTATCAGAACTACTGAGGTTATGAGACTCCTGACTGTTTCTAATTCATGCATTGTCCCAGCACTGTATTTTGGTTTCTGAAGCATCTTCAAACTGACTTGAAGAAGTCCGTTCAAACATATATTAGTCTCTGAATTCTGTCATTTAAAAACATTTTATTCACTACTCCTTTTGATATTGTGATCATTCTGTAAATATTCTGAAAGTATAAACAGTCATAATTTTCTGTTCTTTTTTAACCTGCTCAGTTATGTTTCAGATACCCTTTGAATTTAAATTAAATTTAATAAGACATTCAAACATTCTTAGCCCTACTAGTTACAGGCATCTTTAATTTGCTTCCTGCAATATTACTGCTTATCTTTTATACTGTATAGAAAATTAATAATAAATTATGTCTTTTTGACTTGAAGTACATACTTTCTGTGCCACCAAAGGGATGAATATTCATGAATAGTTTCAGGCTGAGTGTAATGTCTAACATTGCAGTAGGCATCTCAGACCCACACAGCTGCTTGCTTACTAGCCCCAGGGTGATGGTGAAGAGTCTGGAAAGGGGAAGAGACTGCAAAGGGTAAAAGTGAGAAAATTCCTGGGTTAAGATGAAGGCAGTTTTATAGGGAATGCAAAAGCCATACACACAAGAGAAGCAAAGGAAGGATTTCCAGGTGGCAGGCAGGTGTTCATTTGTCCCCACATAAGCAGGGCTCCACCGCTTCTAACAGTGACTTGGGAAGACAAACATCATCAGTGCAAATATCTCCTCTTCCTCTTTCTCCCCCTCTCACCCCATGTCATGTGAAGACATGACATTTCTGTTCTTTCAGAAATTTGCACTTGTCTTAAAGGGCTAATTTGAATACCAGACAGGAAATGGAGGTTTTCACTGTACGTCTGAGACTTTCCTTTTAAAATAATTATTCATTCTAAGTGATATTTACTTTAAAAAATGCAATTATCTATAGAGAGAAGATCCAAACTGAATGGAAATAAAATGAGTCCACCTAAAGCAAAAGGTTGTACTGGACCTGTTACAGGGTTTTTTAGTTTAGGGATGGACAAAACTTACTTTACCTCTCTGAAACATCATTAGAACTCATGGCTGTTGCACCATCTTTCAAAACCCCCTGGCAGCTTGATTTTTTCCCTGAGTCTTTAAGTGATATATTATTGATTGGTTTAGGTTGAGGACAGTTTAGGACATTACAATTGCTATTAAGATATTTTTTAGTATTTTTAGTATATCTGCAATGCAGTCCTGTATTGTATCTTTTCCTTTTTCAGGCTATCCTCGTTCTTTGTTCCTTGGTTGTTTTTTTGGTTTGGTTTGGTTTGGTTGTTTTTTGGTTGTTTGCTTTGTTGTTGTTGCTGTTGTTGTTTTGTCATGGGTTTGGTCCTGTGCATAGTTTCAAAGTTCATGGTCAATATGAAACTCTTTCACCTAGCTAAAAGATTTTAAAATAGGTTGTTGGATGAATATATAGAAACAAATGCTACTGAACTGTAAAGAAAACTATAGGGCAAATAACTAAATAAATAAGTGGCAAAAATATCCACTTTTTTTTTTTTAATCTAATCTAAAGATTTAATATTGAAATTACTAGAAATCCTTCCCTAATTTGGTGGATTGACAATATTTCCTTGTGAATGCTTAGCAAACTCTATATTTACAAGAAATATCATAGAAATACAAGAGACTAGTTAAGATTCTTTCAAAACTTCTTAACAAAAATGATGCATTATTAAAACCTGAGTGTGATAGAATTTTTATCTTTATAAAGAACAATATACAAAGTGACCTGAAAGACCATGTTGGGAGCACTCCGTACATATCAGAATTTGAGGGCTAAAGTCAAGAACATCCTGTTTACTCTTCTTATACCTCTGATACAGCTCCAACATTAATGAGAAGTTGTATAAGAGGTAAAGATGGTTTCCTAATGGAACTTAAAATGGGACAACAATACTGAGAAATATAAAACCAAGAGAAACCTTATCCAGCTGCATGCTGTTGCATGCATCTTCTAATCTAATGTAGATGTCAGCTGTATGTTGAGTTTTCATCTTTTCAACAAACCTGTTGATTTTTCTTCTATTGTGCTGGTAAGGCTGTCCTCTTAATTCTCTTAATTTTCTTTTTCTAGATTTTGCTTTAATATTTTTACAGTGCATGTATATCTATTTCCAACACTAGCTTTATCTTGCCTAATATTTATCTTTATGCCTATAAAACATATATCATATCCCTTTCAGCTTTTATTTTCCTAAGTTAAAACTAACAAACTAACCTCTATTTTCCATTCGTGGTCCAATTTTCCATGTCCTTGATCACAGCTGTGAATTCTGTGTTAATTTTTCCTGACTTATTTCTTCATTCTTGAGGAAATATGCCAGCTGAGGTCTTGCACAATGAAATTATTACTTATCCATTTCTCCTCAAGATGCTACTCTGCACATCCAAAAATTAAAGTTTTTTTTTTTCTTTTGTATTGTATAGTTGGCTCTTAAATATCCTATGACACACAAATCTAGCTATTTTGTCTTTCTCTTCTGACATTTTAAGAACCCCTAGCTTATAACAAAAATTCATACTAATAAATTCTTAGTAAATACCTAAGTTACGTGGTGTAATAGAATTTATCAAACATAAGATACATCTGATAGAATTGAGAGAACAAACATCTGCAATTAAGCCACAGGACAAAATAAGACCTTAAAATATAAATTGCTGATATTTTTTGCTATCTTTTGTGGGATTTTTTATTAATAGATAGATAGATAGATAGATAGATAGATAGATAGATAGATAGATAGATACTTCATTTTTCTCCATTCATCTTTCCAAGATTTTGAAATACTTTGATACTAAATAAAATATGTTACCTCTGTAACCTGACCACTGAGACCCCTAGTGACGAAGGGTGAATCACCATTGTAGGATTTCACAAAAAGTTTTAATTTTGTCATTTGTTGGAATACAGGAACTGCTTCAGGGAGGAGGAGGAGGAGGAGGATGGGCAGGAGGGAATGCAGGAATGTCTTGGTTCCAATCCATTTTCTAGTCTCAATAAAAACCTTGGAAGCAGAATAATGGTTCACAGAAATTTAATCCCTTTAAAAATAGAAACCAGGGCTTAAAGTGTGAAGATATGGACTATGAAAATAAAATTGGAGGTCACTAAGCCATAAACCTGAGTAGAATTGAACAACACAGAGTTCATCATCCCAAAAGCCTTAATAAAACCTCCACAATGAGAAGGAACTAACAGTCTTCAGGATTATGAATTTTTCAACAAATATTTCAGATAGTGGATTAACCTGTTTGCCCATATCTTAAATAGCTTTTTCTGAGATATTGGTTCTTTTTTTGTGTGTGTCTACTGTTACTATTTTTAACAATGTCTAAATGTAATCTGTAGGATAAAGCAAGTTTTTCACCCTTGGAAAAATAAGAAATGTATTGACCTGGCTACATTAAGGATTAATGGTGAGTATTGGGCCAGAGAATCCTTTGTGCTTCAGATAAACTAGAAATACAGTTAGCACTGCTATTGGAGGCCTATTATTATGTAGTTCAGCCTGTCTAAACATGGTGAAAAATGACTTGACTTTGAAACTTTTTTATTCTGGTATAAAAAAGCTTAATCTGGTTACTGGTGGGTTTTATTTTAGCTTTTGTAGTCAGGAGTCCCTGATCTGAATGACATTGTTGCTTAACTTCATTGCCATTATATTTGCCTCAACATTAGAATAAAGATTACTTGTGTAACTCATTTGTTCTGTCAGTTTGACTTATTCTACAAGCTGCCATGTATTCTGATTTTTCACTTCTATCCACATTTTAAGTAGAAGTTAGTAAATAGTTTGTTATCTGAGTATAAATAAAAAATGCAGAATCAGAACAATTTGGATTTTTTTTTTTTTTTTTTCATTCTGTATTGGCTGATGTACAAGGAAAGCAGAAATTTTATGAAGTTCAGAGGACTAAGCTGTGGGGTTTTTGGAGATGAAAAGATGAAGTTTTGTATTTCTGCTTCAGAAACTTTTACTGTTGTCTACTGCCTACAAAGTTAATACATTTTCTTTTGGGAAGCAGGAATTTTCAGCTTTGCTGACAACAGACACTTGAATTGCAATACACTCTTTACAACCCAGTACTACCTGTGCTGAAGTAACAAATCTTATTCCCCTCATTAAAATCATACAGTATGCAATCACCTTAAAATACTTGAGCAGGAGTTGGAAAAAAAAAAGATGTATTCAAAGGCTCTACATGAATCTATTCAAAATCTTAGCTGAAGGTTCCTATTGTCTTCTATCATTTATGCCTCTCCTTTTCTCCTACCAATTATTCCCTCTGATTTTCATCCAGGAGATACAATGGTTTAGCTGTATCTAGTCAAGAATAAGTAAGCTGTTACAACAAAAGGAAGTTGAGGAAGCTGTCTCCAAATGCTCAACTACCTTTCTAAATTCACCTCCAGGACAGTAAGGGAAATAGGTAATCAACTGGTCAGTGATTCTTAAAAATAATGTGCAGTATTATAAAATATCTCACCTATCAAGCTACTACTGTATAACTCTGTATGATTGCCATGGTGCAATGCAATGTTAAAAGAAAAAAAAAAATTACATCTTAACAATATCTACATGTGCAAACCATTCTGCAGAGTGGAGACACAAAAATATTTTGCATCTGCATCTTTCAAGTACATGCAAAATATTTCATAGACATTTTTAATAGAATCTGGAAGCATGTCAGAAACAGCTTTTGAAAATGCAAAGATATTTATGTCAATATAGATTTTCTTCCTTTTGAAGCTACAACCTTCTACCATTACCCAGAAAAACAGGTCTGGTTTTACTCTGCAGGCTTCTAATCTGAGTGCATAAAAAACCCCAAATAACAAAGCAAACAAACAAACAAAACCACCAGAAAATAATCACATAGTATGTTCTACCAGCAATGATAGCAGAATGACTGATACCACTTGGCAGACAATGTCAAGACACTTAAGTGCTCCAACTAAATGCAGAAGAAGAAGTGTGTCTAAACGTGTTCTGCATTTCCAAGATTTTACTTAACCCTTGTCATTTTGTGTCTCTGAAGATCAGCACTGCCTCTACCACTTACCTATTTTTTGCATTGTGCATTTGAATACACATTTCATAGGAAACAGCTTTTGAAGTTTCATAAATAATTCTCTTTGCAGTGACATTCTGCATATTTTGAACCAAAAAATAGGCAAGCTTAGCTGGTTCTAAAACAGGATAAGGTAAGGTAAGGTACTGTTGTTCCTTAAGGTAAGGTAAGGTAAGGTAAAGTACAGGATGTAAAGCTAAAAAGCTGAATTTTGATAAGGCTGCAGTCATAATACTATTTTAAAACACTGAAATGAAAAAAAAAAAATCATTAAAGAAGTCTCAAACAATCCACATTTTATGTTGAGGAGAAAAAAAAAAAAAAAAAAAACAAAAAAACCCCCAAAAAACAGACAATCTGATTGAAATTAAATATTCCTAAAAGGCAAAGCTTAAATTTTGTATGTTTAAGTACTTGTTGAGGTAATTTTGTGCCTCTTTTAAACTCCTTCACAGATAAAGCTGCACTTCCAAATGATACTCTTTCTAAAGGTATGATCACTGTATACATAGAAGCCATCTAGGAGGTTCATGTTATCCACCTTGATGAAGAATGCATTGTTTTTAGACTCAAAAGATTCACAAGATTCTAATTATCAGTTCTCAAACTGTGGTCAGCAATAAGCAGCCATGTTATTTCCTGCCTTTCCTATAAAAACCATATAAAATCTGAATTGTAGCAACTAATTGGTGTTGAAAGGTTAGTTAGGAACTATAAAAATTTGGAGTGTTGACAGCAATTTATTGATTGACAGACTCTGTATACCCACTACAGTCCTAGTCTTTAGTACTTATACTAACTAGCAGAAATTAACAGTAAATACATGAAAATACTACCCTATTTAGCTTTAACTAACATATCTTCTGTAAAAGAAAGGAAATCTATTAGGATAAGTAGATGACCATTCACATCCCAAAATAGATCCAAAGTACAAAGTCATGATATCTATATGACACTTGCATCAAAGGTCTAGGTGGGTTTTGTGGCATCTATAAAAAAAAAAAAACAAAACAAACCAGAATTAGCAAAGGAGCCTATCTTTTCTGAAAGATAGAAAGCCTTTAAAATCTTAGCAATAGCCATATATTTTAAATTTTCTAAACTTTATGTTTTAACTGATTAGTCAAATATATGTAACCTTTGTGACTTACACATTTCATAATTAAAGGAGTTTGAATATGATGTAAAGTCTGGAGATGCAGATATCAGAAGTGCATTATCAGTAAAGAAGTTAAAAGAGAAAAAAATAAGCTTTCACATTTATGCAGTAGTTAATAAAAAAACTAAAGATACTTCATTTGTCATGACATCAACAAATGTGTGATTTAACTTATTTGTACTGCTAAGCTGGTAAAATGATAGAACTTTATTTATTTGTTACGGCAGGTTAGAGATTGCTTCAGGATCCCTGGCCTCATGAAATAGGGATGCAGCTAAATTGTTTTGACAGCAAAAGGGTAAAATCTTTGGCTATGACTACAGTGAAAACTTTACTAATGGTAGACGAAACCGAGCTCCAGGTCTTCTCAAAAAATCCTGGTTCAATGCCATGTACCTTTAAAACTGTTGTGCTTCAGTAAAGTTTTTTAATGTGTTAATTGCAATTTTCACATAGGCATGCAAGCTCATTTAGAAAAAAAAGTAATAATGTGCAACTATAAAAACTGCTATCAAACAAATGTACTTGACATGAAAGAACAGTACCCTTCCTCAAAAACAAAGTGCTTGGGAGAATATCTAGATCAAAGGATTTTCAATAATTTCTCTATAGATAATCTTATAATTGAGTAGCATATATCAGCTTTATCTACTTTTATTGTATACAACAACTATATTTTCTCATTGTCTTGAGTCCCAGGGGTTTTTCTGTGCATTTCTGTAATTCACAGTCTAAGGATGAGAAGTAAGGAGTTGTTTGTAGGCATAAAATGTCATAAAAATAGAGTTCCTGTGTGAAATGCATTAAAAAAAAAAAACCAACAAAAACGTTACCAAAAACAAACAAAAAAAAAACCATAGAAAAATTCAGTCAAAAAATCAAAAATAAAACTAAAGCAGCTGAAGAAATTTCTGATGTGAGAGGGTTTGTATTAGCTTCAGCATGATAAAGATCCCAGTACAGATTAAGCATATAGTTCTGCTTTAATTCTGTCCAAATAGACAAGAAAGACATGCCACTTTTTTTTTTTTTTTGAGGCATATTAGATTTTCAAATTTATTATCTGAGTTTTACACTTCATATAGGGAATATGTACAGATAAAAAGAATTTCCCAGGTTCTTTGTGGATAATTAGTTTGATTATTAGATTTGATGTTTCTGGATGAAAAGACTGAGATTTTAATTTTAATAAAACAAAATTTAAAAATTCTAAAATTTAATTAAGAATAATATTTTTCACTACAGAGCTTGCTCGAGGTTCACGCCAAAGTATTTTTTACAGTTCTATGATACACCCTGCAGGAAGGACATAAAAATGAGAGTGCTATTAAATTACAGCTAATACTCCCCTCAAAATCTTGGACTCAGAAAACCATTTATTTGAAATCTCTCCTGATTTACTGGCACTCAAATAGGATGAGTAATGGAACAGATAAAGACAAAATATGTCCCAAAAGCCAAACTCTAAATTCCTTTTTTTCTACTTATGATGTTAAAGGTCATAAATTTGGATTTTAAATCAGGATACTAAAGAATAAAAATACAATGTACAAGGCTAGAAATGTTTTGAAACATTTAAATGGAATGTTTGCACTTCAGTGTTTAAAGTCATTGCAAAGACATTTTCATTTAAATTATTTAAGCAGAGTGGGAATAAAGAAACTAAAGCAATTGCAAATGTTGGCAAGTTCTTTAAGTAGCTGAGATAGATTCTGACATCTCCTATAACTACTGGTAGAGTGGTTTGATTCAGGAGTCTTAATAACTCTGCTTTGATATCTGTACAAATTAAATAGTTTTAAAATTTTGAATGTAAAGTTCAAGTTGTGTGTTTTCAGGCAAAGGCAACTTAAGTAATACGACTAAAATGTAAACCATGCTTCAAAAATACATAAATGAAAAAGTATCTTTATTGTTTATCTTGAAGCACCATATATAAAATACATCAAATACAAGTTATCTTTTTATTTTTTTTTTATTACTGGTCATACTAAAAAGTATTTCTTTCTCAAAGTCTTTCTTCCTCAAAGTTTTGAAGTTTTTATCCTATATCCAATGCTAGAAGCCAAAAAATGTTCAACATTTCATTCTCTTGTGATTATCGCTGCTATCTTTTAAACAGAGGCTTTTTGAAATATCTGTCCTGTGTGGGTGGCTTGTTCAGGAGCTATGCAGGCAAAACATGTCTGTGATTGTGTTAATTTTGATGGGCCATCAAAGATCTGCTTCGTCCTCAAACCACCCACATCTGCTTTAATTGCTTTGACAGGTTTGTTAAACCAATTAACATCAAGTTTCTACAAACTTTCAGTCTTCTGACTCTACTACATGCAGTTTACTGTTGTATTCACATCAGAATTTGTGTTTTACTGTTACAAAAAATTAAAGATTATTTAATAATTAACAAGAAAAAAATTTGCATACTTTCTTTTTTCTATGTTCTCCTGCCTTGTATCCATTCACATAAATAAGAATATAATTTAATGGGAATTATTTATGCAGTTCTAATATACATTCTATTAGGAAGAATGTTTAAAAAGTAGGATTAACTGCATTTTTTCTAATATACATTCTATTAGGAAGAATGTTTAAAAAGTAGGATTAACTGCATTTTTTAAAAAAAAGAGGACTGTTGAGCATCTTATAGAGAATGCCAAGAGAACATTATACCCCTAGCCATCTATAAATAGTTTTGAGAAATGTGGGAAGAAGTCAGGTGAAAACTTTAATTTTCCCCTGAACTAAGGAAAATACAACATGCTTTTATCTAGATGATTCTTCCTTTGTTTGGCTGATGGCTCGGAAATGTTTTTTGTGAAAATCTTTCTCTTAAGTTCTTTGTGTGGTGTATGCATAAGTCACAATGTGCTTGGTCACATACAGAGGGTAGAAGCTGCTGGTATTTCTATTTGTATTTTTAAGAGTAATTTATATTTTTTAGGTTCAAAAGCTGTTCTCTAATACCAACATTAAATTTAAGAGATTTTGCTGGATTATAAAAACATAAAAAGGCCTTTGATCCTTATTTTTTCTACATTGTTTTTGACCACGCTTCTGGTCACTTGTCATTTTTATTGTAGCATTTACTTCATGCTCCAGCTGTGCTTACTTTCTTTGCTAATTCCTTGCTAAAGTGTTAAGATTTTATAGATATCGTTTTGCATTTGTTACCCTTAATTTCTGATGCTTCTCTTCTCACATTACATCTCCCTCAGCATTCTCAGGCAAATAATAGGGATTAAAGACTCCAAAATATAAACAAATTAACAATTGGAGAATCCATTAAAAAAAAAAAATCCCCTTCAGGTTCACTACAAAGGAATCTTTTTACAACTTCAATGCCTTTCCCTTGAGAATGCTGGGATGCATAAGTTACTGTCTTTTTCCTTCCCCTGGTAAGAGAAGAAGAGTATACTCTATAATTATGTAGGTGAGAAAAAAAGTTTGTCTGTAACTTCAATTCAAAGATTATTTACATAGTAAAAGCAAGATCTTCAGCCTTATTGTCTTTCTTTACTGGATGTCACTTGCCATCTGCTGGCTGAGTTGCAATTAAAGTGCTTTTGAATACAATTTCATTTTTATTGTTCATCTTCCTAAATTTAGCGTAATATAATATAAAAAACAAAAATCAGCATATCTTGTCATTATCTGTTTCTGAATTTTACCTTTATATACATATTGAGCAACCATGTGGACTTTGACTACTATATGCAATAGTAACTAAAGAAACAAGCAACATTTCACACATTCCAGATATTATCAACCTGAGTGGTGCTTGTCTTCTGATATAAAGAAATTGTCATAAATTTAGTAGGTTTTGGACAATCTTCAAAACAAAACAAAGTATATCAGAAATGAGGAAATTGTATTAAATAATATCTGTATGAACTGTGGAGGGACATAGGAAGTTTATGAAGTTGTAATGGAGGCAATTAGTGTAAAAATTTGATAATAACAAAATGAAATACTGGAAAAAAATTTAAATATTTGTTAAAAAGAAGACATCTGACAGAGAGCATGTAAGGAAATGGGAAACCAAATTGTCAAGTAAAAGAACATTCAAATGGAAACCATTAAATAAGGAAGAGTAGCCTACGGTTATTTGCATATTTGTAAAATGGTGGGTTCCTCTGTTGTTCTTTGACTTAGCTGTGCCTTATCATAGTGTGCAGGTATTTACCACCTGTAATGGATTTGTTCATACAGGTACCATTAAAAGCCTGAGGTTATTTTGCAGAAGAAGAGAAAAGTGGTTCTCTCATCATTTACAGAAAAGCAGGAGACTAAAGAGAAATCTCCTTGTCCACATGTATTTTTCTAAATTCCTTCTTACTGAAGTCGACAAGCTGTATTCAATTGAAATCAAGGTGACTGAAGAGGACACAAATTAACACAATCTCAGTCCATAAAATAGATGCAGATACATGTTAACCTGGAGCTTGGGAATGAAACATTAGTCAGTGAAAGGCCAGCTGAATTCACTTATGAGATATTAAGTCTAAAATACTGTTAAATACAAAATTTTGGCCAATATAAACATTAGAAAAGTAGGTTACAACACTCTGCACTTTATGTGCAGATTGATAATCTTTGGTATAGGATAATTAACAGCACGTTACCAATGAATGAATATAACCAGTAACAGTATAATAAATTCAATGAGTACTACTTATTCTTTTAAACTGAATCTTTTAGCATAAGAAATTGTACATATAATTTGATGGTCAACAAATGGTTTGACAAATGGCAGTGGGACAGGAGTGAACATTATAATTACAAATGCAGAATACAGAATTTGAGATTAAATGAATGACTTTCAAGAAATCATGATGGTGAAAACAGTACACTTAGTCATAAAAATGTAACTCCTGTTTCTTTTAGGGTACACAGAAAGCTCCTGACAACAACTACAGAAAACTGAAGTATGTGCTTCTTTCACATACAATCCTAGACATGACCAATCTATTACTCCCTGAAAGAGCTACAAATAAGGAAGGAGTGGAAGCCAAGTAAAGTTCAAATCTGCACATGTAATTGATCCTTTTATATTAAATCAGATGAGGCAGAAACAGTATTTGGTTTTTGGTTTTTAATAAAAATGAAAATATAAAAACTTTTTTTTGTTTTTGAGGACTCAATTGGCTAAGAAATGTTATCTTGCCCAAAAAAACCAAAGGCAAATTGAGACTAGATTTGAAAAACTGTTAGTGGTTGCTCTGCCATTAAATTATATATGTCTAAGTACTCACTAAGAAAGTAAAACTTTTATTTTAAATCACATTCCTTTCCAAGACTACGTTGTACACCCATTTTGGATTACGTGGGGGAACAAAGCCCGGTGGGTATAATTGCATATAAACATTTAAACATTTACTGAACCCCATGAAAGAGAGATTCATTCAAAACCCTACTTTATTTTCTAGTTCAGCAGTTATCTGAGACTTATATGTATAGCAGATCATCTGCTCAAGGTCATCACTCCCAAAAAACACATGAACACAAACACACACACACGCAGCAAGTTTAATAGTATATATAATAGTGAAATAGTGAAATAATATTGAACTACTAAGCTGCATACCAGTGTCAAGCAGTTCAAGCACAACTCCTGTGTTGGGGCAATGTGTAAGCAGCAGTGAAGCTTGTTTTGGCAGGGGGTTGTTAGACTGTCTGAGTACTTAGTCATGGAAAACAGCAAATTAACAGGGACTGCTGAGGCTGATACAGCTTTGTTGCAGCAGGACTGAGCAGTATATCCACTCTGGCTGATTATTGGGTGTCTGAAAACTATTTCTGCTTATCTTTTGTTCATAATTCTCCAAGATGCATTGTTTACAGCTATACAAAGATTTATACCTGGTTACAGAGAAAGCTCAGGCATGTCAAATAGGATCAAAAACTATGTTCTACTTTCCTGGATTTTTTTTTATGTTGCTTCTCTTAAATTTCATGACTGAAATAATACTAATATTTTTATAACTAATGCCTACTTAATAGTAACACATAACTTTGATGAATGTTGCTAATATGGGGAAACACAGTCATGATGCTATTTCATATGTTTACTTTATATACTTTAGAGTTTTAAAATTATGCATAATTGCATCATTATAATATAAGATCTGTAACCTGTCAGTCTTTAATTTCACTTTGATTTCTTCTAGACTCTCCTAAGCACACATTTCCTAGAGTAGTGTATGTAAAAGAAATCCATTTTCTTTAAAATCACCTTCAGTGTTTTTTCCTGAGTTGCTGAGATTTCCAGCCTTTCTGGCAGTTCAAACTATCAAGCAACATCACAATTATCAGGTACAAACTGTGTTTCTCATAACACCTTGAAAGAATAGAAGAAGGCAATCTCAGAATGAGAAAATCAATGATTTATGACATAGTAAGAGCATTGAGATGGCATGCTAAGCTGGGCCCTTTTCTTTTTCATATAGATCTGAAAGAATGGGGCTATTTATGTCAACAGGTAGTAGTGTACCCAGTATCTGGAAAGGTAAATTAAAACTATGATTTTTCATGAAGATTCTCCAAATTAATGTTTTAATAAGATAAGTAATAGTAATACCTAAAAATAATTTAAAAAAATTATTTAACACTACTTTACACATGTCTACCCTTTATTAGCTGAAAAAGAATTTTTTTCATTTTACCTCCTTGGAATGACAAAAAGTATTGTGGAAATTTATATATGATTAGGAAAGAAAAATCAGCCTTTGGCAACTTCTTTTATCTCTAAATAAAAGAAATGGTAAATGATAAGAATCATATTAGCTAAAACTATGTAATAAACTTAAAAAAAAGACAATTCTTCACTCTTCTTAACAAAATAAATGTGAAAATCCTTCATTGTCTTGTAGGTTAAGTCTCTCTTATTCTGGAAGGAGTTGTATATCTCTACATGTCACTGGACCCAGTCCCCTGATAATGTAAGCAACCATATTGTAAATTGATTCACCTTTCTAATAAAATTAGTAATATATTTTTGTCCTACTCACTCTACTGACTTACTACTCTCCACCATTGGCAGATTGAATGTTAAAAATATCTGGTTTTTTCTCCTAAATTTATTTCTGCTGCATTTATATCAATTTGTTCTTGTGCCAACTTTGCACTTTAGCTCTGTAATGTATTTATGAGAAATTATAAACCTGAATAGCCTTCATTTCAATAGGATGAGTAAGTGAATCTGGTTTAGTATTTTTGACTAAATTAAGCTATTTCTGTGATATTCATTTTCTGCATCTGATTAAATCTGTTTAAAAAAATGAACCATACTGAATACAGCAAATATTGCCCACATTATTTGTTTAAGGAATCTAAGATAGTTTCCTCATGTGATAAAACTGTAAAACAGACCATTTAGAATGAGAATTCAGAGTACTGTTGACACAGTCTGGACCTTATTTGTTTCTGTTAATTGCATAGGCAGACTTTTCTTATAATAATGATATTTCTACTGAAAACCTAAAATTAGGTCACAGCAATTCTTCCCAATATTTCAGATTAAATGTCCCTTGTGTTATGGCCCAACTCCTTACCTATTGCAAGTACATGGCCTGGTCAGCCCTACAAAACTCAATGACTTTTTCATGTCTCCATTATACTGCTAGCTGCTGAATTAATACAGCCAGGATTTTGTCCTCCTTTGCCTTTTCCAACTCAGAATCTCTACGCATAAAAACTTTCATTATGAGCAATCGTGCACTTTATACTAATACAGTTAATTTTCCATTTCTGCTCCCTCAGAGTTAGTTCTTCCTGTTCTGTTTCTTTCTATGAATGATGCTTTCCATATTTTGAGTTAGGGAAATGTAATTAACACTTTTCTACCTTTTTGTTCTTGATCCCTGGGATAAGAATTTACTTTTCATCCTGATGGCTTCCCTTTGAATACTATTATTCTCAGTCTGAAGCAAAACTCCTTACAACTGCAGCCCTCATTCTCCAACTTCAGAATAATTAGCTCTGTGTTAAATGCTTTGCATTCTATCTCTAGAGTTTAAGAAAAAATAACCAGTGCATTACAACTTTTCTGGGAAAAGCAACATTAGAGAAATGGTCACTACATTTAGAAGTAGGATGAGCACTCAATTTCTGACAGTAGTATAAGTCATTTATGTGAAAAAGCTTCAACAGTGCCATCTGATATATATATATGCAAGTTTATTCCTTGAAATGGGAATTTTTTTTTTTGTGTGTGTGTGAGCATGAATTGCCATGTTCCATATAGTACTTTATTTCTTAATCTCAATTTCATATAACTAGCTAAATGTAGTTCTTGATTAAATGGGATTTTTTTTGAGAAATGAGCACAGACAAAGAATTTTTAAGGCTTCAATACAGACTATCTCCCAAATACAGAGTAAATAAATTATGCTAGGTATGCTTTTTGCATCTGAGATATACATTTCATGAAATTGTTCGTACAAAGAATACAGTATAACCCATTTGTTACTTTTATGACCTGATCCTCACTAATCTCACCACAAGAACAGTTAATCCAGTTGCTTGTCTATTGAGGATTTTAAAATGCAAGAGCGTGTTGTGTATTACTTAATTTAGGATGTGGTAAAAGTTCTCATCCATATCAGAAAAGCTGCTGCTTTTATATTATTGACTCTGAGGATATTATATAAGTGAAAGTGGTTTAAAAACCAACATCTCAATTGTGGAGCAGTGCCAGTTTTGCTGAGCTGCATACAGTGTTCAGTATGACAGTCTGCTAAGTGGAACAATCTGTGAGTGGCAGCTCTTCAGTAAATGTAGGTTAAGTTAATTTTAAAAAAAAAAAAAAAAAGAAAATTCTGTGCTTTCCTGCTGTTTCTGATGTAATTGTTTTATATTGTCTTAATTTTACATATTTACTTTGAATATGTTTTTCTTATAGTATTTATACGCTATAAGAAAATTTTTATATCTCTTATAATAGGAATTTTTTTAAGTGATATTAAAAGTCTGAAGAATTATAGTAATTTGGTTTTAATTTTTAGCCCCCAGAGTTCTGTTATCAAGAAAATCTAGACTGGTTTATTCATAAATGTGCAGCCAGTATGCTTTTGGTATGACTTCTAACAGTGTGATATAATTTAGCAGGGGTAGCAAAATTAGCTCTGACAGCAGATTTTACATGCTCTATTCAATAGAGATCCTTTTTCTTTTCTTTCCCAGTAGATGCAGATATTTTTTTCTAGAAGGAAGAGAACAGAATTTGTAACCACTAGCTAGAATTTTGCTTCCATGCAAAGATTAAGTGTATAATATGAATTCCAACTCCAAAGCAAGAATGGAGGAACAGTGTTTTAAAGATTTGAAGTTCGGACTTCTGAAGATTTTAGAAAGTCTTTGTTCTACTCCTGCTAATAGTAATCTCAGATATAATTTTCCATAATATCCTGGACAAAAATTGGCAAAATATTTCTGTAGAAATTTTGATATTTGCAATCCTGAAC
The DNA here is from genome assembly GCA_013397555.1 of Urocynchramus pylzowi. Classification (NCBI taxonomy): domain Eukaryota; kingdom Metazoa; phylum Chordata; class Aves; order Passeriformes; family Fringillidae; genus Urocynchramus; species Urocynchramus pylzowi. The sequence continues at coordinate 352,108 of VZRH01000180.1, read as the reverse complement.
AGACCGCAGACCTCACTATTGAGGTTAAAAGTACTACATTTTTACCATATAGAACTGTAGTGTAGACGCATAACTAATCCCCTTTAGAGACATTTTAGCAGTGGCTGCACAGGGACTTTTTCTTTTTTTAGTGGAAATTGAAAACATGTTCAGTTTCAATCTCTTCAAGGATCATATGGAGTCAACTCATGGATGGGACCTGTCCCTCAAGCACCTAAATGTGAGATTTTCAAAGGGGATTACACTATGTAATTAATCCTGTGTCATCAATCCTATGTTATCCTAAATAAATCTGCTCCAAAATCCTCATTCTATAAGAGGACCAACCTCAACAGGTTGACACATACCTATAGCCTAAGTAATATCATCAGAGAAGTTAACAGGTGTCTCTGAGTTCTGGGTGTCATGTCCCTTACAACCTTTAACCATATAGCAACAACCTTCTGATTTCTGAGATCAATAAATGGGGAAAAGGTGACACTTTACACAGTGAAATACTCATCTCTTTGGGTGAAATGGACTAATTTTAAATCTGAAAATAATTTTCCTCTTATGGAATCTGACCTTCTTGCTCTCCAAAAATGCTTTCAGTGATTTAGAGGCTCTATATGCTAAAATGTGCAGTTATGTACCCCCATGAAATCTTCTTTTTTTTTTCATAATTTCTGAGACTTATCTTTGAATTTCTTACCAGCTGTATATCCTTGTCCTTTCTATTGCAGGCTCTCCTCTTAAACACATTGTCCCGTTTATAGAAGCTTTTCCAAAACTGAGCACTCTCCAATGAGCTCAATCTAATCTACTACCTGGAAGGTTTTCATGCAGGATGGGAAGGTCTGGGCTAGACAAGTGCACAGTCTACTTTCCTGTCTTCAGTCATACTTTCTTTAACTGAAGACTATCTATCTGTTGTGCATCCCATTCTCAGATTTAAATTCAGAATTGATTTCTTATGCAGTATAGAAACTTACATGCTTACTTATTTAGAATGGAGTTTAAAATGCAGTGTATAAAGCCTGTAGATTGTACAGCAGAAAATGAAATATTTATGTCTTGTTAATTCTTCAGGAGATGCTCTATCTTTATTTCAGGCATATGAATTCCATAACTGTAACTAGGCATCTAAAAGGTGTGGAGTTTCTGATTGTATTTGTGCTTTGGTAAATAAAGAGCTTTATTTTCAAAGCTCTTTATATTGGGATGAAAATGTTCCAACCTCAAAAAACACTAGTTGATTGGCACATTGATTTTCTTCTTTCTGATGTTTTCCTGAGAGGTTTAATGTAGAAATAGCTCCATTTGAAACTGTAAAGAGAAAACAGAGGAGTATTATAAAATTGTAGATTCAGGCCATGGAGTATATTTGATTTGTTTTTCTGATTAAAAGCGTGGATATTTAAACTCTTAATAGTGTGGTTTTACTTCACAGTATTTGTAAGGAGATTATTATTCTTAACAAAGCACACTGAACAGTCATAGCATGCTAAGGGTTGGAAGGGTCCTTAAAGATCACCTTGTCTCAGGACCCCCTGCCATGGGCAAGGGACACTTCCTGCTGGATCAGATTGCTCAAGGCCTTATCCGACCTGGCTTACAACACTGCCAGAGCTGGGGCATCCACAATGTCCTTGGGCAACCTGTTCCAGTCTCTTACCAGCCTTACAGTAAAGATTTTTTCTCTAAAATCTAGCATAAATTTCCCCTCTTTCAATTTGTGCCCATTACTCATTGTCCTATCACTGCAGTTCCTGCCAAAGAGTCCCTCCCAAGCTCCCCTGTAGCCCCTAGCCCCCTCTGGGAAGGTTACTATCAAGTCTTCTTGCAACCTTCTCTTCTCCAAACTTAACAGCACACATTTTTTCATCCTGTCTTCATAGGGAATGTGCTGTAATCCTCTCAACTTCTTGGCCCTCCTCTCAACTTGTTCCAACAATTCCATGTCCTTCTTTTGATGGGGACACCAGAACTGTACACTGTATTCCAGGTGGGGTCTCACCTGGAAGGGAAGCGTAGAGGGGGAGGATCACCTCCTTTGACCTGCTGGCCACGTTCCTTCTGACATAGCCCAGGATAGGTTTGGCTTTCTAGGTACACACTGCTGGCCCACGTTGAGTTTTTCATCAACCATCACACCCAAGTCTTTCCCTGCATGGCTGCTTCCAATCACCTGTCTGCCCAACCTGTGGGTGTCTGTGGGATTACTGTGACCCAGGTAGAGGACCTTGCACTTCATTTTGTTGAGCTTCATGAGGTTTGCATTGGTCCATCTCTCAAATCTGTAAAAGTCCCTCTGGATGGCATCCCTTCCCTTCACCTTGTCAGCTGCACCACACAGCCTGGTATTGTCAGTGAACTTGTTGAAGGTGCCCTTGATCACACTGTCCATGTTGCCAACAAAGATGTTGAAGAGTATCAGCCCCAGTACTGACCCCCCACCACTCACCACTGCTCTCTGTGCAGACAGTGAGCTGCTGACCACAACTCTTTGCACACAGCCATCCAATGAGTTCTTTATTCTTTGTCTTTATGGACAAAGTGGTCCATCCATCCATGTCTCTCCAATTCAGCAACAAGGATATTGTGTGGGACAGTGTCAAATGCTTCACATAAATCCAGGTAGACTATGTCTGTTTCTCTGCCCTTATTCACCAATGCTGTAGCCCCTTCACAGAAGGGCACCAAATTCACCAGGCATGATTTATGCTTTGGAAAACCATGTTGGCCCAAACCAGGTTGGCCACCTCTTTGTTTTCATGTGTCAGCATAAGCTTTCCAGGATAATCTACTCCATGATCTTGCCAGGCACAGAGGTGAAATTGACTGCTCTGTAATTTCCTGTGTTTTACAGTTTTTCCTTTTTAAAATGGAGGTCACATTTCCCTTTTCCAGTCATTGGAAATTTAAACCTGACTGTCATGATTTTTCAAAAAATTATGGATAATGGCTTAGCAGCTTCATCTGCCAGCTCCCTCACACTCTCAGATGAATCTCAACAGATACCACAGGCTGACATTGTCATTTCAAGACTGCTGATCAAACAGGTAGTAATATAGGCTTTTCACAGAAATATAGATAATAGTAAGTTTGATTTTTTTCTCCTAATACTTCAGTGAACACAAATGAGTCCTTGGTGTAAACAGACATACATTTACTTTACAGTGAAAAGCTGGATCAGGACAAGGGAAAATGATATAATTTGCTTTAAATGTTATAAATTACTAAGATACACTATAAAATTACACAAAAATGCTCAGAATTTCATGTTCATTTTTTGCAGGCTTTGTTGATCACACTTCAGTGACAGTTTTGGTTATATGTCATGGATTGTTTAGGATTATATGTTTTGCTGTAATCAAATTTCTCCTAGGGAAACTACTGTCCTTGAACAGCTACTCTACCTGTCACACTGAGCGGAGAAAATGCCTATTTTGAGGTGCAGAAGCAGCTGTTTTTCCTTACTAGGTGCTAAAGTGAAAGTCAGAGTCTAACGAGTTTACACTAAGTTCTGGTCCCTAGTGTCATTCCTATTTAAGCAATTCCTTTTCCAGTTACAGTCTTTATCAAAGTGAGCATTATTAAAATCTAAATTTCAAATATTTCATCTGTTTTAACAATTTGTGTGGAAAAAGTTTTAATTTGCACTGCTGGCTTTAGGAAATGTTCTATATAGACTTCTGGTTTTGTTGTGGTTTCCCCCCAGCCAGCAACCAAGCCACACGCAGTCACTCTCCCCAGTCAACAGGATCAGAAGGTGAATCAGAAGGGTAAAAACTAGAAAACTGGTGGGTTGAGATAAATTCAGTTTAATAAGGAAAACAAAAGCCTTGCACACAAGCAGAGCAAAACAGCTCAATTAATTCAGCGCTGCCCATGGGCAGGCAGGTGTTCAGCACCTCCAGGAGAGCAGGGCCCCATCACACATAACAGTTACATGGGAGGACAAACACCATCACCCAAAATGACCCCCTTCTTCCTTCTTCTCCCACTTTACATACTGAGTTTGATGCCATGTGATATGGATTATCTCTTAGGTCAGTTTGGGCCACCTGTCCTGACTGTGTCTCCTCCCAAACTCCCATGCAATCCCAACTTCCTCATTGGCATGGCCGTACGAAAAGCAAAAAAGGCCTTGGCTCTGTGTAAGCCCTGCTCAATAGTAACAAAAATATCACTCTATTATCAACCCTGTGTTCTGCACAATTGCAAATCACAGACCCACACCAGCCACTGCGAAGACAATTTATTCTACCCCAGTCTAAATGAGCTGGACAAGAATTCCTGTCAAATACTTTTATGAGAGAACACCTTTTTACTTGTATTAAAAAAAAGAGAATCCCAAACTGACAGTGTGTTCCAGGCCTGTATGTATGAGGCTTACTAGTCAAATAATCTATAAGATAATATGAAGATGAAAAAAAAATTTCAAGCCTTGGTTCTTAGATCCAAACACTAAACCAAATCTGTTAGAAGCTTGCAGAAGCAAATAACTAAAATTTACTTCTCATTATTCAAAGCAGAATCAAGGATTTCAGGTTTATTCTCACGTGAGTGATAAGTGTTCAGATTGTTTTAAATTATTATCCAATGGCATGCATTCTTTAAAATTATGGTTTTTTTCTGAAGAAGCTAATAAAGAAAATAAAATTAGCATAGCCAAGTTTTAGCAAATCAGGCAAATAATACCACTACTAATAAATTAACACTAATTCCCATTCCACTCTGGTTCAAGTAGTTAAAAGCTATGAAAAACAAAAGTATTTTACTCTCAGTTTTCCCCAATTTTTATGTAATTAGATAACTTTTTATGACAATGTTATTTATGAAAAACATGTATAAAAACTTCTAGCTTCTGTCAGTTTATTTATGTTTGTTTCATTGTAAAGTTTATTCTTGCTCAGTCATGTGTAAAGAGCTCCCATCTTGATTGTCACCCTTGGCTGCCTGTTTGTCAGCTCCTCACAGAATCTCCCCATGCTTTCGCTCGCCCGGTTCCTTATGCGTTGCATCTGATCCTGTGGCTTGTTGTGCAAGGCCCCTAGTCTGATCAGGACTTCCAAGGAGACATTTCTTTTATTCTGTAAGCTTGAAGGCATGCAGTCTAGTAAACTTATGTCTCTTTTTGATACTGTTGGAGAATTTTAGCCTGTAATTTCCCCCATAATTTCTCCTTCTGTCATTAGAATGTAAATGTGTTCATGGTAGGGACCATCTCACAAGTGCAAAAATATCTTGCACACTGAGAGCACAACTAAGAAATGGTTTTGCTACAGAGTATGGATATGAACAGAATATGCAACATTTGGGGAATGCTGCATCTTTTCATTTTGGAGCAACCTATGATTATATTAGATAACCAGTTACCCTGTAAAAATGAGAAATTTAGAAGTAGTCTCTGGACAAGATATAACTTAAATGAATGACATTTATTGATAGCCAGGCACTCCAGCTTAACATAGTAGGAAAAAAGAAAGGTGGATTTGTCCAACAACACGGGAAACAATTAAAATAACAAACAAAAAAAAAAGGTGCTATGTCTCTCAAGTTTGAGCTTCTTTGTACAAAATCAAGCCTGGGATACAACTGTAAGTTGCCATTCTGCTTTGACTAATCAGGCCATTTTCCTTTTCACATATGGATTTAAAGAACTTTCTTTTGGCAGACAATACCTTTCATCTGCCAAAAATCCTTATCTTCTTATTACTTTGTTAAGCAAACTTTCAAGCACATCCTCTTTTTAACACTGGACTTTCATGAGCTCCACAGTAGTAGGAATCAGAAACCCTGTGACAGAAAGATAATAAAATGTTTGTTTAAAATCCTCTTTATTCTGTTTAGAATAAAGAGGAATTTAAACACAAGTATAAATGAACACTTATTAAAATCTGTGAAATTTTTGAACAGCCACAAGAGTCTTATCATTGAGTCTGGATTACTCAAGAATTCAGAATTATGCTGAAATCATGGTACATTGAAACCTGTATTCTATTAATAGAAATAATTAAACTCCTGCAAAGATTTTTTGCTTGGATGGGAAAAGATTACAGAGTAACATGAATGATCTGACTTGAAAGGACCCACAAGGATCAATGAGTCCAACACTTAAATGAATGGCTCCTGGGGATTAAACACATGACCTTGACATTATAAGTAGGCTCTTATTCTTAAGACAAGAAATTATAAAACCTCAATTTTTTTTTCTTTTTAAAATTTTTGTAATATATTTTTGTATTTATCATACAGCAATATACATGAGCCCTTCTGATAATTAGTATAATTGAATCTCCTTTTGCTGTGCTTTATCACAAGTGCTTCTGCAAATAACTATCATTACCTCTCAGCCACTAGGAGCTTGTCTCAGGAGAGTTAACACCTTTTTTCAAGTTCATTAACTGTTCCCATGATCATCACCTGAAATGCTTGAATGATCAAATCTCATTTTCCCAAAGCCTATAACTTACCTCTGTAAACTCATCTTTTACAGTGATCTCCTGTATGTGTGAGGCATCATTAGCACTCCTTCAGACATTCATGAGAAAGTGAGTTCTGTAAAGATTATGCTTTCTACACCAGAAGTTTACTCAGTTAAAGGCTGGAATAGACAGTTATGAAACAGATAATAAATCTTTTTTTCTCTCCCTCTGTCTCTCTCTTTTTCCAGTTAAATGCTGATCTGATGACAGACCAACACTGGTGCTACTAGATTTGTGAATGGGGAGACCTGACCAGTAAGTGCATAGTCCTAAATATTGCACACTACAAAATGCATTTACCTGAGCAGGATTTTTCTTAAAGGACATTTTTTTCTTCCTATTAATTTCATATGTATTTTACATCTAAGTTTACAGCTTTTTCCTCTCCAGACAAAAATCTCGTATGTTGCAAATCTCCATGTTTACTTTGAGAAAGTTTTATTCACATAGGCTTTGTTTGCTGCCCTCTGCAGCAAATGTAGGAAAAAATAACACTGATCTATTCCTGAAGATATTTACTAGCCCTACACCAAGTTCCTAATTCTTGGAATTTCACTTTAAGTATGGGAAGGATAGGGATTCTATTTGGTAACAAATGCCTGTAAGTAGCTATTGTGATTGCTCTTATGCAATATCTGCTCCATGCCACAAATAAATTCATCAAAATTTTAAAATAGGTGGTAAGTTTATGTTTGACTATTCCAGTCAAGAAAGATGTATGGCAAGATAGAATATAATATACTGTCCTGTCCTGTAACAACAATTACTGTCAAACAGATAAGTCTAAATAATTAGATGTTTAATTGAACTACCTTATGAGAAAATATGACTATTTTGCAGTACTTTATCCTAAGAGTTAGCTAGTAGCACACTTTTGTGTAATGCTCTTTTGTTTTTTCCTGTGACATTTTTAATGGTCTGTTGATTGCCAACTATGATTCTAAAATTATTTATGTAGAAAAATAGGAATTTCTGGGTTTTTTCCCCCTGCTATCACTGAAGAATATGCTGTTTGCATTACTTTAGAAATTTAATCTTTAAGAAAAATCCATGGAATTTCAATACTAGGAAAATTAAGATTGTAAATGTTTGTGTCATCAAAATATGAACTGCCACAAATATTTCTACACTGTTATTACTGTTATTAATCAAGGTAAAATTTCTTTCTGGTATGACAATGTAGTATTAAATCTGTTCAGTAAGCCCAAATGAAAAGGTTACAGAGTTATTTGAGTGCATTAAATGTTCAGTCTAAGATAATGAGAATCAGTTTAGGAGTATTTCCAAATGCAACATATGCCTACATATAATTCTACTACAAAGCTTTATTTTAGAGACGCTGTCTGGCTTAGTTAATGTGCTTCATAGATACCAAGCTCTATGTCTCATATTGGCATCTTAGTACAAATAGAAAATAACAAAAAACTGAATATAAGGATAGTATGACATGTGAAAAATACCCATTGCAAAAATTTATTATAGAACCACAAAAGCCTTCTCAAAAGTCTGTTTATTTTTGAAATGGAGGAAGGATAAAAAAGACAAGATGAGGGAATATGTTTGGTTGGTTTGGCTGTTAATTTTTTTTTTTTGTTTTGTGTTTGGTTTTATTTTGGGGTTTTTTTGGGGTTTTTTTGGGTTTTTTTGGTTTTTTTTTTTATTTTGTTTGGGAGTTTTTGGTGTGTTTTCTTCTGTTTGGTTGGCTGGTTTGGTTAGCTTGCCATTTGAATATTAAATAACCTTACATGCCTTTTCAAAGTAAGGATAGCTCATTTACTTCTGAAACAGTTACCTGTTTTCTAATGTGCAGAGATCGTGAATTGTGCAAGGCAAAGTACAGTAAGCTCTGGCAAAAATGAAATGAGAAGCCATGTAAACTGTTTCTTGACTCAAATATTCAAAAAGCAAAAAACTAATAGGAAACTTTGTCATATAATGAAAAAAAATAGTTAAACATCTAATACAATAAATTGATAAATGCTTTAAGTGTTGTAAACAAAAATGTAGAAATACATCACTTCTCAATTAAATCAACTTCACACTGATTGTGTGGTGGTGAGAGGATGGTTAGAACCCAAAGACAATTTTTGGGAAGGAGCTAGTAGAAAACAAATGCATGCATTATGCTGACATGTATGTAATGATCTCTAATTAATAAAAAATGTATATTTTGGGGGTTTATTTTCATTTCATTGCCAGATGAAAATAAAATATATAGAAAACCAAAAGGATTTTATTTTTTTTTCATATACTTTTCTCTTTTTCCCCCTTTTAAACCAAAAAAAGAAAAGGGGTAAAGAAATACAAAAAAACTCAAAAATGAACCAACTATTTGAAAAAGGAAAATACTATGGAATGGCATATTTTAATTTTTTTTTTACACTTTTTTCAAAAGTTTTCATCTTTTATGCAAAGAAACCTAACAAGTTAAGAAAATTTATTGAAGAAAATTCTCTTCCAAATGTCTAAAAAAGTTAAATATTTTTGGATCAATTCTGCTAATAAATCAGGTGAATGTATATTGCTAACCATGACTTACCAAAATTTTTGGACTTTTTTTCTAAGAAGTCCACTTATTTCCATTTCATTTTAGAGAGTATCAGTACTGCTCTAAATATTCTTTACAGCAGTCAACCTATGAAAAAAAAATTGAAGTGGCTCTGTAATAAATGATAAGGTGGCTTCTCTTGCTTCTCTTATCCCGTATATCTACATAATTTCACTATAAATTTGAAAGAATTGAATTTAAAGTACTTCTACTGCTTACAGGATTAAAATAATTTTCTATTTCAACTACAAGTATGATCATGGAAAAAGGAAATATTTAAGAGGATTACTTGTGTGACGGGATTTATACTAAGAGGCCAGTGTCAGGCCAGAGTTTCAGCCTTAATTCTGTCAGGTCTTGGTTTCATGGCTTTAAAAGTCAAACCATCAAGGGTTTTAAATGTGTCCCCTTGTAATGGCATAGTGTTTCCACAAAGGAAGTTGAAAGGTGCATCCCCAAGGCAAGGCCCAAGAATAGAGTAATAGCAAATGTACAACTCAAAAAACAGCTGTAAATAAGGGAAATTAGTAAAACATAGTAAGGAAATTAGAAGGCTTTCAACCACTATATAGTGAGAATACAGAAATCTTTCAAGAATAAGATGTGCCACATGAAAAAATATGAAGAAATAATATTGGGGGAGAGGGAAGGGGTATGACACTGAAGGTCTGTGAAGGTCTGCAGGTAGATACATTTTTAATGACTTCCTAGAAAAGTCAGTAACTTTCTGATTCAGCGATAAATATTTTCTGTAACATTTTTTAATTTACAGACTGAGTTTAAGATACATGGCAATAGATATTTTTTCTACATTTGTGCAAGTCAGTGGGTTAGAATCTTGTTACATCATCACCTATAGCAATAATATGTCTTATAACTAATGAGTAGAGATTAATAGGTGTAATGACACAGAGAAGACACATACTAAATTAGAAAAATAAAAGAAAATGCTTTTCTTACTGTGAGTGTGGTCAAATACTTGGGAGACTTGCCCAGGGAGGCTGTGAAAGTCCCCCATGTGAGTATATATTCAAAACCTGGCTGTCATGCCTGAGCAGGAGTTTTGGACAGGATGATCTCCAGAGGCTCCTCAAAATCATTCTGAGATTCTGTGAAAGCCAAATGTAGAACTCTAAATTCAAATGACAATTCTGTCATTAGAACTGGATATTCTGTTAACAACAACTTACAGCTCTAGGTTGACATAAGTATCACCTCCTTGACTGTAATACTTCAACTTTGATTTTTGATTCCCTATCTTAGGTGTAATTTTTATAGCTGGTCTTTTCCACAGGAGCCAAGCCCAGGTGCTACAGATCTTAATTTGCAATGAAATAACTTATATATTCTAACATTTCAGTCTTCCAGATGACCTAAGAGCCAATAAAAATTCAGCTATCATTCCACAAAATAAAATTGCCTAAATATTCTCAGGAATTATATATTAATTAAAAATCCAAGTTTACTTCAGAATTTTTCTGTCTATACGTACACATGACAGTAGACTATGCAAAGAAGGATTAATAAAATAATAGGCAACTCCTAGACTAGGTGTACTAAAATGTCACATTTTCTAGATTTGAGAAATATATATTTGCTGGCATTATTTGTGTAATGCAGAAATTTGATTTTATTTTATATAAAATAACTTGCAAACCCAGTACTTTTTTTGAGAGACCAAATAAGAAATATTGTTCAGATATGCAGTTTTTAAGAGACAGTGATGCTTAATTCTGATAAAGGACTATAAGAAGGGAAAACAATTTGGGACAATTGAATTTCACAGATGGAAAAGTAGAGTAATGCTATTGAAAAATGCAAGATCATGAATTAAATCATACATAAACTAAAAGTAATTGCAAATGCCTCAAATGGATATTCAAATCTCCAGGAATAGCTCATGAATTGCAATGCGTTATGGAATTCAACAGACAAAATGTTTTAAACAAGTCCTGCCTTTTGAATAAGAATGCTTATGCACAAAACAAGCTGACAAGAATACTAGAAGACTTACAAGACACAGAAGTGAGAATAAAACGTAATTAGATTGTAAATCCCAATTATGTGAGGTGAATTTCCTGATGAGTTAGACAATACATATTATACTAATACCTTTTTCATTACATAATTGTGGAAAAGCAATTAATGTGAATTACATATATGTCATAGCTTCTAGAATGTTGATGAAACATTCTGAAAAACTTTGGATAACGTTTTACCTACTGTAAATTGAATTAATTTTGGATATTATTTACATAATTATTAATAAAATATTCCAAATTTGCTCTTAAAACATTGATTTTAAGTCTTCTTAAAAACTCTCTATGCTAAAGGCAGCACCACAACTGATGCTATTACTAACTCAGGCTAAAACTCCTACACTTTAGGAAAAAAAACCCAGTGTTTTCATTACAAATGTTATATAACATTATTAATGCCAAAATAAGTATTATAAAACTTTAAAACCCAGATTTTTTTTCCCCCTAGTACTTAAATTATACAGTTTAGATTAAATATTTTTTTCAAATCAGTCTTATCAAGAGGTGGACAGTATATCATCTGATTTGCTTTTCGGACTTATAAAGTTCTCAGCTTTACCAATTGATTTTATAAGTTTCTATTTCTGTCTACCTCAGCTTCTGAAAGATGATGCAAATTTTAGTTTTTTCCATGTGTTTTGTTGTGGTTTCTTTTTTGTTTTTTTTCAAAATATGTAGAAGTAAGTGTGGCTGAGCAGCAGAGAATAGAGTTATATGCATTTCCTGCCTCAATGGATGCATACAGATATCCCTATGGAAAGAGGAAAAGATGCTGCTTTGTTTAATTGCATTTCTGAGCTTTGAAGATGGTCTTACAAGGCAGGTGGTGAGCAAGAACCTCAGTATCAAGGACTACCAAGCATGAACAGAGCCAGGAAGGTCTTGGAAATAAAAGAGAGGAGGTTTTAGTGACTACAGGAAATACAGACTGATTTTTTAATTTATCTAGAGACAATAGTGTAGTTTTTCAATCCAAAAGACTTCTGAAAATTGCTGGACCACAGAAAAGAATATACCATTCAGTTACACATGGCAATTACTGATGCTGCTTAAAAATACTTTTCTTCTTGTCTGATCAACTCTAAATTTCTAAGTATCCTGTTCTAGGAAACCTAGACATTCAAAACCATTTCACTCCTGGAAAAAAAAACAAAGAACTGAAAAGGCAGTGTACTTATTTCAAAGCTGCAAGTGCATTGGGGTCAGCAGCCATCTATCAGATTTAGTTTCACAATTTATGGAAAGATTTTTCCATCTTTGTCAGGTGTTCTAGGACTTGTGGGGTTTTGTTTCTTTGTTTGTTTGGGGTTTTTGTTTGTTTTGTTATGTTCTTTTTTGGTTTTGTAGTTTGGTTTGGTTTGGTTTGGTTTTTATCCCTGAGCTCTACTGAGTTTTGCCAAAGCCTACTGGGAAAATGAAGTGCTTTCAGCAGGAAGCATTGAACCACTTTCTGCTTTGGTCTGAAAATTGCAGTCTGCATGCTTCCCTGAGAGTTAAAAGATCTCCACCTTTTTCATGAATAATCAGGACAACAGCAAGGAATCTCTCAGTTGTGTGAGAAATTAATTTTCTGAGGTTATTAGGAGATTCTGAGTAAAATAAATGTATTTTACTGATCCAAAATCTACTGTTGGAGCAGTGTTACTTTAAGAGAACCTCCCTCAAACTTCAGATACCAATGAAAATTAATTTTGATGCATCAGTATTCTATTACCTCTGAGCCAAGAAGTATTTCAGCTTTGACTACTAATGCAAGCGCAGTTGAATTAAATCATCACTCAAATGAAAGCAGCATGAGGTCCAAACCAGATCTTTCCAGGCAATTAAATACAAGCATAACCTCATCAGTTTTATAAAACTCTCTGTGCTGTACAGCTTTTCTGCAACTGAAACAGGTGACTATACCTGCTTCCTCCCAAGTAATGAGTTTGAATACTCTTTCAGGAGCACTAAGACATTTACAGCAGCAAAATATAACACATTGTATTTATTATTTGTGATGAGAATCTGGAGAATAATTTTGATACACTTTTTTTTCCTCATAACACAGTTAGCTTTATTTCCACCATCAGCTAAAATCCTCTTTTGAGGATTATTGTAGAGTCTTGGTTACCCCCCAAAAGTCTTTTTTGTCAATGTTTTAGAATTACATGTTCATTTCTGTATTATACTTGTTAGCTCTTTCATTTTGACATCAAGTCTGAAATTCTCTTATACAAGCCACATGACACCTTCTCCAAAATTTAGATTAAAATTCTATTCATCTCACCTTGACTAGTAGAAGGGCTGGCTTCAGGTTTTACTTTGTTTTTCTGTGCCATATGTGAAAAAGATTTTCCCCATATACCTGATGCAGCTTAACTCAGATGGCTAGAACTCAGGTTACTGATATTCATTGTTAATAGTGATTTCCAAAGACCTAGAAGGATTGACTCATCCGCCTATTTACTCAGATTTTTCAAAATAAAATTGGTGAAAATTGTGAGCTTTCTGATTTTTCATTAGCCCTGAAATATATTTCAGGGATATATAGTTGTCCCATATTATTTATTTTGTGAATTTCTGTAAGAGTTACGGTGGAGGTCACTCTATAATTATAATAAGCAGCATTAAGTACTTCTTTTTTCTTTTTCTTTTTTTTTTTTTTTTTTCAGTTCTTTTAAGAATACAGCTAAGAAGTTCAATAAAAAGCCTTAGCTAAATTCTCTATGAGTAGCAACAAGCCTTTCTCACTTCCAAGTCAGTGCAAGTGAGAAAGTAGATGGAGGAGCAGTGATGATTTAATTCTTGCATAGTAGTAACTTGCAAAATCCTAGCAACAATAAACCAGTTATTCAATTTCTCTTGTTGCCTAGATATGCTGTTGTATATTTAATTTAAAATCTGTTAAATTATGGAATTACTTTATTAATTCTATCATTAAACAGAAACTTCTGTCAAATATATTAGTGTATTTCAAGAGGCCTATTAGGAACATAGATTATTAATATTGTTATTTATAGCAAGTATGTATTCCCTGTATGTGCATGCACTCAGTGTTGGACTTTACACTTTGGTTTATGGCTGGATTTGATGATCTTAAAGGTCTTTTCCAACCTAAATGATTCTATGATTCTACAATTCTGTTTACACATGGCATTAAGAATGAGATTTCATCACTAAATATTTTTCTGTGATATTTCATTTGCTGATAGTGCATGTTTGGCAGCTATAAAATATTTACAAAAATCTTTGTGTTGAATTTGAATTAGTAAGGCCTAGGATTAAGTAAAATGCAGGACTACTGAACTGACAATTATCATTCAAAGCCTTTAATATTGTAAGTCATATGAATTAATTTATTGTCATTATTCGCAGGTCCAATTATTTTGCTATTACATAGATCTCAAAATACTAGTAAAATAGCACTCATATATTCTAAATCTGCATTCTGGGTTTCATATTCTGGGCAATTAGTTTTTCAGATAGACATAGATATTGTCTTTTGTCTTGTGCTTCCAAACTCCCTGAAACAGTATAAGCATATCCTGCAGTATAATTAAAGGCCTGAGAGATTTTTCTAACATCCTAATATTTCCAGAGACTGTTGTCTAGTGTTGAGGCTTCATGGGACTGGCAGGCCCATCCAACCTATGGCTTTTTCTTAGCCTCCAGGAAATGTGTTTGCACTCTGACTGCCCATTGAGAACGATTCTTGGCCTGACAAATTTTCCTAGAGAACTGACTTTAAATTACAGCCAGCTAATGGTCACAACTGCTCCAAGCATCAGCCTAACAGTTTAATAGTATAGAAGATGGGGTTTTTTTCCCACTTCCAGAAATTATAAAATAAATTGATGCTTGATTATTACTAGAGACATGGCCATTGTATCAGACAAGGCCACATGTAGATACATCACCTGGATTTTCTAAGGATGCCTTTTTACACCCAAGTCTTCCCTGCCCTGGGGCTGAGTTTCTCTCTTTCTGTTCAAATTCATTATCATGCTGGGTTTGGAGGGTTTTTGGTGGTCTTGAGACCCCTACTGGGTCTTTCTTTGGTCAACCACCCATGCCTGCTTCTCAACCCACAGCATGTGCTGTGCTCTTCTCCAGAAGCCAATACAAGGAGTTTCTCCCAGAAAAGTGCTGGCCTGCCTCTATATGGGCTCCTTCTCCAGACACATCTGGTCCTTTCTCACAGCATGTTCTTGCCAATAATCCCTATTTGCCTCCACAGTTATTTGGCTGTTGGTTTTGAGACATGGATATTAGCCCCTTGTCTTCAGAGCTTCTGCAGAAGACATGGTAAGGAGACTAGAGTAGCTCTTCTGTGATGGTAGGCTGATAAAGTTGGGGCTGTGCAGCCTGAAGAAGAGAGGGTTGCATGGAGACTTCATAATATCCTTCCAGTATCTGAAGGGGGCCTATAAGGAAAATGGAGAGGGGCTCTTCATCAGGAACTGCAGTGATATGACAAAGAGTAATGGGTTCAAAGAGAAGAAGGTTTAGATTAGATGTTAGAAAGAAAGTCTGTACTTTGAGGGTGATGAGGCACTGGAACAGATTGTCAATAATTGTGGTGCCCCAACCCTAGCAGGGTTCAAGGTCAGGTTGGATGGGGCTTTGAGCAACCTGGTCAAGTGCAAGGTGTCTCTGCCCATGGCGGGGAGGTTGGAACTAGATGATCCTTAAGATACCTTCCAATCAAAAGCATTCTTTGATTCTATGCCATCTAGGAGTCTCCAAATATCTTATTCTTCCTGTCAATCTAGCCTCAACTAAAGTTGGACACAATGGACTGTAGTAGTCAAGACATCCTTGAATAATATGGCTCCTTAAGCATGAAAAATTCAAGTTAATACTTTCTCTAAAAGAGTATTGAATGATATTCACTTAACCTATATTATCTGGAGTTGATGAAAATTAATTTTCCTTTCAAGATTTGTGCTGTTTTTCAGGGAGATTGGTCTTAATTACTTTGCTCTAATTAAGGATCAATTATTTTGAATACAAGAGAATTTAACTCTTTGATTATGTTAGGAAACTAGTTCCATTTTAGTTCACATGCAGCTCACAGATTTGCCTATGTTTTCAAGCAGTATGGAGAGACAAGAGAGGACTTTAAAAGTGAAGCTGTGAAGCTACCTGATACCACTAAATGATATTCATGATACTGCTCATTTTCCTGCTGACTAGCCTCACACATATGGATCAACCATCCATACTCACTGGGGTGTACCAGGTACATTCTTCAAGTGTTTTTTTCAGGTTTGTTCCATTTGAAGATTCACTTGTTTTGAAATTGCTGTCTTAAGTGAACTAAAGTGTGCTATGTGGTGGTAATTTTTAGTTAGCTTCAGAAACAAATTTTTGATCATAACAAAAGGTTTACTGTAAATGCACCTCTGAAATACCTGCTGTAGGAACTCAAAAACCTCAAAGAAATGGAAACAAAGTGATAATCCAGTTTAAATATACATATTGCTTTTACAGACAACAAGAAAATAGAGTAAACTTTTCTACTGCATTTAGAATCCTTTTGCAGTTTTACTTTGCCCATCATAATTTTCACGCATTCTCCTTGAAAATCATGTTTTTACTTTAAAAAAAGTGTGTACATGCTTTCCTGGCATGACTAAATACTTTCAAAGTTTAAAAACCAAATGCAGGGTAGCGTGATGATGGACATGAGAAATGTGTATCCTGTTCTAAGTCTATCTGTTTTCATTTCATTCTTTATACAACACTAGTCAGACAAACTGTTTGAAGGAATTTAACTGAAGTAAACACTCCACACATGTTTCAATGAATGTCAATGCTCTTTATCATCATCCTTGATGTTCACTTCCAGGACCTTGTTCTGTGATTGGGCTATAGCTAATAAGGGCTCAAGGTTTCTTTGTCCATGGTTGTGGACCTTGTGTTGACAAGTACAGCAGTGTTAAAGGACAAAACACATTTAAAACCACTTCTGTCTTCTCTCTTTTAATACAGCTGTAGTGCAATAAACTAAATATGACATATATAAATTAGAATGTAGATTAAGAAATATTAGAAAGGAATTTCACCACAACAACACAGTATTTTCCTTAACAATTTCCATTGTTTATATTTCTAGCTTTTTTTTTTTATCCCCAGGCACCATAAGCATCATGAATGAACACAACAAAGCTGTGAAACTCAGCAGAGTGATCAGTGGGACTACAGAGAATGTAATTTTCAGTAGCATGGGATATTCTTTTTTTCTTCTCTAGTTTGTATTGCAACCACAACTTTCACTGAGTGTGAATATGATATAGTATGACACTGTATCATAACTGAACAATAAGTTCATCATTAGAATGTCTGTTGGTCATGGAGAGTCTCTATTGGAATTTCTATTACTGCTGTCTCTTCAGAGATTTGTTGTTGATTTTGATGCCATTACTTGCTCTTTGAATATTTTCCCCCTCTAGTGTTTGCATATGAATCTCTTTTTACTTTCAACCTGTAAGGTTCTGTGATGCTTTTGTTTAGTTTATTTACAGGAAATTTCAGATTGTAAGGTCTGCTTCTTGCTTTCCTTCCCACACTCTTAAATTTAGATATACCAGCTCCTTTTTATCTATTTTCAAGCCCTGACCAATGGTACACAATTTTAAATTTATTTTTAATACAGCATCCTTATATAATTTAAGTTTTTCCTATGAGCATTGCCCAGTTTTAAGCATTCTTTTGACAAATTAACTCATTAATTGTTTTTCTTTTAGAAACTTAGGACAACTGTTGACCTTTTTTCTCTTTAATTCTTTTTGCAGGCATTTTGAATTCAAGTACATGATGGCCACTTATAAAGAGACACACTTAACTAGAATCACATCAAAAGTTGCTTTGCCTTTTGTGTTTTTCAACCTACTGCTTCATGAAACAGTGATAGATTCTACACAGAAATTTAACCTTTATTTAAACTGTGTTGTGCTATTTGTCTAATATACATCATAGCTGCAATCTCCCATTAAAGATAATTTTCTTTACTCTCTCTTTGACCTCTGCAGGTCACAGTCATGGTCACATAGGGGCTTCATCATGGTCTTAGAAAGAAAACTACAATAAAGAAAATAGATTAAAAGAGTGTGTATTTATAGATTTATTTAGGGGAAGCCATGCCACTTGAAAGACTTTTTCTAGGATCTGGTTTGTTTTTTTTTTTTAATAACTTCTTCAACTGACTTTTTGGCAGATTTTATAGTTCTTATACTCTTTTGTTGAGCATGCAAAGCTGTGAGTGAAGTAAATGAGAGCTGTGTGGGGGGTAACAGGCATAGAGGACTGGGTTTGAGTGGTAGGGTTCTTGTGGAATCAGGCCACCAAGTACCTTCTACTCCTCATAGACTCCTCATAGATGTTTCCTGAAGTCTTTAGGTGGGGAAATCCATCTGTGCAAAGCTGTCATCAAGCTGGAGGAACTCCAGGCCCTTTTTAGGCACACCTGTGGAAGGCACTGGTAGCTGATAGGGGCTGGAGACAGGTTGGAGCAGAGACATTATGAACATAGGGGTATGGACATCCTCAGAGATTTCAGCCAAGGTCAACTTAATGTCCTAGGACTGTAGAAATAAGCATCACAAATACTAAGCCCAGGGCAGCAGAAAAAGTTGTGTTACATACACAAAACCTCCTCTGTGTATCCTGGAGGAACTGGGACAGATTCCAGACGCTTGATTGTGGTCATAAGGATTGCTTATTTATGTGTTGTTTATTTTCTTCATAGGAGTCAGTATGGGGCTGTGCTTTTGATTTGTGATGAAAACAGTGTTGATAACACAGTGATGTTTTAGATATTGCCAAACAGTGCCTACACAGAGCCAAGGTCTTTTTTGCTCCTCACCCATCAATGAGGAGTCTGAGTGTACACAAGGAGTTGGGAGGGATCTCAGCTAGGAGACCTGACCCCAAGTGACCAAAGGGATATTCCATACCATTCCATACACAATGTGGGGTGTTGTGCTTAGCAGATAAAGCTGGGGGAAGAAGGACAACAGGGGGCATTTTTAGTTTTATAGTGTTACTGCTGTGTGTGATGGAGCTCTGCTGTCCTGGGGGTGGCTGGACACTGCTTGCCCATGAGAAGGTGTGAATTCCTTGTTTTGCTTTGCTTGTATGCACAGTTTTTGCTTTACCTACTACACTGTCTTTATTGCAACTCATGAGTTTTCTCATTTTTACCCTTCTGACTCTCTCTCCCATCACAACAGGGGGAAATGAGCAAGCAGCCGTGTTGGGCTTAGTTGTCAGAGAAGGTTAAACCATGGCAGCTAAGTAAACTAGAGTAAAGTAAAATTCCCTGGCTTAATACTGTTATGCCTACCATCATTTTATAGGGATTGTTGAGTAAAAGGCTTGCCACCAGAAACCCTGGTACACAAGTTCAACACTGGCTGCATCACTACTCTGTCTATATGTACAGTACAACTATAAGGCAGAAATAAGGGTTGTGTATTTTGAGGTGTAGGTATATTCACTGTCTAGCATGTTCAATATTGCTTCAGCAAATGCCATATGTTTTAAATGGTGTCCAGTAAACAAAGAATATTTTACAAATAATTAGGATTGGCATAAATAATGCAGAATTTCCTAAGAGTTATTAATTTTGTGATGAAAAATAAAAAGGTACAAAGGACCACTTGGTATATCAGTGAGAACATTAGTGCATATTGCAAACACCAAGAGTAGAAGTAAAATTTTGAAGACACTGTAATTTATGGCTTTTCCTTTATTATTTATACCTATTACATCATGCTTAAATTAGATATTTTTAAATACACATCAGAAATAAAGCAAACATAATATTACAGTCCTGGGGAGCAGCAAACATGGGCTGCCATGCAAGGGTGGAGTGCTGGAAGGGGCGAGTGACTTTGACAGTGACAACAGGCTCCATCCCACAGCACCCATATGGGAAAGAGAGTGTCTGGGGATGGTGCTCAGAGGAGCCAGCAGTCCAGTGGTACCCAGACACATAAACAGCAAGGAGACAGGTGCTCAAGAGAGCAAATCAAATATTTAGGACAGGGTCAAGGCCCAAGTGGTCAAGGTATAAGGGCAAGTACCTGCTCACTTGCAGCATAGCCCAGATGAGTATCAAGGATTAGAACTTGAGCTTAAATGCAGCTCCTGAGGAAGGTAGGGGGCACCCAAAAAGCACCCCCTGTTCCCCCAACAACACCCTCTCAGTTACTTCACATCACTTTGATTCAAGGTTGCTGTCCATCCTACCAAAGCTGCTCAAGCACAGGAAGGAATTTAACAAAGGGGTCAGGTGACATGTGACATGGAAAGAGGTGGTTCATTCCTGCCCCAAACATGGTGGCTTGATGTTACTAAACATTTCCTGGCTTATTCTCTGACAGATTTTCTTTTCCTGAGAAGTTGTTAAAGTCAAATATCATCTGTGGGTGTTTTTCCAATCTCACTTATAATGCACTGTATTTTTTGTTATTATTATGAAATACCAGTTATTAATAGAAAGAACACATAATCCTTAAAATGCTGGAAAGGAATGCAGATCATTTGGGCTTAATTTTTGTTCAAGTTTTGCATAAATCTACCTGCTTTATTCTCCTCTAGTGCAAAGTAGAGCATTGTGGTGCTTTTCACCCAGCCTTTGTAAATTTAAAAGTTAGACTTTCTTCAAGTATCTCTGTGTCCATACAAATCCTAGTCTTGAAATTTTCTTAGTCTTCATCAATTACATGGAGCCAGCTGGGCTTATAAATAGGAAGATTTATCCTTGCCTAAAGCAGATGTAAGATATAACAGTTGTCATAATCCCTTTCAAATTTTATCTCATGACATCATTTTATCTCATGAGATAGCATCAGCATTTTGCAGTTATTTAATTTCTTTGCTGATTATCTAAGTAAAATATGTTAATATTATAACTGTATGTCATACAGAGTTTTTTACTTTTTATACTCTTCGCGCGATAATATTTTTCCCTTCATGATTTTATTGCTAAATAACTGGTATTTNCTGTATTTCATACAGAGTTTTTTACTTTTTATACTCTTCACTCTATAATATTTTTCCCTTCATGATTTTATTGCTAAATAACCAATCTTTTGGTATTTCTTTTCCATATTTTCTCAGGTTTTTTTCATTGCTTTTACAGGACATTTTTGTTTATTTAATTTTGTTTATCTTTATTTTATTTATTANCTTATAAATAGGAAGATTTATCCTTGCCTAAAGCAGATGTAAGATATAACAGTTGTCATAATCCCTTTCAAATTTTATCTCATGACATCATTTTATCTCATGAGATAGCATCAGCATTTTGCAGTTATTTAATTTCTTTGCTGATTATCTAAGTAAAATATGTTAATATAACTGTATTTCATACAGAGTTTTTTACTTTTTATACTCTTCACTCTATAATATTTTTCCCTTCATGATTTTATTGCTAAATAACCAATCTTTTGGTATTTCTTTTCCATATTTTCTCAGGTTTTTTTCATTGCTTTTACAGGACATTTTTGTTTATTTAATTTTGTTTATCTTTATTTTATTTATTAGTTATAGAGCTTCCATAATAATTTTTTAGCTGCATGAAAACTAATAATGATTTTGTGAAGAATAAATACTGTTAAAATGCTACCAACTACTTATTTTAAAATAGTTCAGATTTATCCCATATAAGTGTTGTACTGAACCACATTTTCATTACCAGTAAAAATGAAATTTGTATATGACTCCAGAATGATGCATAATTACATGAATGAAGGACAAAATATAAGTGGGCAAGAACTCCTCTGCATTAGACATTCAATAACTTTCTTTTTGAAGTGTCTAAAAGTAAAAAATAAGCTTTTGTAAAGGTCTATTTTAGTATCACCTGAGAAAATCTCATTATGAAATAGGTATGAAAAGATGGGCTGCTGAATGCAGGATTCATAATCTATGTGGTAATACAGACCATAAACTTCTATAGCTGACAACGGTGACAGATGTAATAGCAGTTATAATGAACATAATAGTTCAAGACTGCTACCTTAAAAGAAAAAAAAAATGCTAAATGACCCAAACTACACATTTGATACCCCATTATCTAATAGTATTTTTGAACATCATGATATTATGAAGATAATGGAATGATCTCAAAATAGAAAGACTATGACTATTCAGTAGCAAGAATAGTAGTTTTCTTGCAGATCCATGTCCTTTCTTTCTTTCAATGGGGAGTTAATTCCCAGGGGTGAAAATACAAAGGCAGGGAGAGGAAATTAGTATTAACATACTTGCCTAGCTTTGGAGCTATGTGGCTAGAGTACTGAAACTCTTTGTAGGAAAAATTTGGATCCAGTAATTACATTAAAATGAAAACTATTCTGGGAGAAGAGTCAAAATGTAGTTTGTAACCCTTATGAGTTTAATATTCTTAACTCCAAGTCTCCTGTTATTGCTATTAGTTAGTCATAGTCCATGCTTTTCTGGTATCTTAAACAGTGCTGGCCACTCTGCTGCACAAAGGTCATTGGTATAGGTTCACATGTTCAGCATATTACTAATAGGACATGCTACATTTTAGATGTTTTCATCCCAATTTAGATAGAAATAGGAGAGACTGAATATGACCCTTTAATATTATCCCGTAATTGCCATCAGATCATTAAGTTTTTTTAAATTCTTCAACTAAAGGTTTCTGCAAACAGCATCTTTTCTTTGTCCTTTGAAAGTCCTTTGATCTTCCAGCCTAGTCCAGAGATGGACCAAAACACACTTGAAGAACTTTGGGGAAAATGAGGACATCTAAGGAAATCATGTACTGTTTCATCATAATCCACATTCACTTTTCTGATAAACCAGTGTAGTGTGATGACCCTGGGCAGATGCCAGGCACCCACCAAAACCATTCCATCACTTCCCTCCACACTGGACAGAGGAGAGAAAATATAATGAAGGGTTCATGTCTGGATATAAGGACAGAGAGCAATCACTTACCTGATACAGTCATGGGCAAAACAGATTTTAATTAGAGATAATAATTGAATTTATTAAAAAAAAAAAAAAAATCAGAGCAGATTAATGAGTAGTAAAATAAGACCTTAAAAACACCTTCTCCCCACCCCTTCCCCAGTGCTATCTCCTACCCCAGTGGCACAGGGGGACAGAAAATGAGGATTATGGTCAGTTCACCACAGGTTGATTCATCTGCTGTTGCAGAAGAAGAGTCCTTCCCCTGCTCCAGCATGGGGAGGTTCCCAAGGAAGACAGTTCCCCACAAAATTCTCTAATGTGAGTCCATCCAACAGGCAACAAACTGCTCTACAAACTGCTTCAATGAGGGATACTTTTCCAAGGGGTGCAGTCCTTTAGGAATAGGTTGCTGCAGCATGAATTCCTCACAGGGTCTCAAGTTCTACCAGGAAACCTGCTCCAGCATAGGCTCCTCCCTCCACTGGTCTGCAGATTGCTGCCAGGATCCTGCTCCAGCATGGGTGTCCTGGATGTCCTACAGGTTCACAGCCTCCTCTCAGGCATCCACCTACTCTGGTGTGGGTCTCCTCCAAGGGCTGCAGTTGGACTTTTGTATCCCTATGGCCTTCCATGGCTGCAGGGGCACAGCTGCCTCACCATGGACTGCACCAGGGGCTGCAGGGCAATCTTAGCTCTGGCACCTGGAGCATCTCCTACCCCTTCTTCTGCACTGACCTTGGTCTCACATATTCCCACTCTTCTCTTCTCTGGCTGCAGTTGCAACAGTGCAATAACTTTTTCTTCTTCTTAAATCTTTTATCTCATAGGTCTTACCACCATTTCCAACTGGCCCAGCATTGGCCAGCGTCACATCCCTCTTGGAGCTGGCTGGCATTGGCTCTGCTGGACATCAAGAAAGCCACCCCTCAAACCCTCCCCCTACCAAAACCAGGCAATGCAAACCCAATAAAACTACATGTGTGTAGGTGTAGAAAAATATGCATCCACATTATTTTTACATGTGCTGTGCAAAAATGAAAGGAATGTGAACGAATTTCAAACTAAAAATGCTATTGTTTATTTACATTGAATGGCTTCCCTTGTAATATAAATTTTCTTTAGAATAACTTTCTCATTTGTAAATATCAGTTTGGTGGCCACTGTCTTAAAGGGGAATATAAATATCTGAGAGTGTCAGATAAGGATTCTGAAGGGAAAAAAGACTAAAAGAGAGAAAGAGCTTTGTATTTAAGACAAATTAAGCTATTACTAATGCAAATTTATTGAAAATTTCTAAGGCATTTAACATAATATTAGGTTTTCATCATTTTCATTATGACTCCAAGCAAAAGCTTCATAATCTTATTTTGGTTTTCTTTCTGTAATCACTCATCTCAATGCAATAAAAATAGCTAGATATCCAAGGAACAGAAAAGGCTAGTCTATAAATGAAATAGTCCTGGAGGACTCTGTAATCTGTCGTCTTTGACTGTAATACATAAAAGTCTCAAGCATATGATTAAGGGCATTTGCTTTTCAAATATATTCTTTGAAAAGCAAGGATTTAATGAAGGTTTTTTTTTTAATGTATAAGAACAGAAAAGAGTTGAGTAATGATTGCATGTTTTCTTTAAAAAGCAAAAATTCTCAGGCCTACATTTTTGGAATATCTACTTTTATAATAAACTGTTGAACAATTATCAGAAAAATATTTATGGTTAAAGCTTATGATTAGGACTTAGATGTTCTTCTTCAGTTCCTCATTTTGCCTCAGATGCCCTATCTTAACTTTATTACCATTAATTTTGTCATCAGAGGGAGGGAACTTGAAACGTACATCTTCAATCTCTTTCTCTTGTGCTCACAAGTACAGTGAAATGCAGTAAATAAATACCAAATTTTTAGCAGGAATAAAAATAGGAAAAAAACTGACTTTTTTTACAGTTTTGGAGTCCTGATTGGTTCATTTGACTTATTCTAATTTCCCATTACTAATTAGATGTTGCCCTTAATTTGTTGTACATTTTCTGTTTTGTAATATGGTTTTAATATTCAACTGTATTTGGTGTGAAAACAGAAATGTTTTCCTCTGTTTGAATTCCTAGGCTGCCGCGGAAATACACGTAAACCTTAAGGAATAAATGTTCTGAAGTTATCCTCAGTAATGAAGCATATGTGAAAGGAAACTTCCATTGGCCAGGTGAAACAATGACTACAAAATCAGCGTTTTGCATGGTAGTGTGCTTTCTTCAACTTTGCATTGTCAATGGACAGGTAATATGTGAGAGGCAAATGATTACCGAATGGAGAACAGAACCAAAACCTACCGTAATAAAATGGACACCAAGGGAAAATGTCTGTTCAGACTTTTACACTGAATGCTGGAATATGAATAAAAGTATTGCTGGTGAAATCTCTGAAGAACATAACCTCAGTATCCCTCAGATATGCCCTTTACAGCTTCAATTAGGTGATAGCCTCTTCATCTCCTCCGAGCCATCCTTTCAGTCCTATGGAATGAATCTGGTAAATGTCTCCAAGGAAGAATTTATTAACTGCCCTAAGGCTGGCTTTCTTCAAGAGCAGTTGATTTTTGTTTGCCAGATCAGAGGACTGCACCAAGTGGACCCTAACTGGCTTGGTGTTGGAACTCACTACTTTGCAGAAGTTCACAAGAGAGGTCCGCTATTGTGCAGCATGGGCCTCCGTCTGAACGTTACCGTGAAGCAGCAGCTTTGCCAACAGTCTCTGGGTGCACCACTGTGCTCTGGGCATGGAAAATGTCTAAGCCACGTTTGGGAGAAAACATACAATTGCCATTGTTTCTCACAGTATTCGGGAACGTTCTGCCAGAAGTTTGACATATGCTCCACTAAACCTTGCCACAACAATGCCTCCTGCACTGAGAAATCAGAACTTTCTGCAGATTCTTACGAATGCACGTGTCCTCCAAAATTTTCAGGTATTTCTTCTCTCCTCCAGGGGTAAACATTTTATAGATCATACACTTTCCTTAACAGGTGATAAAACAATAAGAACAACACTAGCAAGGTTTTTGTATAGTTTTATTGCCCACGGCTGCTACCATACCTGCAGAGTCTCTTTACCATGGTGTCACTTATGGGAGACTGTGCAGCCATTCGAAGACAGTTTGTAATGCAGACATTCATAAATACATTGTAGAGAAGAACAGAATAAGTTCTTATCATGCTTCTTTCCTACTTAAGCATGAGAAATAAATGCTTCTTGAGTTACAGAAGTACCCGTTTTACTTTTTTTGTTCTGCAGTTCAGGTTCTTAGGCCAAATAACATAAATCATTTGGAGTAAGGTCCCCAAAAATAGCTGGTTAACCAAACTAGTGGAAAAGAGTGATTTTTTTGAAATGTGAATTTTATTCAATCTGCCAGAACTCCCCTCCATTTTCATTTAAAGACCTTTCAGATTACATTAGTGAATTTTTTTTAAATCAAAATTTGGTTTAACTGAAAGGTCAAACCTTAACTTAGAAGAACAAGCAAAATAAAATACTTAATATTTTCTTCCAGATTGTTCTGTCCCCTAAAGTTGTTTTCAAAGGCAATTTGTTAAACATACTGTTATTATCAAATTAAATATGTCACAAATGAAAAATGAAAAATCAAGTAATTCTCCTAGGAAATATTGCAGCATTTACCCAAAACTCATTGGAGAAACTGAATTTGGGTTTGGATTACCATACCAGAGAATACAACATAACTGGGTAAACTCTTATCTAACCATTACTTTTATTTCATGGATAAAAAAAAAAAAAAAAAAAAAAAAGAATAAGGAAATTATGGGGATGTTGTTCCTGCATTTAGACCAATAAAGTTTGGGTACGTTTTAGAAAGTACCAGAAATATTCATTCTCATCAAAAAAGAATCATTGTAGCTCTTTTTGTACTTGTGAAGCAGAATTCTTGAAATGTTCCTCTGTTGGACTGAATTTCTATGCTCTCACAATAGTGATGCTATGCTATGAAGCACAGCTGATGGCTTAGGAATAAGTGAGGTTCATAGAATACACTTCATAGAAATGAAGCTTATGTTGCATAAAGATTGCTGTAATTTATTTTTAATTGCTTTTCAAAGTGCATAATAATTTGGTTACTAATGCATTTGCCAATGGAAGATTATGCAGGTATGAATAAGTCAATGTTGTGAGAAAATTTTTTTATAATTATGAACAGTGTAATAAGATAGTGGAAAACATTGATGGTATGCAGTATGTTTTCTATTTCCTTTATCATTACTGGAGGCTGTGTAAAATGCTTTGAAAATAACAGTAACAAAAGCATCTGGTACTAATTGTACTCAAATTAATGAAAAAATTTGCAAGCAATTCTGTTAAAAGCAATCATCATGCTTAATGCTATCAACAAGCAATGCTTAAAACATTTTTCTAGCCTATATAAGAAAGTTTTAGGTAATGCCATCAACTGACAATACTGGTGTCATAAATAAGCTGAATGCAAATGAGAAGAATTAGGAGACTAAAGCTCCATATATTATAGTCATGGCTACACAAGAGTAAGGAAGGAAAAAGTGCCTCCCATAACATAAAGTTATATTAGAAAAAAGTCTATTAGAAATTTGAACACTTTTTGAAGTGTGAATAATGTCATGTTAATAATTCAAGAGGCAAGCATAATTAAATGGTATTTAGACCTGTATTCTATAATAGCATAAACAACTTATAACTGGAATTGTAATTTCCAAAAAGCTGCATATGAAAAAAAAGAATCTCACATTTCCACTCCACCATAAGAACATCTTTTGTTCTCAATGCTGAAAGAAACTGTAAGCTAGATTCAAGTTAGAAAAAAATAAATACTACAGTTCTAGTAGCACTTCTGCATTTTAAGGTATATTTGAATTTGTAACTATATGTCAGATGAGGTTAAGCACAGTATTGTGAGAACAAAAATAGATTAATATCTTTCTGACTTGCCTTAGAAGTTCAGTAAGTTTGGTGCAAACTAATGAACAATGTTGGCACAAACACCTTTCTATCCATTTGCCTATCTATATTGTAGCTATACATTTGACATTTATAAAACCTCCACCAAGCTCCCTAAATATTTGCTAAAGTCCAATGTTCCTATTATTCCTTTGACACAGGTAAAAATTGCACGGAAATAGTTGGACAGTGCCAGCCATCTACATGTTTCAATGGTAACTGCATAAATGTTACTCCAAACACTTTCCTTTGTGAGTGTGACAAGGGTTTTACAGGTAGGAAGCACTTTTTTTTTCCTGTCTTACAATAATTTTTTATCTGTTACAGTAATGGTATGAACTTTTGCTTTATTAACAGTTATTTTTGATGATTATTGCACAGATTGCCATATCCTTAGATTTTATAAAAATGGGTTTTGTAAAATATAGAAATCAGACTTCCAAATTACTAATGTACTGAAGTAAAAACATATAAATGATAGAAGCTTTTCATAATCAGATGCCATCCACTAGTACCTTTCTTCTATTGGCAGTATAACAGAGGAAGACTCTTAATCACTGACTCACTGGTTCTCAAATACAGAGTTATCAAGAATCAGAACACCTCCTGGATGGATAATTTTGAATACATTTGTATTCATAAATTCAATATCCTCTTATAGATGTACTAGAAATATAAAATGGAAATAATCTAAAGAGTCAATAGTGTCATGATTTAGGGGTGCAACTTGATTAAAAAGAAAGAAGATAATTAGTTTATTTATTATATATGGGACAAATAAGATGTTTTCATAAGAAAAGCTGAATGAAAAAAATGTATCTAAAACCATCCTATTGTGAACTATTTTGGGGGATTAGGATAGTAGTGAAAAATTATTTATTCTTGTGCTTCACAACAGAAGTTCACTATATGGATGTGAGAAGGGTAGTAACACTCAGAAGAACATTATTTAATAAGGAGCTAAGTATAAAGCTAGCTCTTGAATATCCAAAGACAGTAAAATTTTCAAAAGTCTCTTTCTTGGAAGCATCACTTATCTTGTCAAGTCTAGAATATAAAGAAATCATTATATTGAAATGAAGAGTTAAAAAAAAACCCAACATAATGGAGTTAGAGGGATCAAAGTGCCAATCTTTATTTTCATAGTGAAAGACCGAAAATTCTTGTTGATATTTTAATTAAGTCTGTATAGAAATATGTTTTCAAAAAAATGGGATAGGCACACTGAATTCTAAATTCCAAGTAAATCTGTTTACTATTCTCCCTTTCTTCCCTTTCTTTCACTATAGAAGCGTCATGGTCAGCATAATTCTGAGAAAACTGAAAAATCTCACTCTTTTTTGAAATGAAAGAAGTCCTTTGGTAAAGTTTTCTAGAACTGGTTTTCCACCCCCTAATGGTCCATATCTTTTTAGAACACTTACCTTTGTCTTTTCACACAAATTTTGTATGCACATCAATTTTGAAATTTTCCCTACAAAAATCTTTTTTGTCCTTGCAATTTTGACATAGTGAGGGACAGGAGAAATGAGACAGGAGGAACAGCCTTCCAGATGCAGTAAATCCATATCCGTAATGACGTGAAAATACTTTCATACTCTGAACTACTGGAGGCAAGATACACTGCAACCTGCTCTCCAATAGCTAGGAAAGATTGAGGAGGAAAAAAGGAGACTATGAATGTAACTATCTGCCTTTTTATTCTCCACTTAGCCAAAAGAAAATAGGGAATCCTTTCTTGTTTCTAAGAATAAGTATCTTAGGAGGAGAAGGATTTTAACAATTTTTTTCTGGTTCTGTAGTATAACAGGACTGATTGATTAACATACAGTATAATTTTACAATTATTTACCAACCAAATGTGGTGGTTTATGTCTACATATCTTCCTATGGTCCTGCATAAAGGTATTTGCTAGCACAAAGGCAATTTGAAGCTAACTAAAAGAATACCACTATGTGAAAACAGACATTTTTTCCTAGGAAAACAGACATTTTCCTATTGTTGTTCCATTGCAGCTGTATCGTAGTCTCAGCCAAGGTGAGTTGTGCAATTATGAATCTTGTAAGTTGAATGCTATTTTAATTGTGTGAAATAGGCAGAAAATTCAAATCATTCTTCTGTCTTGATATTGAACTTGCACAGAAAACAAAACATAAAAACAAGATTGTGCACTTTATGTTTAAGATTTTATAAACTTTGTCCCACCTTTTTTCTAAAATGAGTCGACACTGATAGTAACTATTTTACATGATCTGAATGAAAATACTCCAATTGATAGGATGTAAATAAATTTATAATGAAATAAAAATGCTCTGAAAGCATTTATTCAAAATAACTAAAGGTTGCTGAGTCCAAGTTGTTTTGTTCACAAGGATAGAATGGGTCTATTAGACAAACAATATAAATTCTCATTTCAAACATGTATTTTTCTTTTTTATTAGTTTCATTCATTCACTGAGCTCTCAAAACTCTTTTTACCCTTTACTGAAGGAAGACTTTTAACATAACAGTAAATAGCTAGCATTAGATTTTTCAGTGTTCTCATGATCGAATACTCCAATTCATACCAGAATTTTAACCCTTAGACTTATCAAGAAGCATTTAGAGGAAGGGACTATGGGTAAAACAAAGATGGGGTGGGTGCATATAGGAAGGAGGGAAAAATAGGCTGGTAGTGTGTAAGCAGTTGTTGCTCAGTACTCTTGTCTGACTGAGACCTGCACTGAATCACTGTAGTCTTTCTATTCTTTTCATTAATTCTTTTCTTTACTCTCTTTCCATATAATCTCACTCTCTCCCCATCTATGTGTTCTAAGGTTCCAGTGCCAGAACTAGAGAGAAAAAAGTGCCTGAATTTGGTGTCTGCCATTTGAGTTAGACCACTGGTGATAGTGGTCCTAATAACTTTGGTGCCAGCATTTGGAGTAAATGAGGGTCTCGGCATCAGCAAGCTGAAGGGAGATCACAAATTGTAGGAGTGTGTGTCTGGAGAGAGTCAATTATGTGCCAGCAAAGGACATCAGACTCTGAGTGATGGTGGCTCACATGCCTAGTGCCAGTTGGAGCAGGTGAGAGTCCCAGCATCAGCAAATGAAGAGGGGAGCAAGGGTGCCAGGGCCTGTGTGCACTGGCAGGAGCCACTTGGAAGATAAAATGTTTATATTTTGCCCTAAGCTGTCTCTGGTTGTGTGTACAGTTGTGCATGTGTACATGTGCAGTTATTAGCACCCTTCAAGCTGAACCATGGAGCAGGAAGCATGGGACCTGGGCATCAGTATGAGGTAAGCTGAGGTCCCACATTGCTATTGAAAGGGTTCACAAAAGTGTTGATCTTTGTGAAATAAAGGGTAAGGGGCTGTGTGTCTTTACTAGCAAGCTTCCATCCTTATCAGTCAGAGAAGGGGCTAGAATTTGGCTGTTTGTACATATGTTTATTTGAGTTCTGGGTGGGTGTTGGTAAAGGCAATGCCTTATCTGTGGGTAGTCTATTTAGCTGGCTGCATTAGTGTCCTCTGCATGTGTGCATCTCTGGCATACATGTTCATCTTGGCTGTTGGCTGAGCCTGCAAACAGGAAAGCAGCAGCTGCAGTTATTGGATGGATGGGACTCCCAGGTCTTTGAGTTCACTGGGCTGGGATTTAGCAACTGGGAAGGAGGTTCTCCAGGCCCCAGAGTCCACCAGAGCAAGTGTCTTTTATACAAAGAAGATGTCTCTACAATTTTAATGGATGTTATTGTTCTGTTCTGAAGATGTATAGAAAATTAATGTGACTCGGCCATAACCTTCAGGAAATAACAACATCTTAGCTACCTCTGTAATGGTACTGCTCAGTATGCTTACTCTAGATAACATTTAGTGGATTAAGAGAAGTTGTTTTCCATTTGAATATGTTTTGTTGAATCTGTGTGGCATTTTGCTCCTTAGGTGGGAAGATGGAACTGATTAAAAAACAACCCTTTGTAGAGCACTTGAGATTATTTGAGGTTTTTTCACACATTCCTGTAAGAGAGACTTGAATTTCCTGCCTTCCCCAGTGGTCCAATTGACCTCTTTGCAGACTATAATGAGTTCCCTCCTCACTTGAGGGACAGGAGATACTATGAAAATGAGGTGGTTTTGCTTGGAGCTACTATGCTAGAGCTTCCATCATCCAGGTGCTTTAGTTAAAAATGGTCTGTTTGCTTAATTGGTGAATTACACACAGACTCTTTTAAAAATGGTCATAAATGTAAAGATACTTTTACACATATAGAAAATAAGGAAATAATTTATTGTTTGCACAATTACTATTTTAACAGCCTAATAGTTAAATTTGTCTAGTACTAACACTCATTACCCAAATTAATACCCAAAGGGTTCTTAATAGTACCTCTAAAAACATTCTGCAAAAAGCTTTTCTACTCTCTATTTTTTACTTTGGTATTATGCTCAGCTTTCCAGTGCACCGCTTGGTCAAATCTATCCATCTCCCTCAATAAGAGGGCACAACAATTGCAGCAAGTCCTCAGCATTTTGTGGTATTCATTGAGAGGAGTGTTTCACTCACACTGGAAGTTTCTCACCTATCAATCAAGGGATTGTCTTAGCCTGCTTGTACATGTTTTCATATCATGGTCTACTACTTTTACTCAGGCTACCAGTGGGAGCCTGGCAGTGGTCTCCAGTCACCTGCCACAAAGGGCTGTGATTTGTCAGATAGTACCTGAGGTGGGGATGGGCTGATCCCCTCCCAGGATGGCCCATCCACAAAGATGAAACTGAAACAGGGGAGACAGCCATCTCTGGGCCCAAGCACAGGGTTTAGTACAAACTAGAAAAGTTCTGAGATCTTGCACTATCAGATCAGTACAAAAGTCAGCCAGAAGAGATGTACCTGCTACACATTCTTTTAGTGTTTCTCCAAAGACAGGGAAGATAGCTGCAAGGATGTTAGAATGGGGATATAGTATGTTTTAATAAAATAATTTGTTGAGTATGACAATTTTCTCAGAGAAAGCTGTAGATTATGGGGCTTATGATTCTCAGTTGTAAAAGTATTCTGGAAATATTTCTTTATCACTTATGACTCGAATGAAGAAAGTATGGTCAAGCTTTTTGCCCATTTTTATGAATGATACTGAAATTGTCACAGTTCTTTTAGTTTTAAGAAAGAAAATACATATTTTATCTGTGGTTTTAATGAAGTTTTGCAAAAGGCAGTGGGAAAAGATGTGTTATATTTACAGGTGCTATCAGCACCTGTATAATAAATACTGATAACACTGAACACAGAATTAGAAATAATCTGTAGAAGATATTAAAGTGACTGAAACTCTGAGGTATGAATGTCTATGGTAGTGAAATACCCAAATAATTCCATCCCCCTGAGTTTCCTGTTTTTCTCCACACTCCTCCTGCTAGCTAAAAAACCCAAACATTTTCCCACTTGACTAGTTATCTGCTACTATTATGCTTATTTGAAACACAGAACACAGCAAGTATAACTAGTTGTAAGAAAGAAAAAAAACAACTCCTTGCTCTTGGAGTTGTAGTTCTTCTTACACATTTCTGATGGTTTATGATTGAAAGAGGTATTCATCCTCTAATGAAATAATGACATGTAACAATATTTGTGAGAAGACACTTGAGACATGATACTGAACAAGTCCAGGCTCTGAAGTAAAGTCCTGAAGTGTGTTCCCTGTTCACCAGATACCAAATGCCTCAGTCTTACTTAAGTAGGGATGGCAGGACTTTATCCTTGATCCTGTGAGAACACATGGTGTTCTTAGGCCCTA
>VZRH01000180.1:272716-313514 GCA_013397555.1 Urocynchramus pylzowi | reverse complement strand
AAAAAGTAAAACGAAAAAAAACCCGAGATGTTTTTTTTTTTTTTTTTTTTTTTTTTGAAGAAGAAGGTAAAATTAGCTACATGATTTTGAGTCTACTTATATCAAATATCATATATGGTTTAAACAGGCATTAAAAGTGGAGATCAATGAGTCAGAAAAGTTTCAGAGCAAACACAAAATTAAATTTTCCTGAAGGACAATAGAACAATACTTAGGTATGTAGTAATACATTGTTGGGTACCAGAGTGACCAGCCTGCATATGCAGTTCTGAGCTATGACATCTGCAGAATCAATTATTTTTCGTGTAGTCTTGTATGCACTGTAAAGACACTTCCAGACATGTTGTAACTTATGGACAGCTTCATTAGCTTGTTACACAATTTTATACCATTAATTGGCCAATTGTGTGCAACACTCTGTAGTCAGATATGTTTCTTTATTTTTCAAAGGCTCTGCTTTGAACTGTCCACAGCCCCTCCCAAAGCCTTCTGCCTATTCACTTTTACATACCTGAAATAGTCTGCAATAACTTACAATGAAAAGCACTGCTGTTTACAAGCTTATCACTGCATATGTATCACTTTCTTAACTGATTATAATTAGCATCTGAGTCACTATTGAAATTTTTTATATGTTTTCAACAGTGTTTTTTTTAGATTTTAGCAAAATCATAATATGAAGTCAGTGGAGACACTCCTTTTGCTGTTGCTTGGTCTGCTCTAGAATTGTGTGTCTCTCCACTGACAACAAAAATATCACAGTAAGCAAGATTTGCATGATTCAGCTAAATGCCTGAAATATGATGGAGAAATTCTGCAAGTTTCATTCCATTAGCATATAAAAGGGGATTAATCAAATGGTGTAAATATATGGGGAAATAGGGAATGAGAAAATGTTTGGACATAGATTCTACCTAATCTTTAATATTAGTTTATTGTTTCAACATCTGCTAGGTTTTTAATGAAAGAGAGTATCACCAATAGTATTTATGAATGAAGTAGCCAGTTCTGTAAAAGATTCTTTTGGAATCAGCAGCTTCTGAATGCAGATTCTCTTGCAACTTTAAAACACACCAGTGTAATAATCTTTGTTTAATTAAAAAAAAAAAAATATATATATAATATGGCAAGCAGTAGGAAGCAGCTAGAACATTTCCATATGGCCAGAAGTGCACATGTATTTTCTTTTCTTAATAGACCTTTACAGATACATTATCCAGACTGTTTCATGTAACTCTAATCAGTTTAGAACTCAAAGCATTTAAAGCCAAGATTTAATAATTACTTTTTGTATAAATTAATAAGATAGGATGAGACCACAAAAGAGGATATAGTGGAGGAGTGGCAAAAAAAGAGGAAAAAGAGATTTGTTTCTATAAAACTGAGCTGACTGTTTGTGATACTTCACAGAAGATAGGCTCAGAAGGTGGTATCAGCTAATAAACTGAAGAGAAATGAGGATTTAGGGAAAGACATTTTAAGTTTCATGATTACTACTCAAAGAGAAAAGAAAAAAAAAACCCTGAAAACAAAAGAAGAGATAAAATAATGAAAAATAAGAGGAATGGAAGTGGTTGAAATAAAACCAGAAACACTCTTTGCAAACAGGCAAAAGTGAGTGTTCTTATTGCTGCTTATGGTTGGGAATCTAGGGTAGTCAGTGAGGCTGATGAATGAAGTTGCTGAAATATGGCATTCTTTGTTGACCATAAACCACAGCAAATACCAAGAACAAAAGGGCTCTGCCTCAGCACAATGCTGGGCCTGAAATGGGAGACATGCCAAAGGCTCCATTAAGTCCATAAAATATATCACTATTCATTTTTATGGAAGTGATTGGATAGTGGGGTGATGGATGAATGGACAGGTAGGTAGATAATTCAACAGAGATTGCTCATGGTTTAATGGTCGTTATTCATATTTAGCAATCACAGTTGTATTGGTGAGGACAAAGCATATATTGCAATATATTGGGTTAATATTGATGAAAAAATGGAGATGTAATATTTCTTTTTGGTTCTGCCTGTGCTGCCATTTCACTTACAGAGCTATAAATTACACTTACTAAGAGGAAAAAATAAAACCCACAAGGTGATACGAAAGCTTAGAGAGCATACTGAAATCTCACAAATTCTGACAAAGCAAATATTAAAAATAATAGTCATTCTAGAAAGAAGACAAATTCTGCAGGAAATAATGAAATTGACATAGGCAATAAAGCTACTGCCACTTTGAACAGAAGACTGTTTAAAATTCTCAGCATTAAGCAAGTGACAAATTTCTAAAAGAAAAAAGTTTGAAATCAGATCCCTAGTTTATGAGCAAAAATAAAAGTTTACTGTTACTATTTCACAGTGGGTTGACAATAATGGCTTATGAAATTCATACAGAGAAGGAAAAAAGCAGAATAATATAGAATACTGTGAAATTGAAAAAAATAGAAGATATCACCCTTACATTAATTCTAGCTGCAACTTCAGTCATTGTTGTACTAAGCACTGTGCAGCAAAAATATATATTCTTCAAAGATTTTAAACTGAAATAATGTCAGCTGAATTCCAGGAAACCATATCTCAACCTCCTAAGTCACTCATCAGGACACTGTAGGAGACAAGAATACAGGTGTTTTGATATGAATTCCTGCTTATTCACTGGAAAACTGTAGACTCACTGGAATTTTGTGTGCATAAATGAGTTGAGTCATAGACATCAAATTGATGTATCATATTATAATATGTAGGACACAGCAACAGAAAATAATCAAACTCAGATTTAATGAAAAAGGAAAATTTATTGATTGAACCTAAAATAGCAAAAATGTTATGCACAACAATAGAAATCATAGTACCTGACTGCTTATGTTTTTATAAAAATGAGTGTTACAGTTTTAAACTACTCTATATCCACAGATTTTACTGCAGCTTTTCATAGGAAAACGTATAAGCTTCATTTTGCATAATATTAAAAACTTCTGGTGAAAACCCTGTAGCAATCAAACAACATATTCACCTATAAATGTTCAAAATATTGTGATTTATAGGTCAGTATCAGACAGAAAGGTGATGACATTTGGAAATTAACTACCAGTGAAGACTGGTTGTTAGGCAAGTGTGGTATGCAAATGTGCATGAGAGATGATCAACAGTGACAGCAATGGTTGCAACTTGAGTAAAGAAGTTAAAGCTGTAGCAATGAAATTTGCTAAATATACCAGTTAGAATGTTCCTTCAAGAAAAAGGAGAATTAGATCTTACAGGAAGACTTGAGTGACCTGGAAAACTAAAGATATAAATGTGTTAAATGTTATACTAGTAATGAGTTAAAAAAAAAAAATATATATATATATATACTCTCTTAAAACCATAAACTGTTTGAAGGACTGCCTACCTTCAATCTTCAAATCCCCAGTTAGCCAGTCCTTGTTTGTGAGTCTGAATCAAGCAGAACATCTCACTGCCCCTCTACAACTTGAGTCAGGATGTTGTCATTAATGGTCCTTAAGGACCTCTTGGATTGCTTATGCCCTGCTATGCTGTTCCTTGAGCAGATATCAGGGTAGTTGAAGTCCCCTATGAGGTCAAAGTCCTGTGAACACAGGACTGCTTCTATCCATCCAGAGAAGGCACCACCCACTTCTTCTTCCTGGTCACCCAGTCTATAGCAGCACATACTTGTCACCTCTACTATTGTTTTTCATCCTCACACATAAGCTCTCAGTCAGCTTATCAACCATATCCAGGTGGAGCTCCACAGTTCTGCCTTTTACTCACATAGAGAACAACTTCTCATCCTTGTCTGCCCTGCTGATCCTGAAGAGCCTGTATTCCTCCATTGAAGCATTCATGAAACAAGCCATCTAACCAAGTCTCTGTGATACCAACAAGATTATAGTCCTACAACAGCACAAAGACCTCCAGTTTCTCATGTTATTCTTTGTGTGCAGAGGAACCTGAAATAAAACACTTTGTTGTGCTGATTTGCAAAAGCAGTCTCTTTCTTTTCCAGTCTCTTTTCCATAAGAGTATTTTATAGGCAGTTCCTTGCTTTCATGCAAATGCTGGAGGTGGTCTTGATTTTGTGTTCCCTTTTTTTCACATCACTTCAGACTCTGGTCAACCCTGTCTGTCACTCCCTTACAGGCTGCTGGTAACCCTCTCTCTCCTCTGTTGGTTTCTATTTTAAAGTCCAAATCAATCATCATTCTGGAAATAATTCCTTTACCCTGCCTGTTTAAAAGGATCCCATGTCTTCCAAAATGTAGCTTTATTGTTATAAAAGTGAATATACAACATTGTATTTTCATGAGGCTGTGGGGCTCTGCAGTCCAAGAAGTCTTTTAGCTCATGTATTGCTTTTTAGTTCATGTATTTCTGTGGAGAAAACTTAATCTGTTTGTATCAATAGAAGGCTGTTACATTCCTGCATAAGCAGTAACTAAACAACCAGAAAAGAACTACTCATTCTGGCTTGATTTATTTACTTTAGGATCACCAGTGCAAATTTTTGCCACCAAGTACTGTAGCATCCCATGAACTCTCTCCACTTAGTCAATTCCTAAGCCCACTGCCCTGGCAATAGCAGTGACTACCTACCATAGAGTCAGTGCTCCTGGGGAAAAAAGACAGATTCCCACATGGACTTCTGTTTCACAACTTCCTCTGGTTTCCCCTTCCCCTGTCCCCCCACTGGCTTGGCACCACTGGTGGCTGCTCCCCCTCCCCTGGAGCCCTGTCCCCTCTGCCCTGGCCTCAGCTCCAGCCCCCCAGCCCTTGCCCTTCTTAAGCTGCCTGCTCCACATGGCTGTCCTCTCTCTCTCAGCGGGTTCCCTTCAGCGACATGTGATACACCTCACTGGAATAAAACCTTGCAAAAAGGAGCCTTTCTAGCCCCTCTCACTGAGCCAGCTGTGGTGAGTGTTGTGTGTGGATTTGACTGTGTTGGCTCAATATTAACCCAACCTGCTTTTCTACAGGAGAGGTTTGTTGGGAACTGATAATAGGCAGCAGCACCCACCATTCAACACTTGGATTTTTAATTGGTGCCCCCAAGTAGCATTATATTTTCAGGATCACAGAATCATAAAATATTCTGAGTTGAAAGTTACCCATCAGGATCATCAAGTCCAACTCTTGACCCTGCAAAGGACACCCCAAGAATCACACCATGTGTCTGAGAGCATTATCCAAACAATGCTTGAGCTCTGTCAAGCTTGGTGCTGTGACCGCTGCCCTGGGGAACCTGTTCCAGTGCCCAACCACCCTCTGGGTGAGGAACTTTTTTTTGATGTTCAACCTGCACCTCCCCTGACAAATGACAAATGACAAATTCATGTCATTTCCTCAAGTCTTGTCACTGGTCACAAGAATGAATAGATCAGTGCCTGCCCCTCCACTTCCTCACATGAGGATGGTGAAGATCACAATGAGGTCTCCCCTCAGTCTCCTCCAGCCTGAATGATATACTTTATATAGTGTAATGCACTCCTGCTAATACCATATATTTTCAATTCAGCTCACTCAATAGCAGTCTCAAGGCAGACTAATTGGAAAAACGAGATATGAAGCAGCAGTTTTAATGGCAGCTAAAATGATTGGAGAGAAAGAAATACTGAAAAAGAAGACTAAATTATGAAACTAAAGAATACTGTAATAGAGTGCTGTAGAGGAGATCAAGAATTTTCTAAGAAATTGTTGATGCTTTAGAATAAATTAAGAATTATTTAAGAAGTTAATAATCTTTAATAAAGAAGCACAAAATGAATTAATATCCCTAGGTAAAATATAAAATAAAGAAATGAATAATAACAGAAGGTTAACATGATAATGTACTTGCTAAGGTAACCATGAGAAGTAAAAGGCAATGTTGTCACTGCTGACTTGTCCACAGCAGTAAAATCAATAAATTAGTATTTCCTGGCAGGAGAGACTCTGCATCATATTCATAAGTTGCAGTAACGTAAGTTATACCATAAAAGGCCTTTACACCAAATTACCTATCATCTGTGTGAGATAAAACAGCTGAGCAGCAGATGATGACAAAGTAAATATTTTCTTAATGTAAACAGGTGTTATTTCACTTGTCATCATCCCCACAAATTAATATTATGCTGGCTGTCTTTACATAATAGGTCAGACTTTAAAAAAAAAACTTGAAATCACGTCATCAACATCCAGGTGGAAATGGTAGTAGTTATATTTACTTAGCTTAATTAATTGTAGCCTATATGTTACTTTTCCAGAAGAATATTTAAAAAATATATCTTTAAAATAAAAATGGGACTAATCCACAAACACTTTGTTCCACAAAAATTGGACAGTTTTGTCTATACATCACTACCACCACAACTCCTATAAATCTGTAAGTCTTACTCATGCTTTCTCAGCTCCCCCTCACTCCAAAGCTCTGTAGTGCCAGATTTCCTTCAGAATAGTCTTAATCTCAAACTGTTTTCTGTGTTTCTAGACATGTTTTTACAGAGCCATTACTAATTCAATATGGGAAAACTCAGTTTTATGGCTTCTTTATAAAAAATCAATCTCATTTTTTGAAGGCATCATAATTTGTAGCCACTGTAAATTATCATGCTATTTTATAGCAAATTTGTAAAAGAAATGCCATAAAAATATTTTGAACTTTTCACTGCAGTCTCTTTTTTCAATCAATTTTTGCTTGAAGGCCTTAGAAATATTAACATTGGTTCTCTTATACAACATATTACTCTTAGCCTTTAGGTTTATACATTGTGGAGGTGTGGTTGCCATTCCACATCAGATTAATCTTCAGCATGTCCATGCAATGCTTCATCAGCCTTCTTTTCAGCCATGTATGTATATATTAGCTGGTCAGTGAAAATAGGTTGCATCAGTGTATTACCTGACATAGAGACTTACCTGGATAAGTGTATTTGTTCTTAAAAAAGCATCCATCTGTGTTGTTTTTCTCAGTAGTCAAAATTATATTCTTTCACTTTGTATCAGCAAAATAA
The DNA here is from genome assembly GCA_013397555.1 of Urocynchramus pylzowi. Classification (NCBI taxonomy): domain Eukaryota; kingdom Metazoa; phylum Chordata; class Aves; order Passeriformes; family Fringillidae; genus Urocynchramus; species Urocynchramus pylzowi. The sequence goes on along the minus strand of VZRH01000180.1, from coordinate 306,529 downwards.
TTCATACAGACTTATACAGAAAACACTGAGATGCTTATTCTGATGACTGCAAGTTTCTTAACTTCTGCACATTACATAAAGCTGTTTTTGAAAAAATGAATAGAACATACTTGAATTCAAAATAATGAATGATGAGTTTTTAATGTCTGAAAACAGAGCTCAAATTCATCTCTTTGTTATCCATGTATATTTTATCAGTTATATTGTCAGCCTAGCTGAATTCTCACACAGATTTCTAAGTTATTCAGTAGCAATGCAAGATCTAAGTGACTTTTCAGCATCTTCTAGCTCTTCAGTACTGTGAAGATGGATGAGGACCTTAATTTCCTCAATGTTGATGTGAAGGCTTAATCACTTGTTGTTTTGATCAAAAGAGTTGATGATATATGGCATATATCCTAATATGTTCATAATGATTGGCAAAGAACAGTCTATAGCCCAGCAATTATATAAATTTTGATTTAGCATAAAGTCTCTCTCTTACACATGCTGACAAATACACATTCTTTTCTGCTGACAAATACAGATTCCTAAGTACAGTGTACATGTTTTACTATCAAACAAGTTATTGCATTGTAACTTTTTATCACTGAAAGGCCTAATGTCTACGTTAAACAAGGATGTGTCTCACCCATTATGAATTAAAAAAATATATTCATAAACTTGCCTGTATAATTGGTTTTTCCTGAAGCCTCCAGGGAATCTGATAGCTGATAGTACTGAGTGGTTTGTACTGATGCATATTATTTTAAAATTTCCTTTGTTGTAAAAATTATACCAGCTTTGATCAGGGTTATGTAGGCAGGAAAGCCTTTCAGTAGGCAGGAAAGCCCTACCCTGCCTCTATCACTCCCCACCAGTGAGAAGGGGGAAAGAATCAAAAGGGTAAAGGTGAGAAAACTCATAGGTTGAGATAAAAACATTTTAATAGGTAAAGATAAACCTGAACAGCACATTAAGGAATTCATTCACCACTTCCCATGTGCGGGTGGCTGTTCAGCCATCACCAGGAAAGCAGGGCTTCATCTCATGTAATTGTTACTTGGGAAGACAAACACCATCAGTCCATATATCCTCCATTTCTTCCTTCTTTTCCCAGCTTTTTGTTGCTGAGCATGACACCATATGATGTGGACTATAACTTTGGTCTGTTGTGGTCAGCTATCCTGGCCACGTTCCTTCCCACATCCTTTTGCACCGCCAGCCTGCACATGGTTAGAGTGGGGCAAGGAGCAGAAAAGGCCCCTGATGCTGCATGTAAGCACTGGTCAGCAATAACTAAAGCATGCCTGCTTTTTCAGAACAGTTTTCATCACAAATAAAATTGACTTGATCCCAGGCAAAACCAGTAAAATCAGAAACTGAACAGAGTAGCTAGAAATTTATTAGGATCAGCACTGTCAAGCTGAATTCTCCTAATAATATTTTTATCACTGGGAGAATTAGTATGGTCATTATCATGCCTGAGGAGTCATTTTTCTATTTGAAGAGATGAACATTATCTTTCAAGTGAAAAAATGTTCTTTATATGAGCTTTGTCAAAAGCACAGTCTTTCTGAGTCAGTAATGTCTCCTATATTTCTGTATTTTGGTGGGAACGCTGCAAGTTTCTATTGAATGACTCTATTGCAGCTGTTAAGTAGTTTAAAGCATATCACAAAGGTGGTACTGCTGCTCTCTGCTTCTTGATGGGAAGCTTAAGTTTCATTTAGCGTTTTGTCAGAAATGATAGATGAATGATTTAACAGTACTGAATTGTTCGCCTTGCACCAGGATTTAGGATTTCTTTTTCATCAGTTGACAGAATTTGATTGTCTCCATTGAATTGTTGTGCAATAGCACCATCACAGGGACATATATAATTTGAAGCCACTGCAAAGATGCTTGATGTGATACCATTTTGCATTTTGTTGACATTTATACTTTCCTTCATTAGCATTTTAAAACATTTTAGCATTTATGGTAAGCAGCCTGTTTATTTGCCAGTTTTTATATTTTACTCTAGCTTTGTTCTATGTTTATACTTAAAGAGGGTTCTGATGAAATTATTTTTAAAAGAACTCAAGCACATTTCACATTTGCCTTTAACAAAGCAAAGAACATCCTCTGAGGTAGTGTATGCTGCCTGACTTTCATGCTGACTGAAAAAACCCAAAGAAATGTAATATTAGATTAATACCAGTATTACCTACTTCATCACTCTTTTCCACTGCTGGATACCTATAATGTTCCCTATAAGAAAAAAAATATTTTCTTTTGTTAGACAGCAACAAGATAACCAGTACATGATTTCTAGTCATTGTTTCTCACTTTTTTTGGGCAGCACTTTCTAGCATGAAAGTATTTGCTAGTAGGTGCTAGTCTGTTAGGACCCCAAGAAGAATGGCATCTGTAAATGATAAATGCTAAATGGTAATTTCAAATTATATCTATAATGGCTAGCAAAATGATAATAATAGTAAAAAAAGATGATATACATAATCTTATATGTATAGATACTGGTAATCCCAAATTGTGTCGTATTGAACAGTCCTCAACACACCATGCAGACCTCCATGCTGACTCAGTCTATAGATTGGGTAACTCTATTTTGGTCATTCATGCTATCACAGGATTTTCTTGGAGGGAAAATCATGAAATCTTTCTTGTATTTGGAAGATGCCATCACATTATTCCAAGACTATTCGTTTTTCCTTAAACTGAACTCAAATTTATTCAAATTGCCTTTGTGAAACCCGCTCATTTAAATTTTGCTGCTGCTTCTTCTTTTAAGCAGGAGTTTCTATAATGATTCCCTTAATATTTTACATTGTTTTTTCAACTGAACAAGTAATCTGAGATTGAACTAGAATATGTTTTCTTCAACTATTTATGAAAAGCAATGTCAAATGCTATATTACAATAAATGTGATATAAATATCATTGACATACTTGTTGTTTTCCATGTACATTGGCTGGTTTGACAAGATTTGTAGCTTACAACTTGTGTTGTCCATTTTTGCTATTTTATGGTATCTTTATTGTCTTCCAGGTATTTGCAAATAGCTTGATTACTTGACATTATCTATTTGATCTTTTAAAAAGCTAAACATTAAGAATTACTTCCATTAATTTCTTCTTCTCTGGTCTTCTGATTAATTGAATCTGAACCCTTTAATGTGTTGTGATTGGTATTTAAATCATAATTGTCAGGCATCCTGTGACATGTAGCAACCTGTAGGTTGATATCTGCACTCAAACTTCATGTTATATAGGTAATTCTGACATCTGCAACTTCTGAACTACCTCTCAATGATCTAGCTAGAAAACTGCTATGCCTAGACTATGTATGAAGATATGTTTTTTCCTTCTCAGCTGTTTAAAGTACTACAGTAGTGATGACCAGTGTTCTGAAACTCAGTATTATACTATTTTTTATTTTCTGTGCTAGACCTATGCTTGTCTAGGTCCTTTCTTTAAATAAGAACTCAAGGTTTGCCATTTCATGCCATCAACTTTGTGACACTATGAAGATGCAGTTTTCTGATCCCCTTTTTTCTTTCCTCATAGTGAGTATATTACCTTTAATAGCAGTAAAATGACCAGCTGTCTCTCTGCAACCAGTAGCTGGCCTACCAGTTCCACAGGTAGAAAATGGATTAGTCAGTAATCACATACTGTTTGTTTTCTTCCTCCAGTTTGGCAACCCAAAGCCGTCCAGTTAAGGTGGCCAAGCACTTCTAAACTCTACCTACAGCATTGGAATGTCACTTTTTCTACTTTTCTGCACTGTTTGACTTAATATAGTCAAGAATAAAAGGAAGAGTGAAGAAAATATATAGAAATTATATGATCATAGAAGAAATTGCATATTTCCATTTCAGTTTTCCTATCTGTGGCTTCTACTTATCTATTCAGGTGGTAGGTGCTAGATGGTAGAAACATTCAAGGCCAGGTTAGGCTTGAACAACCTGATCTTATTGAAAGTGTCCCAGCTCTTTGCAGGGGTGGTTTGACAAGAGGACCTTTAAAAGTCGCTTTCAACCCAAATCAGTCTATGATTTGATGGCCTCAAATTAGTATCTATGCCTAAAGGAAAAAAAGTAGAGGAGAATGCATTCCACAAGTTACAGAAAATATATACTTTTTTTTTTTTATTTATAAGGAAAGTATTTCCATTTAAACAATTTTTTTTGAATGACGAGAAATTACTGATTCACATTTTTGATTGTTAAGCTCTAAATGCATGGAACTAATTTCTAAATAGTATTTAGTCAGTTATTACATAGATGAGTATTCTTATCTAATTGTAGACTCTGCATATTTCACTGGATTGCATCCTATTTTTCTGTAGTATTTTGAAACCCATCCACAGCAAAAGCTGTCCCCAACAAATTTCAATAATTCGTAATTACAGACTCTCATTTGTGTCAGACTCATTTTCCAATGTGACCAACATAATTTTATGGATTTAGTTCAGTGATCGTTTACAAAAAATTGAAAACCACAAGTCAAACAGCATTCTGGAAATGAATACACATTTTGAAATGCAAGAACAATGTTTTGAATGTACTGAATTGCAGCTCCAAGATAACCACAGATTTATTGGACAAGAGGAACAAAAGGCTTAAGCATTCATTTAGTTTTATGAATAAAACCAAAAATAGTCAAACCACATCTACTCACTGTGTACTCATGTTTTCAATGTAGTTTTTTTTTTTTTTTCTTTGTGATTCATTATTTGGCACAAATTAAACTGGATTTAATTATACACATTTATTAATCATTTTCCTCTTAAAACAATTGAGTTCCTCACTGATGTGTCAAATCTACCAATAGTATTAGATCAATATAACTGTGTTTCTAAATAAAGATATTTCTGAATATATATGTTTTAACATCAAGGCAAAATGTCATGACCTAAGATACATGCATTGTGCAGTAAGTTTTTGTAAAATTAATATGATCTTCTCCACAATAAGTAGGCACAGCTCTGTTTTATTAAAATTAAATGTGATTTCCCACAACTGTTGTTTTTCATTGAGTGAATTCTTTCTGACTGATATGCATGACTTTCCCTCATCATTTATAGCCTGTCAAACTTTTAGGGTGGTTTAGAGAGGCTCCTATTTCTTGTATCTTCACTGAGCTTGGGTGTGTAGCATGTGCGTATGTAGTGTGTCAAAAAATAAATAAGCTGATGTCCTTGTAGTATGTTACTTTAATTAGAAGTGAATAAATATCATGTAACTCCATTATCTCAGTTACAGTTTTCTGCCTATCACTGAAGACAGGCAGAAACCACATGAAACTGGGCAGGCTTGAGCTTAAATATGTCCCCTGTATGTTAGACAATTATAGAATATCAAAATCATTATAGAGTGTGGGTGCCTTGATGATTAGGTGGTATTTGTTCTGAGGGTATTTTATCACAGTTTGGATAGAGATAATTTATTTTCCAAAGTCCTTCCACTGATCCAGAAGCTTTCATGAGCTGTAGGGTGCAGTGCCTGCTTTTTCTCCATACTCACAGTCTTCCCTGTTTGGATTTGTCACTGCCATGACCTGCATGTGAAAGACCTGATCACTGCACCCTTCCGTGTTCCATGACTTCATGTTGATGTAGAACACAGGCATGCACTCTTCACTTGATTTGTCCAAAAGAAATCTATTTCACTGCAGGAATAAAGAGCTTAATAAGTGTTCAGTACAAAAAGCTGCAGTTTCACAGTTTCTTACTGTTATTATTGCCCTTTAAAGCCAGTAGGTAGTCTTTACTCAATTAATTTTGTAGAATATCACTTAGTAGGCACCATTTTATCAACACTTGACAACTAAAGCATGGTTTGCTTATATCAGTGGTTTTTTTCTTGCTATTGTTTTATAAAAAGAAAACATAACCAGAATTGTTCCTGAAACCATTTTTATTCAAAACATAGAAAGCCTTTATACACTGTGTTCAATTATTGTACCATACAGAAACTTCAGAGGGTGCCTATTAGCACAAGAAATCATACATGGAGTTCATACTACAGTTCATTCCTGTAGAGAAATGATGTGCTGTATGAATTTTTTTTTTTAATTATGGAGATCATTGCAAATACAGAGAAGTTAGAAATGTAAAGTAAATGTAATACAATTCCTCTTGAGATTGATTCATTCTAAGTGTTTTCCTTTTCTTCAATGGATATCCTTGCAAAAGGCAAATTTGTAATAGTTGTAAGACAGTCCATTGAGTAGACCAAAGAACTCTAGAGTCTGAAGAAAAAGAAATTATGTACATGGTTTATTGATTTAAATTATATTGTACACTTGCAATTCTATTTGATACAGTCTAGGTTTCTTTTTGTAATTATGTTAGAGGGGAAAAATTACTAAATATAAATTTTTCCTATATTTGAACATTTCTTGTTGGTTTTATGAACTCACTCTAGAGAATAATTTCTTTGGTTTGCTGCTGGCATCTGTTATTTTTCTCTTACTTAAGCACTTACTGCTTACTGATCAACTTGTGGTAGTTTGTTTGAATGTAAAGCCAGATTGAGCATGAGTAGTAATTTGAATTTCCTTTTGGCACTAAGTATGGCTGCAAGACCATATCAATCTATAGTCAAGAGAACTGCATTTCTCCTTCATCTCATTTTATTACTATGACTTATTTCTTCCCCCTGGCTTTTCAGCTTTCTCCCAAGCTAATGGGTTCTCAACTCTGAGATACCTGATAACTTGTCTCGTCATTAATCACTCTGAAGTTAACAGATAGTGCACCTTTCAGCACTATCTTTTCTTTAACTTTGTCCATATAGTAATGAATCAAGGTCATGAAAATATAGAATTGTGCCTTTTGAAAGCAAAGTCACTTATCTTTTTATATCAGGCAGTCTGTCATAAAAAAAAAAATCTTTTTACATCCTTTCAAAAGAACAGAAGACTGGTTGAAGTTTATGTGTTCAAAAAGCTAATTGCATATACAGCTAGAAAGACCAGCATTCCTGCAAATAAATGCAAATGAAGGGAACTACATTTATTTTTTCTAGAAATATATGGTGTTAAGAAACATTATGTAATTAAAGACTGTGATACATTTGGGTCTTTTACCATACCATTTCAATTTAGAATTTAATTCTTTGTCCATTAATATGTGGACAAATTATTGGTCTATATATTCATGATTATACATTTTATTTATGTACAGTAGCATATGTCAGGAGCTCCAAATAAAGAATTTTAAATAGTTTGCAAATGGCTTTTAACCCATGGTTCATTTGGAATCCATCCTGGACACTGATGGTCTTGCCTGCAAACCAGAAAAAGTTCAATGCAGGGCAGATAATGATTATTGAATATTTAGTTTACGTTTCAAAATAATTCCACTAGTTCTGAACAAGTCATTAACACAGATGTGTTATCACTCTTCAGGAAGGAAGAGACCCTGGCAATTTTGATATATTTTCAAGAGTTCTATTCTTGTTTTAATTTGGTTCACAATGATTTATAAACATAATAGGACAGTGTTCTGAGCATGTAAATCCCTTGAAAGCCTTCTAGCACACTGATCATGATCACAAAAAAGCAACTGTAACTTTGAACTTAGAGCCCAAAACCCAAAACCTATCACTTGTATTAACATTCAAAATGTTTCAGTATGTTATCTACCTAGTAAAAAAAAAAAAAACCACAATTTATTCAATGTTCATAAGTGTAAGCCCATAATCACAATTATATACCTGTAAATGCATAAATAGATTTCACTGTTTATATATTTGATTGTGGTACTGCATCAATAACTACAGCACTTTTACATCTTTGCTTAAGAGAATCTCCTAAAATCAGCCTCTTACACACAAATGCACACATACCTCTCTTCTGGGAGTAAGAGATTTAGAGAGATAAAAAGAATATTCTTTTAAAAACATCTTCCATGTGTTTAATTATGTAAATAATATTAATTGTAAATATATCTCATGTTTAGAGAGATGCCAGATCAGCAGTAGCTTCTTAATTTTTGTAACACTCAAAGTATTCAAATATTTGAATATTTTAATGATACTATGCAACAGGGCAGTCACAGGCCAGGCTGAAGAGAGAGTGGACTATAAATGAGTCAGAGTTACTGACACCAGCAGCATCGTTTTAAAATAACACAATGAGTACTGTTATAGTGGCACCCATCCACCAGGGCACTTAAAAAATGTGTGTAACAAATAATTACTCTTGTTTTTCAATCTCAATTAACGCACCCTTTTATTAAAAAAAAATACTAAAGTTTGTTTCTTCCAGAGTCAAAGACTGAGCAGACATGGGGTAGAAGCCTTAACACAGCAGTGTAGCAAAGAGGAGAAAAAGGCAGTGTACAGCAGCTTATGAAAAAGACTACTGGAGAGGAGTAAGCATCAGATAGACATGAGTCAGTGGTGTTAAAAAGAATTTTCTAGGAACTAGAATGACTGAACAATTAGCCAAGAAAATAAGCCCAGAAACAGGACATCCAAGTGGAAAGAACGGAAAGAATTGGAAAGGTGAAAGTGAAAAATCTCATGGGACAAAATAAAGACAGTTCAGTAGGAAAAGAAAAAAAACCCATGCATGCAGGAAAAGCAAAACAAGTAATTCATTCACTAGGGGACATCAGGGGACAGATATTCTGCTGTTGTGAGGAAAGCAGGCCTCCATCATATGTTACAGTTACTTGGGACAACAAATGAAGTAACTCGGAATGTCCCTCCACTTGTACCTTCTTCCCCGTAGCTCTTCTTGCTGACTACAGTGTCATATGGTCTGGGATGTCCCTTGGGTGGGTTGGAGTCAGCTGTCCCCTCTGTGTCTCCTCCCAGCTTCTCATGCACATCCAGCCTCTTTACTGGTGGGGCACTGTGTGAATTACAGAATCATAGAATCATAGAATGGTTTGGGTTGGAAGAGACTTTTAAACATCATCTAGTTCCAGCCCTCCCGTCATGGGCAGGGACAACTCCCACTAGACCAGGTTGCTCAGAGTCCCATCCAACCTGGCCTTGAACACTTCCAAGAATGGGGCAGCCACAATTTTCCTGCACAGCCTGAAAAGGTCTTGAAACTGTGAGCACTGCTTAGCAATTGTATCACCCTCATGTGTTATCAACACTTTTTCAGCACTAGTCCTTAATGCAGCCTCATACATACAAATGTAAAGAAAAATAACTCTATCCTAGAAAAAATAAGAATAAAAAATAAATGTAATATATTTATAATTGAGCAAAAAGCAAGGAAATGAAGACAGAAGACAAAATTTGAAAATTTGTCAGAATAAAGGAAAATGATTCAACCCCCCAGATTTTTGGCTCATTGGATCATGTGGGCTTTGAGGATGGATACAACTTTACAAGAGTCTTTATCTTGTAGATCAGTGTTCTGCATAAAGTTAAAACTGACAGAATGAATAAAATCAAGAAGATACAGTTTTGGATAGCAAGACAATAGGTTGATGGATAATCTGAAGTGCTTTCTAAAGAGGATACCATCAATTCTTCAGTGTATGTACACCAGATTGCCTTTTTGTCTTGCCAGTTAGAGGGTAAATATACTACTGATTAGCTGACTGGCAGTTTCTTCCACTTGTGAGAGACTTGCAAAGCTTGTTTAGTGCAGTGAATTTTTGCCATTAACTGTAGAAGACTTCAGGCTGTGGACTGACCCAGCAGTGCAGAGTCTCAGACTCACCTTGGTCTGAGCTGAGTTTCATGACTGCTGCCTCCCCTGCCCCAGCTTCATCACTGGAGATGGCCCCTGAGGAGGAAGGCACACTTCCATCCTTCAGTTTTTGCCAGGCAAACAATAGCTCTCCATGCCTGAGGGATAAGGCTTCAGCTGGCAGTCCGAGAAAAGGAAGTGGTCTGTGATAGAAAATTATATTTAAAATAAAAATAATAACTGAAAATAAAAATAAACCAAACCAAAAACAGCAACAACAACAACAAGATACACACACAAATAAACTCTAGACTTGAGACACAGGAGGAAGAAATGCCTCCTATAAACATCACAGTTGTAATTGTGAAGTCTACATCATATGGAGCTTTGAGTTCCTTATGCCATTTTGTTACTTCCTTTAGTTCTTGGTTTTATATCCACACTACTTTTATCATTTGATACCCCAATTCATCCTTAGCCTAAACACCAGCAAAAACATAACATTAATTGTTAAATAACAAGTGAGACAATAAGTAGTATTTAGAAACATTCTTGCCTTTTGGTTCCATTTTCAAGAGCAGTGTCTTTGGAGATGTAGCTCTAGTCATGTGGCATGAGATGCAGTGATACTGTCATGTAGCACTTAAATAGCTCAAAAATTAATTTAGCTAATTTTTACAGTGCAGAGTTAATTTCTAGAAATTCATGCAATGAAAAATAGCATAGCAGCTTCAACAGAGCTGGCCTGACTGATAATACTGCATGTTGTGTAAGGGCTGAATTCACTAATTCAAATTGTATTTAGGTTTTTTTCAGTCTGAATCACAGAATCATAGAATAGTTTGTTTTGGAAGGGACTTTATGAGTTCTCTAAACACTAGACAACAAAGCCATATACACTCATGTCTTATCCACTTACTCACTCTCTTGCTCAGTAAATATGTAAACAGTTAACTTATACTTTTTGGAATACATTTCTAAAAGACAGCATAGCAAACACAGCTTTAATAGCAGACACTGGATATATAGTGGGCCTTTTACATTTACAAATTATGGCTTTTCACAGTGAGGGCTTTGTTGAAAATACACTGAAATGAGCAGTGGCCCTGAAACCTTAGGGTTGCTGTGCTGCAGGATCTGTGATGCCACCACAGTGCACTCAAAGCAAGTCAAAACTTTTTCATCATATCAAAGATCACTTTCCCAAGACCAGACCTCACTTGGCTTGTCTTCCCACTCTAAATAGTACCTCAACTTCAAATTCCTCTTCCATACTTAGAATTCCCTCAGATCCATACCTACCCAGAGGCAACATCCAAGGAATTTGGTGACTGCATGACTAATGTTTGAGTTGAGGTACAAGGCTGTCCTCCAGTAACAATGTACTCTTTCCTGACTGTTATCATAGCTCCAGTCTTCTGTTCTTTGATGCTCATGTGAATGAGCACAAAAAAAAGCAAGTAGCTCTAACATCTAAGCTCTAACACATGCAAGAAGGTAAGCAAAGAGCTTTCTGAAAATATTTCATAAAAATTTTTGAAGGAAGAAAATCTCCACGGCAGGCAATCAATTCAAAAATGTGTGAGCACAGTGGTCATTATATTATTTTTTGTAATTAATTAAAATACAAAGGACCATAGGACTTACAGTCTATAATTGCATCATATGATTTATTTCAAGGTCTGGAAATTGATGGTTTGACATAATGTGTCTTCAAAGTAGCTGAATGTTTATTGACATCCTACCATGTGTCAACAGAATACAATACCTAATCTACTTAATTCACAAATGAAATTCAAACACTAGAAAACATCAAAGACTGCATGCAGTTCTTTTTTTCTCTTTGAAAAGCTAATGGCTATTCACACATTTCAAATTTAGTAAGACTCATTTACTTATTTTATGGAATTAGCAACAAAACAGAGTTTTACAAACAATGTCACTACCTCTAGGAGGGATAAAGCCCAGTGTATATAATCAATATTGCTCCAAACATATAAGTAAAATAATGTCTGTCTTCATTTAAAGGGAATTCCATGCTGAGTATCCATGATTTCTGGACTACTAAATAGACAAAAGCCAAATTTATCTTACAAGGAGATGATGACCACCAGTGAATTATGGCAGTCACTATTTCAAAAGGTTTTCAAACCTTAGAGAAATCTTCGAGAATTCCTTTGGTTTTTCTTGCTGATAGATTTAAAACCCTTTATTATTAATAAAATTAAAATTTATTTGCTGCACTGTTCAATAAAAGCAAACTTAGATAATTTAAATCTAAGGCATTTTTCAAAATTACAGATGCAGCTAAAAACACCATATATGAAAATGGAAGGTTGCATAATCATTGCCCATTTTAATTTATTAGTAGGTATATGTGTGAATGAAATCCCTAAATAGATAGAAATAACTCATATTTGAAGTTGCTTTTCTACCAAGATATGGGACCTTTTTTCAAACAGAAGTCAATCACTTCAAAATACATTTTACCACTTTGGCAGTAAAAGCAACAGATACAAAAAAACCTATTTTTATCAATTAGCCTTTGGAGATTGCTAGAATGGGAATGCTTTTGAAGGTAAATCTTTTGTAAAAGTCTGTTATCTGATTAGCTTGAATCCATGTTTTTACCAAACTTTGAGATATCCTACATTGACTGCATGTTATGAAACATCAGATGTCCAGAGTTTGGTATCTAACCTGAGATAGTTGCTTAATTTGCCACGTTTAGTTAGAAGAAAAGCAAACATCCCATGAACAATCAGTCCTAGATATGTTTTTTGGATGGAATGAACCACCTTCTAAAGGTGTCCAGTTTTAACTGTTTGTCCTAACAGGGGTTAGAGTGAACATCTAGTTTTTAAATTGCTGAGTTATGCTGAGTTAGGTCATATGAGCTTTCTTTTTATATATTACTGAGCACAAAGCTCCAAAATGGGGAGAGAAACAGTATTCTGTAGAATTTTCACTTAGTATTGAAGGAGTCTTCTCATTAAGCTAGAAAGAGTCTTCTACATTTTTTTTTTTACCTTCCATGTATTTCATCAGATTTGGGTTTGTTATATTGCTGTCACTATGTATTGACATTTAAAGGCAGGATTCTGAAGAAAATGCTATAAATATAAAGCCAAACAATTATGGTAAAACTGAAATCTTAAGATTCATCTGTGCAGAAAATATTTCAGTAATAATATTTGTAAAATTCTTATATATACATGCTTCTTAATTTCCAACCCTATTCTAGATGCTGTACTCACCCTTATTCTGCTCCTTTTATGTGCATTGGCAGTAGGGGTGTGTTATGGTGGGTGTTTCTGTGAGCATCTGTAGTCCTTCACCAGGAAGAATATGACATTTTTGCTTATGGTTTTACCTTTCTTCCTCTAGGATCCACTCAGGATAATATGCATATGTTTGCTAACATCCTTATATATCTTTATTTTTCTGCGTTGGGCTGTAGTTCCAAGTTACACCTGAATTGACAATCTGTGATGGGCTTTATGGATGTTAGATACTGTTATTTTTGTTGCCCTAAGACCAGTTTTGTCCACTTCCAGGCCTGCATTTCTTTGACTGTTCACTGGTGAGTTGTTTACAGCTGTGGGGTCTCCAGGGCCTAGAGTGTGCCTTGCCTCCAAATATTCCATACCTGTACTGCCATAAACTACATGCTGTGTCTTCAATTTTCAAGGCCTCTTTTACCATACCAGGCCTCAATTCCTTTAAATTACATCACAGTGTTAGAGCCATAAACCCATGTTGATATTTCCATCTTTTGAGAATGATAATCTTTTTATGAGAGACCCTCAGACTCTACTCTTCTTTCAGCTTTAGTGCCTTGGCATTTATTCCAGCCCTGAGTACATTGAACCTCTACAGTGCTTCCAGAACTGGCAGGTGCTTGCATTACTCAGCCCAATATGTAGGGATTTGAACACACTCATTTGTCCCATTAAATAATGCTGATGGATGTCAAGAAATGGAAATATACCCAAATGGAAATATACCCAAGGTTATTGGAGACTAAAAGTTACAGTTCTGAGAAATTTTGAATGTTCAAAGGTGGGTTTACTTGCAAACAGTATTATACTGTGTTGGTTCTCAGTATCTAACAATGTTACAAGCTGAACAATAAGCAGATCTTTTCCTTTTCATCCCAATTCTAATCTAATGTACAGATATACAAAATTAGTTAAATTTCAATAATACTTATTTTGTTTTTCTGATTTTCTTCCATACGTACTCCTAGGGATTTTTTTTTTTTCTTCTCAAGAATGACTTACAATAAATTAATGCATACTACAGAATATAAATCTGGATTATGAGATTATGTGATGTGGTCACATGACAATGTACCCCACATTTTATCCATTTGACCAGCCTGCATTTTAGACATTAACCAAACTGAACCCTCTTGAGACCTTTTAGCAATCAGTTTGCTTAAAATTTTGTAGCTAGGAAAAAAAAATCAGCAGCATCAAAATACTCAAGGTAAAGCACCAATGGCCTATTTTCCTCACCAATAACATACAAGTTATAAACTATTTTTATTTAAACATCTATCCTCAACATTTTTTTCTCTCCATCCTCTGATACAGAAGGTATCAGAAAAGATCTATTGGTAACTACTCAGCCCATCCTACTGCTTCTGTGTTACTGTGATGTGCTTCTCTAATCCTGAGATTCAAGCCTTCTTTTGCTCTCACCTTCTAAATCACATGGTGTGTCCTGCTTCTCTTCAAAATATTCAATCCCTGTGCTGTCTTAGACTTCCCCTTATTTAGCACATGTCCCTGGACTCTGTGGTTGCCCAAGGGCACACCTTCCCAGAATATATTCCTATAATTTACATTTCTTTTCAACCCTTACCTCGGTTATTGAATTTCAAGTGGCTATATCTCCTGAAGATCCATTTCCCAGGTCTTTAGTAGCTATCTCAAGCCTACAGTCATGTTTCTGAATATTGTCAAGCAATTTACTAGGAATTCATCTCAGCCAAAATCCTCTTTCACTGTAACAGAAGTATCTTGTCATTTCAGCTTGTGATTTCTGAGGATGAAACAAGGGTAAATATATATATCTTGAATAGACTCCTTTGTCAAAGACTTGAAAAATCAATTATCTTTTGATAAGACTATTCCCTATGTCAATTTCTTGCTTCTTGAGTAATTGTATACCTGCTTCCACACTACTACGGACTAGAAAAAGAAGATATATAATCTTTAACAATAATTAGCTGTGAAACTATGGAGACAAATGAATCACAGGCTTCAGTTATTCACATCCATCAAACTGATTTTGAAAAGAATTTTGTTAAGGGAATAAAAATTCATACAAATTAGTGAATTCCAACGGTTCAAGCTGTTTGAGGAAATTAAAGGGTTTAAACAACTGTATATTCCCATCTGAAAATTTGAAAGTAGTAAAAGTTTTTCAATATTTTCAAGTTCAGTATTTGCAGCTGTGTATGATACGCTATTGCTGTGAGCTGCATTTGCCCATAGCAGTATATTTTTTATTTAGAGATGATGTACAAAGTTGTAAGTGGGTTGGCACATGTTTATACAAGCTTTTTTTTGTCTTCTCACACTATTTTGATTGCAAACAAGAAAAAAGACCAAGCCACACATCATGTAATTTGTTATGGAGGAAAGTGTTTGGGTATTCTCATGAAACTACATGACTTTTCAGCCCATACATCTTTTGCCATCACTCAGCTGGCTGTGGTAACACTGAGGAGAGAGGAGAAAGTTAATCACCTGTCATCTGTTTTAAAAAGTATATTAGCAGAGAAATAAAAGAATACCAACTTTCTGGTGACTGATTTATTTAATTCTCTTCTTCCTGGTTTCACATAACTAACTGAACTGCCCAGTGTCAATATATAAATTATTGCATCTTTAATTTATCCTAGTGTCAGAGGAATTCTTGAAAATATTACTGCCAATAGGACAGATAATAGCAATTATCATAATCATCATCAAAAGGAAAAAAGCCTCTGAATAGTCTTAGAATTCTTTAAGGTTTACATTTACTATGACATAATCATGATTGCAAAATATTGAGGTGTATAGTACAGACATGTTATAGCCAATTTTTAAAAGTTTTTTATGTAACTTTCAATTGCAGGTCAGTTTCTTTGTTTGTCTCTCAATAGGTATTAGACTAAAGCTTTTGGTGTCCAAATATCTAAATTTTTCTCTTCATCTGCTGACTTCCACTCCTAAAGAAAGACAAGGAATTTGATAAATCTCCCTAATGTCTATATTGATGCCTTATGTCTACATCCATCCAACATGTTTTATAGGGTTTTTCTGATTTACACTAGATTATGTGAGATTCCATTGAGATAAATCAGAAATAAACACAATCATGACTGCCAAAAAAATTGAGAGGTGTGTCATTTTGCATAACTGAATTAAGAATAATGCAACAAATATAACCTATATCGCTTTGCCGAAGAAAAGTTTATCAGGAAGGAACTCAGAATAAATTACTATGCAAAGTAAACCTGTTAGCACAGATTTAACAACATTTTTTTAAAAATATGGTTGACATATGTATCCTACTTTCAAAAATTTTTATTTATCAACCTATTTTAGTTTGCAATCACATATACTTCTTAATTTTAATGAAGAAAATGTCTGTCCTGCTTAGCATGTTTACTTGATCTGTTTTCATTCAGGATTTTAATCAGAAATGTGTCTCCCATGGTTTAGAAACCATTATGAGAAACCTCATGCACAATGCAAGTCCATGAATACCAGGTGAGACCTCATCTCTTAGATGAATTCCTCAGAATTCAAAAAAGTTGAGCTTCTCACAGACATATGTGAGCCATCAGGAACCTGCTTTAAATTGGAATATAGACAAAGTCTTATCACTTGATGAGCAGTTGGGGAATTGAATTAATACTTTCTGAAGCAATTTACTTCAGACAAAATACTATTTAATCATTACATTTTTTGAAACTGCCTTTCCAAAAAATGTTTGGAAAGAAATCATATAATTTTTATTGTAGTAAAATCCATGAAGTATAGGTGAATTCATTGCTAATGGACACACTCAGATATTCTTCTGTGGGGCTGCAAATAGAAAGACCATTTTAAATTTAGGCATTTAGAGATTGAGCAGCATTGGTGTTCTTGACAAAAGTCATAACTATTAATCTGAGCATTATAGCTCTTATCCTGACACCCCTAGCAGCATTTTGAAAACCCCTTTCAGCAACACACTGAGGCACTAGAAAGTGATTTTAGGTGAGGAGTAGTATATAATCTCTTATACCTAGGGTGATGCCCTGCTCTTGCCCAGGGGAAAACAGCCCTCCAGAAGCAAGGACAGCCTATGCACCCAGCCTTAGCAGCAGCCAGGGTGGCATCTGCTCAGGATCAGACCAGTTCTGTTAGCTTGCACTATTTTTTGAACACTGTGGTTAGCCAAGATAAGAGGTAAAACTGAAAGTTTGTTAGGACTTTTGATGGGTTTTTCCAGCAGTACTGTAATTTTTTCTCTAACAGATTTCCCTCTGATGGAAGCTAATATTCTTCTCATTCATTTACTTCTAAAATGTCCATTTTCAAGTATGCTGATTGGAGCTTTTCTATAAAGCACACCAGTGAGCTTTGATGCTTCCTTTTTGGTCTAAAATTAGGATTATAGCCTTTAAAATCTTTCAGAGATTTTACTCCATGAAAGACCTAGATTTACAGTGCCTAAAGTCGATTTCATTTTGATTCTTACTTTACTAAAACTTCATATACATGAAAAACAAGGTATCATTCATCAGTTTTGATTAGAAATGTATATGAAGATGCAAATACTGTATTTAAAAGAATTTTAAAGATTAATGATTTTAGTACAGTAATAGAAATATTGATATATTTCAGGGTCCAGATATATAAGACAAGAACTTGTGATTCAGTGATATTTTTAAACAGAAAAAATAAAATAATTCTACAGAGAAAAATTTTAAAAACACTTTTCATTTTTACATTTAAAAGGATGGACATCTGACAAAGCTCCTGAAGGTGAAAACAAGAAGTGGACTGGACTAAACTAATTTTAATAAATTTTTAAAGGAAAAAAATATTCCTATCTAAAATGATAGAAATTATTTAATCATAGAAATTTTTTCACAACTGAATAAACTGAAATCTGATGGTCGTCAGATTAAAAGAGTTGTTTACTAATTAGTTGTTTGTTTGCATAATACATATTAATAGCATGTGTCAGGACATTGTGCAGGTTTCTATAATTCTAGATAGAAGCTGAACATATTAAAATATTAACAGTAGTTTAAACAATGAAATTTTCATACTTGTCTTCATACTCAGCCTTTATTCAGTCTACTTCAGTCTATTGTGTATCTTGGTCATTGATTGCATCAAGTGGCAGTCACTTGCTTCAATTATGATGAAAATAAATCTCTCTTTCAAATAAATCTCTCTCCCACAACATACTTAATTTGTTATCCTAACCCTGAAATATTATTGCTCTATTCTGAAACAAGTGCAAATAATTGGCAATAACATGTGCTGTTTCCTGAACCAGTCTACTCTGCCTTATGCATAACTGCTCTAGAAAATACTGACTTTTCATTTGAGGACAACAAAATGAGAGTATTATATCATATTAAAGTGTAGTATGCTAATATGAGTCTTAACATATTTTGCTGCTTGGGAAGAGAAATGCTTCCATAGTTGTGAAGTCCAGAAATACTGCACTTAAAATAGAAACTGCTTGTTTTAATCAGTAAACTCAGATATTTATGTAAGTGTCACTATGTGATATCTTAACAAATTGGGTGACATTTATCAATGGTGTCAGGAATGTCCTTTGTCTTTAAATGGGTTATCACTATAACATGGCAGTGAAAACATAGAAAGAAAGACTAGGTGGGCAATAGAGGACACTGGAAATAAGGTTCCATTCCTTAAATAAAATTCATTCAATTTCATTTTGGTCTATCAGATAATCTTTACTCATTTGTTCCTTTTTTTTAATCTTCCACAATTTTTATTTTATTCAAGTAAAGCAAACAAAAATTCATTCTATTGAAAGACAAAGGTGAACTGGTCCTACTGATGATACTTTTAATTTCATGGAAATTCCTCTTTAATCAGGGTATTCAACCAAGCTGATAACTACTTTTTTTTCCACACTGAAGTTTCTGGAATCAACCATCTCCCATGAGAATATGGTTTCTGCATTTATCTTCCTGAGAATTTGAATAAGCTTTGAGTAGCTGATCATTCATTAGTGAGTACTAATGGGACTTCAGTATTTTCAGCAAATGTCTCTTTTTGGGTCTCAGTGAGAGAAAAAATACTTTTGTTGAAATTTTTGGCACAGAAATGCACAGCAGTTAGGTCACATACTATGCCTATACTATGTTTTTATTGATATCAAAATAAAATTGAAGGTTATGTTTCAAATCTGTGCAGTTAAGACAAATTGCCTTGCCTTTTTTTTTTTTTTTTTCAATTTTAGTCTCAGGTCTTCAGAAGATGTACAAACATTTCAAATATGTATGTACTAGTTGGACTGATGTGCTGATCCTAGTTGCACTGTTCAATGTTTAAATATTGTCCTTTTTCTGGGGCTTGCATTTGACATCAGATTATAAAGATCTATTTTTGTCCTATCCCCTCTTTACCTTGCTTCTAACCACAACATTCAAGAAGTCAGTAAGTGTTAACATGGATATAAATTTCAGTACTTATTTAAATATATTGTAACAAGAGCCACTGATAATGACAAAATGCGTACATTTTAGTAAAAGAATTTATGAATACTTTCTGATTTGCACAACTTTTTGAAATGTTTGTATACATCTTGAGTCAAAGTAGAGGAACAGATTTGCAAGTTTAGAGGACCAGTCATTCATCTCTTCTGACCAAACTTGTTACATTACATATAACCTCTTCTATATAGTTGTCTTCTTGCATGCAGTTAAAGAAGTATTTTTTGAAACACATTGATGTGAGGACAGCAAATCTAGAATTCAGTTCTCTCATAGTAGTCAGATAAAGAGATCTCTGGTAAAAATGTGTGAGGTTTTTCTGACATTATATCATTCTGCTTCTCTCTTCAGTCATTTGCTTTTCTTACACTCTTCTCTCTGAATTAATGATCCCTTTAGTACTTAATATTTTCCCCATCCAAGAGCTGTAATCAAGTCACCTCTTAATCTTATTCAGCAAATAGATTGAGTGTGACATCGGGTTTGGGAACAATAGAATAAAAAATCTCAAACCACTAATTCTTCAGAATTCCATTTATTGACTTGATTTGTCAAACTCATTAGACATGGATGTTCAGGTGAAAGAATGTTGCTCTTGCTTTTCACATAAGATGCTGAATACAGGGAATTATAAAGTAGAGGAATATAAAAGACATAATTATTGTCAATGAGTAAGGAAAAAATCCAGCTCAGGACTGAATTCTTCGTAAAAGTCATTGGTAGATGTGACTTGTGTTTTAGACCATGAGTCAATATCTTCATTTAAATCAATACCCCTTCACTTAGTTCGATAATTGGCTACCAATTTCCACTAAATGCACTGTTTTTTCCCAAATTAATAAAAAAAACCAAACCCTTTTTGCTCCCTTTTCAAGTAAATGCCAAGGAGAAAAAAGTAATAAGCTAAATATGTTTTCCTTTATTTGCTATCCTTGAAACCTGCAGTTTTGCTTTACATATTTCTCATGGTGTGATTGACAATGTTTCCCTATCCACTCTCAGGCTTTTCTTCATTCCTCTTCTAGCTACTTTAGTCTTCTCTTAAAAGGATGTTGCACGATCACTTTTTTTTTTTTAATAAACAGTACTGTTTTCCTAGTTTTGCTACAAATGAGCATAACATTACCAAAGGCATCTCTTTCATCTGGTTTTCCCCACTGGTCCTCATTGTTCTGAGCTATTTTGTTCATTTAGTCTTTCCTTGTTCTAATAATCCCATTGAGAGCCATTTTTTAACAAGAGGCTAAGAAATGCTTGGTAGTGGTGGCACAAAAAAACATGGAGGAGTGAATGGATTCAGGGGTAGAAACAATGGCAGTAAAAACACATTATTAGACTTCACTTTCTGGCTTTCCTTTGGGTAGAGCAAATGGGGTCACTGTTTTGCTCATTTTCCTTCTTCTGATTATTATTTTGGATGGGACAGGAGCAACCATTATTGTCAAATGTGACTAATAATGGAGAAAAAATTGGCTGAGCCTTGATATATAACCTCATCAACGAGTACTGCTGGGGTACAATGTTGCACTGAAGTAGAACAGGACAGCTAGACAGTAAATTGAATAATAAGAGAGAACTGACCAATTCCCCTCACTTCATGTTGTAAATGTTCTCTTATATATGCACTAATACCAATTAATGGTCTTTTTTGGAAGAATAGCCTCCTTAGCTTTCCCTATTAGCAAGCCCTAACATCTGGAATTTGCAGCGTACTGTAATTTGGTTACTATGGTGATGAGGGATAGCAAAAAATGTTTGAAAGATTATTTGAGTGTCTTCTGATGCTAAAGGCAAGTGAACAACCTGTCATAAAAGACAGATCCAATTTCATTTTGCCTTATTGGAATAACTATTTCTACTGACCTGAATGAAAAAAAGGAAAATGTTTTGACCCTGTCACATCCGCTGGTCTGGTATATAATGGAGAAGGAGTGTGATATTTCAATCTTCTGGTAAATGTTGCTCCACATACTTTCAGTTGCTTTAGATAGCTATTCTATTCTTAATTCAATTATTGGAGGTTCACATACTTATCTATTAAGTTGTTTTTACTTATCTATTAAGTGGTTATTAGTTATTTATATTTATCCTGCAGTTTACTATTTGAGTAAAAGTATTTTGTTTACCATTTTGAGATTATATATATTTTATTATTATTTTATGAATATCTATTTTTAAATCAGTGGATTCAAATTACTAACAAAATGTTGGATCAATACATATTACTACTTCAGAACGAGTATATTACAAAGTTGTATTATTGCTACAGCAAATTGCTAAAAAATTCCTGTGATGTAATTTGTAAATATGTATTAGGGAGGTGGTTTGCATCAGTTCACCAAAGAAAAATTTATGTAAAAAGCATATTTGATACATAATTTTTCAGAAGTAAATTCGAATAAATTCTTAGATACTATAATTCTCCTTTATTTTTATGTCACAGGATTAAAAAGAGTTAATTGTCAAAAATACTTAGGCAGTTCATAAGTGTTAAGGTATGCAGACAGATCACGTAAATCCTGCCTAGGGTTACGAGAATTTAGGAGAACATGGGAAGCTACTGGACATAACATGAGAAACTGCTCAGTTCAACAAGTAACAGGATAAGTGGCTGACAAATGTTGCACAGACCACCATGAGCAAGGACTGAATTTCACAGAGAGTGAAGGGAGAATTTTGTGAGAGACATGGAAATTTCAAATAATTAAAGAGGGTAACTTGGGGAAATTTTGCAGATTATTTTCTTGCAAGGCCAACTTTTCTTTACTAATTCTGTGTTAGCACCTCTTGTAGTGGGGAGTGATAGATCTTTGAACTAGACTAGCCAGAAACCAGAATGACATCCAGATCTGGAACAACTCAAGCTCTGAGCCAGCAAGTCAGCAAGAGGTTCAGGATCTGGATATGGAAATCAGACAGACTTAAAATCTATGTTGATTCTTGAAGCATCCACTAATGAGGGTTTATCTGTATATTTAGAAAATAAAGGAGTGTGTATGTTCATTGTTGAACTTCAATACTAACTAGCCAGAGATAAGGAAAAAGTTTGAGCCATCATTGCTGCTTATGCTCATTTGACAGCTGTTCATGTTTATCTAAGGGCAAAGACACTGTTCTTCATGGTGATTCACATGGCCAGCAGATTTGTGGTGTGTGTACGTGTGTGATTGTGTGTTTGCTTACTGAAAGCACATTCAGGTTTAGTACTGGCTGGATCGGTAAACAGGAATGAGAATAACCCTCCTGGTCTGGAATCCACTGAATTCAGCTTCCAATAATAATAACTGCTGTGAAATGTTCAGTGACTGTTCAGCATCTCACAGGACCATGACTCCAGTCACATCCTTCCTTTGCTACAGATGGGATTAGTTGCTCCCAGAGATTCCTACCATGTTAATTGACCAAAAAAAACAAAGCATTTGGGAATATGTTAAATTCTTTGCTTTTTAGATGGTGATATCTTACAGATGTCCCAGGCAGTAACTGGAGCCTCACAGTGTAAAAAAAATTAGAGAACACAATTAATAAAAGACTCTCATCCCTCAACAACAACAACAACAACAACAAAGAGAAATAATATGGAAACACAACATAGTAGAAAAGTAATGTCAAAGAGCATGCCAAGCATCACTCCAACACTCTGTATTTTTTTATGTTTATTTCTTTAGGTCTATTTTGTGAGGAACCTGGTGATCCTTGTGCCTCTCAGCCATGCCTGAATGGAGGTATATGCCAGTATAACCAGGCTGGATATGTTTGCAATTGCCCTTCTGGTTTTCTTGGTCACAACTGTGAAATTGACATCAATGAATGTTCTTCAAGGCCATGTCAGAACAGAGGTACATGTATCGATTTGCCAAATGTAAGTATAAATGTTAGAGATCCCTATTTTAATAGAGAATCATAGAATTACAGCATTGCATCATAGAATGATTTGGGCTGGAAGGAACATTTAAATATGATATATTTCCAACATCTCTGCAGTGGGCAGAGACTTCTTACTCTAGAACAGGTTGCTGGAAGTTGCATCCAACCTGACCTTGAACACTTCAAGGGATGGGGCATTACAATTTTTCTCCTATCTCACTAATTTAGAAAAATGATGATGTGTAGGGTGATGTCGGAGGTCTCACAGAAGTCAAGGTAAATGTTATCAGTTGTTTTTTCCTTACCCATCAATGCAGCTACTAGATCATTGAAAGACACCATTAGTCAGACATAATTTACCCTTTGTGAAGACATATTATCTGTTTCTAATCACCTTCTTGTCATCCATATGCTTTGACATACCTTACAGGAGGGTCTGTTCCATGAAAGTGTCAAAACATTTAATTCCAATGTAAGTTTTTTAACTAGCTTTGCATGCTTCATGAAGAAACCTAGCATTTTCTCAATGCGTCCTGTTTATAATATTTTTATGATGAAAACCCCCAAACTCCTCATTTCACATTAGTTGCATAGTGATCACTTAAGGAACTACCTTTTTTTTTTTTTCCCTCTCCCTAATAAAATCATCTGACACAGACATGAGGCATCATTGTCTTTATTAACTAGTTATTGTCTTATTCTTACTTTTCATGCGGCATAATTTTTTTTATTCCCTTTTTTCCTTTCCTTTTTTCTTTTTTTGTAAAATAGAATAAATTCATGCAGAACTCGCAAAGTTTTAATAATAAAGTCATAGCTGGTAGTATGTCAAAATAAATTGTTGATGTCCTTTCATTAATGTCTATTGCAAATAGCAGTGATTGTACAGAATCAAAACAGTAAAAGAAGAGCTCAAAAGCTTAGTTATCACATAGCAGTGATACATATTCATACACAGACAGAAAAAGAGACATCTAAACTACTGAATAAATTTATAGATTTCTAAGTTATGCAACCTGTCCAAATATTTTGTCTACTAAATATACTAGCACAAACTATTTTGTGCAATAGGCAAACAGTTGTAGTAGTTTGTTTCACATGTATAGAAATGTCTCAGTGGGAGCTGAGGTTTCCTGATTGTACCTTTAAGACCAGTTCTAAAGAAACACCTAAGCACTTCCAATTTCATTAGGGGAACAAACCCCTTTAATTTTTCCTTTACTTTCTCCTTTACTTTCTGACTTCAAAAGGCCTACGGAGAGCATAGGAAAATATGAGTGGGACTGTCAGCCCTAAGAAATATTTTGTTTTGTAAAATAAGTTACTTTTCTTACTGTTCAAATTAGAGATTGCAGCAACTGACAGATGTCTCACTGTTAAAGAGAAGCATAGACTCTGTGCTTTATATTGAAGGAGAAAATGGATACCCATAACTTTCTTTCCTCCTCCAGTTAGCGACAGTTTGGTTATTGATGTACCTTGTGTACTGTTAGTGTTTAATAGATGCAAACATTACATTGAAACAAAATCAAAAATGAGGAAAAAGCCCCAAATTAATTACAAAACTCCTTCTTGATTCAGTTATCAGAAACTGCAATTTTAAAGCTGATATATTTCCATCTAGCAAACTCAAGTATGGTATAATCTGTGCTGGAAGGCTTGTTCTACTTGTCCTAAATTAAGTTTGTAACCTATCTGAGGTTCTGTCTTTGTAGACTGCTTTGTATAATGAAAAGTTGTCCTAGTTAGGATCTCTCTAGTAATGGATGTAAACACTATAAACACTAAATTTTGTACTGTCTTGGGTACAACAAATAATTATTTCTAATTTTTCTTTCTTCTATAGGATGTGGCATGTATCTGTATGCCAATATTTACTGGCAAGTTCTGTGAAAGAATACTGAATCCATGTGAATTATTGCCTTGCTTAAATAATGCAACTTGTGTAGCTCAACAGCAAAACTATAACTGCCGGTAAGACTGGAAATTAATTTATTTCAGTACTTTGTTGGTTCACTTGATGATATCACACAGATTGCAGAAGGAAAAGACATCATCATTCACAGAGAGCACAGAAAACTATAAAGTTATGTTTTAAAAAATGTATATTTATCTTTTGTGCTTTACTCTGTTAGGCTTCTTGTAAACTCTGTGAGTGATACAAAAAGATTTAAAACATTTAAGGGCTGTGAATTTTTTCATTATTAATACTTTAAAAAAAATATAAATTTTAAAACACTGATGACAATTGAAACAGTTATACTACATGGGCCACTCCCTTTCAGGTTGCATGAAATTTATGTTGTTTCTGAAAAGATAAGGGAACCTATTTAGTTTATAGTTCACAGACACACATTAGTAGACTTTAAATTGATCCTTCAAGCAGCATATGAAAAACTGTTTAATTCAGAAAGACCATGCTAAAAATTATGCATTTGAAAATACTAGAAGTCACCCAATGTATAATTTAATTTCATTTTTAAATAGATTTTCAGATTTTTTTTCTATGCCAGTAAGGAATACAATTTATCCTGTTTCCCTTTGTTTGGCTTTTATCTTGCTGCCTGAGTAAATTCTGATAAGCCTTACTGAAGTAAAACATTTTTCAAATTTTATAACATTCATAAAAGCAGAAAATTGAAAGCTGTGATACAAAAAAGCCTGACAACATATTATGAATGAACTTAGAAACTTTAAAAAAATGTAAAAGTATAGAACACAGAGTTACAGTGCATCAGCAGAGATTCAATTGAGAGGACTTGAAATAAAAATATAAGTAGAACTGTTTGCACTTTTCCCAAAGAGGAAAATCCTAACAATTTCATTCTTATTCACTCCTAAATACAGATATGCATACAAACACACATATGCAAGCTCATATACACTTAAATCTTCCCATATAGGTATGTAAATGTTAGAGAACAACACAGAACAACAGTGATCATTCATTTTCCAATTCTTTAAACTGAGATATGAGCTAATAATTTATTATTATATAGCCAGTCTTTCCCACAATATATGTATATTAGTATGAAGTGTGTTAAAGTTTACTTTTAAAAATATGCATAACATGAACAATTAATATCCAGATGTACATTGCTTTTATTAACAGAAATCAAACCAAAAAAGAAGCCATAAAAAAATTATCCTTGCCCTGTTATTCATATTGAATAATTTATAATTCCACAAGATATTTGTAGAAATGGTCTGTACCAGGAACCTCATTGTACCATAGGAATTGTTTAATAAAAATGTCTATGGAAAAACATTGTGGTTGAACTACCTTTCCTTTGATAAAATTATGTGAGAATAAGCATGGAAGTCTTTATTTAGATCAATATAACAACATAAAAATGGGCAATTGAGAACCCATTTTACATTGGGGTGGTTTATAAGCCCATTGACACTATGAATGCTCTAAAAGGGAACTGACAAACTAGAAAGAACACTGCATATAGTGTTCAACCCATATAGTCAGCCCTAGCAACCAATTTGTGCTCCAGACATTCTTGATGAATGAGGAGAACTCCAGAAAGTGACTCATATCTTTCACAGAGAAATATCCAGAACGGGTGACCTGACACATCTTACACAAGTTTGCAGTTTTCTTTGTCCAAAGGTAGATGCTTACAATACAATCACAGAATATTAGAACACAATAAATATACAATACTGTCAGAGACTCATAGAACAGCCCAAGTTGAAGGAGACCTTGAAGTATCTTCTGGTCCAACTTTTCATGGGAAAAGGAGTTTAGATGAGATTATCTAGTACCCTGTCCAATTGCTTGCTGGAAATCTCCAGTGTTCTGCCTTACTTTTGCCATTCAGTCCCCAAAGGCTTCAATTACTGATTGCAATAATTTTTATGATTATTTTTAATAAATAAAAATATTGTTCTCATTTTTTTTGTGAAAACAAAAGTAGTTTTCCATCACTTGACCTGAAATAGTTAATATAAGTATTTATGCCTCTGTACTTGAAAGGAGGCATTTAGGTGAGAGAAAGCATTTTGAAGTAGTATGAATTAAATATTTTTCACAAGGAGATCACATTCAGTAGTTTTGTTTGTGAGAGCTGCAATCTTGCCAGAGTGCTGAAATGCAGAGGAGGTGTTGACAGATAGAGAAGTCCAACAGTCAGCAGTCTTCACTGTTTTAAGAATTAAACATTTTATTTTTAAATTCATATTCTGCATTAGCTACTTGACTAACAGAAAGTTTCTGAAGACATTTAGGAACAGTGGTTAGACAGTTTCAGTTTTCTGAAATCACAGGCTTGGACACTTTCTCCTTGTGATTCCTGTTTTAATTCACTTTACCCAAAGGAAATCTACCATTAATTATGTTGCTTTAATTTGGGAGATTTGTAGCTGCTCATCAACATTTTAAGTGAAGATTTGATTCATTTTTGGCAATCATTGTGAAATACTGTATGTCATATCTCTGTCTTGTCACTCCACAATAAACTGCATGTGTTTCATACTACATTTGGTATAATACTACATACTGCAACATGATCCACTTCTATAGCATTTTAATATCATAAATAAATGTAATGGTGTTTAGGTCAGATGCATGTACAAGTTAAAATAATAGCTGATTTGAACTTTTTACTTCATTACTTTTTAATTTTGCTTCTCCCTATGCTACGTTGTTCTCCTTATGCCCAAACTACATTCTTATATCCTCCAAAATCCCAGTTTCTTCTCAACATATCCCTCCTTCTTTGGAAAAGCAATTGTTTTCCATTCTAAACATATAATAAAACAGGACCAATTTAATTTTCCCCACTTCAGTTATGATATATGACTATCTTGTATTCTAATTCCATCCCTTCAGTCTTGATATAACACGCAACTTTGTGCTAAGAATCTAATAGTTTCATTTTTTCTTAAATGTCAAAATTTAAGGTGAATTCAAATAGGCAGTGAACAAGCATATCAATCAAAATAAACTATGATTGTTTGCTTTCTATCTTCTTCTATTATCCATGTACTTTATGATAATAAAAAGTCACAAAAATGTGAAAGGGTGTTCTGAGAAAATATGTTCTGTTGTTGCTATCTTTGGAACTTTATTGTCAACCTTTCTTTCCTGTTAGCTTACATTTCCCTTTCCTGACATTAGTATGTTTATTGCAAAACAGCAAAAAAACAATCCCAAAACCAGAAAAAATGAGCAAATATAAAAATTAGAAGAAGCCACTTCTAAAATTGTCTTTCTAGATTATCTAGTTAATGAAATAATCATAGATTGACGCAAAAAATTTAGGAACTCACTCACTTCAGATCATCAATAAAACAAATCAGTAAAACAAATACTGTAATTGAGTTGCTCTGACTTGGTTTTAGATGTCATTTAAAAATTATAAGAAAATATACAAAACCTTTTTTATTATTAATTTACATTCTTTTCATACGTAAATTTTATTACGAAAAACTCCTTTTAACTACAATACATGAACTAGAACTTTGTTAAGAATGGACTTCCCAAGAATTTTGAAGTGAAGTACTTGAAATGGCAGAAATATGATCACAAGTAATATCTTTTTCAAGAGGAAGGTGAGGATTATGTGGTGCATTGCAACTTGCTTAGAGTGTTCTTATGTGGTTGTGTCTATACCAGCCTCAAAGCTTACAACCATTTACAGAAGGTCTTTTCATATTTATTTACCTCTGCCCAAATGGTCCTATGCATGAATTGTTGTTGGTTTCCAGGGATTTCTGATTAAATCTAACCAGTTTAACACTTAACTAAAGTTAATAAACGACTTAAGCTTCTGGACATGTTAAATGTGTCTGTGCATTCCTCACACTCAAAGCCATACCCACAGATAGACATCTTTAACTGATTTAGAAAGTATGGTTAACTCAGTTGCTTTCTACTGAACATTGTTGCCTAAGTAGTTGCTGTGGAAAATATATCCCTTAGTTTAGTATGCTGCATAACTGTGAGAAGCTTCATGAATTTTGAAACCGGGAATTGGATAGGTTTTTTCTAAATGAGAAAACACAAGCAACACATCTGGATCTCATATCTATTAGGAGCAAGAGCATAGGAAAACCAGAAGAAATTCTGTATAATCTTCATGATTTCCAGCTTCTGGACTGAATAATTTGAAAAAAAACTACCTCTTAGAAACAGATAAAGAAATTCCCATCTATTACTCTTGGATTCTTTCACAAACACAAATTTTCAGCTAACTGGCCATTTTCTTTCTCTTCTTAAATCTTTTCTTTCCATGATATCAGAAATAGCCTTTAGACAGGCGAAAATGCTATGTCTGTAAGAACATATTGAGAGTGTTTTACAAGGATTATCTATCTATCAAGATATAAGTATTCAAATATTTTTCTTCATTGTTCCACTATTGATTTTAAATAATACTTCTTTACTATCCATTTGAATCTCATCTTTTTTATTTGTGTATATGAGATTTTTTTTTAACATGGGTGGGCTACATCAGGAAAGGATTTTCTCCTACTAATAGTAAGTGTTGACATGAAGCAGAAGGAATTTCTGCAGTTCCTTTTACATACATGAGTTATCCATCACTCCATTGGCATTACATGGAACTAACAAACAGTCACAAAAATTGAATGCTTGTTTTTTTCTTTAAAGAAAATACTGAATTACAATTAAGCAAACACATAAACAACTGTGCATTGTTGTCTCTACATTGTTCCTTACATAACTAAGTATGTCATTATTTACTATTTATACTGCTCTTTATTCATTAGCAATGATTGATGTTTATTTCTCATGACATTTTTATTTTTATATTAAAACATCTTTCTGATGTTTAAGTTGACCTATCCTTTCTAATAGTTTACCTTGTTTGTAACTGTTTATTAAATATTACCTCATTCTAGATTTTTTTTCCTGGAAGATTATATGAAATATTGGTGTGGAAATACTTTAATCAATAAAAGAAATTATTTATGAAAAAAGCAAAATTATTCAGAATCATGCAAGGGATTTTTAATTTCTTGAAAACAAATTCTGTTTATTTTAAATAACATAAGGGATCTGTTTTGTTACTGCAAGAACATTATTTAATAGAATTATGGAACATAATTAAATACAATTAACTTTTAAAATGCAAGTTCTCTAAAATACACTGGTGTATTTGCAGCTGCATGCCAGGATTCACTGGAAAGAACTGTGAGGAAGTAATTGACTACTGCAGGCTGCTCAGCATCAACTGTCTGAATGAAGGATTGTGTCTTAATATAATTGGAGGATTCACTGTAAGTAATTTAATACATGTTAAACTAATTCAGTGTTCCAAAGTATAAAAGCTTCAGACAAGCAAACTTGAAATGCATTCATTACTCTAAGAGACAAGAGAGGCACAATTTTATAGGTTTTATTTATTTTAATCAATAACACAAGGGCAATTCACTTGGGTAATATGGATTTTTTTATTACTTTTCTACTGAGATCATGTTTAGTACTATATCAAGTAAGATAACTGAATGGTATTTTTATAGTAAAAAGAATATATAACTGATTGTGGTCCAGTGTAATTTCCTACAAAGATGATAATCACAGATGTGTTGCAGCCTTTGAAAATACATTGCTTGAATTAAGATCATCTGTTACCATTATTTTAACCAGAATCAAATTACTTATCTACACATAAACATGTTTAAAATTAATACAAATTTAAAACTTTGATGATGAAACTTTAGTATGGTGACATTCATTCTAACTAACCATTTGGGGGAAAAAAAAAAGAAAATTAGATCTGCTTGTTTCAACTCTCTGAATTGCTCCTGAAAATATTAAGCAAGGTGCAGAGTCTGGCTCCTGTCCTTGTTACACTCCATATGGTTGGTGATTGCCTGGCCCTCTAATTTGTCGAGGTCTCTCTGTAGGGCTTCTCTGCCCTTGAGGGAGTCCAAAGCTCCTCCCAGTTTTGTGTCACCAGCAAACTTATATTGTATTCCTTCAAGCTCTTTGTCCAAGCCTTTTATAAAGATGCTGAAGAGCACAGGACTGGGGATGGAGCCATGGGGAACCCCACCAGTGACAGGTCACCAGACTGGTGTGACCGTTCATTATAACCCTTTGTGCCTGACCTGTGAGCAAGTTGCTCACCCATCATGTAACCTGGTTATTCATATTTTGTCCAGAAGGATGCTGTAAGAGACAGTACAGAAAGCATTGCAGAAAAGATTGAACACACTCACTTTCCTAGATAAACTAAGTGGGTTCCCCTTTCATAGAAGGAAATAAGGTTTGACAAGCAGGAAGTTTGTGCTGGCTGTGACTAATGACTGTGACACTCCAGGTGCTTTCTGATACTTCTCAGAATGATATTTTCCATGGTTTTTCAAGCACTGAAGTGACACTGGCAGGCCTGTAGTTTCTGGGGTCTTTTTTCTTCTTCTGTGTGTGCAGATGACCACAGAAGACACAAATTAAAGTATTTCTTGATGTACTGCACTACTTTAGAAAAATGTGTTTTATAAGAGGAAAATTCAATGACATATGCATAGAAAAAAAGAATATGAATTATACAGTAGTGAGTGTTCCTGATAATCAGTCACAAAGAACGCAACTCTTAGCTCAAAGTGAACTTTAAAAGGTGACACTGCACCATTGATGAAGACAGAAAGACAATCCCTGTAGTCAAAAATAAGCCCTTGCATATATAGAAGCATTTTTCAGTAGTCATACTTCTTTGATTGTCAGTGAAGGGTCATCATAGGCAGCTATATCATCTAATCTGTTTTAAGAAGTTTGCAAATTAGGAAAATATTAAAAATTAGGTTTATGAAATAAAAGAAAAATAATTTAAAATAATATTCTTAAAAGTACTTACAGATTTGCAATCTTAAAACAGTCTGTGGTTTATCAGTTTTTCTCAGAAGAAAAAGAAAAGGAACAACTGTATTTAAAATATTCAGCTGTTGGTATCAAAAATTTTGAAGCCACATGAGCAACAAAGTGATAAAAGTATTGTGCATGGCTCTGAGCACCTGCTTCTTCTATGTACTATGGATTATGGCAGGAGCATTTTCAAAAGCTTTTTAGGTAATATGGTCCAGTGCTGTGTTTCAGCAGTTTCCCATCAGATCATTGCACAAGGTCACATCTGTCCTGTCCTTGTGAATAACTTCACCAGACATTAAATTTCATGAGGATGTACTACTGTGGGATCCAAACCCCATAATTCCCACTGAAGGCTGAAGGCCTTACTGTGGACTGCTTCTAGTAGTCAGTGCAGCGCACACATTTCACTGGTATTAAAACGTTAGGAAAAGGATTATATTTTCCAAAGTTGCCACGAATAGTGAAAACATAATTCCCCCCATTTTATTTAGGCTCTGAAGAAGATCAAAGATATGATGTTCACCTTGTTGGTTTCTAAAGCACAAAAAGACAACACTGCAGCTTTGACTCAGTTTCAGAAATATGGTTATCATTTGGACAGATAATTTTAACAGGTGACAAACACAATTCTTGAACGTGAACAGATCTTCCTCTCTCAAAAAGTACTGATATTAAAAATTCTATTACTTACTATTGATTTATCAATTATTGCAAGAAGTCTGCTATTGAATTTCTCGCGATTTGCAGTTGCAATGTTGGAACTGCTTCTAAAAATAAATATAGTAATTTTTCAAAGTTCTAAAGAAAATATAATATAGCCCTTTCTTTTTTATTTTTTTTTATCCATACCATAGGAAAGTTTTTAATTAATATACTGGCTTGTCAATTTTATAATAAATAACTCCACCTACCTAGAAGACAGGGGGCACTGTTTTAAAAGAAGAAATAAATTAAAACAGTTTGAGCATAAATCATACCTATACAATTACTGATGTGTGAACCAATTTCAGATTTAAGCAGATTTTTTTATTCAATAAAACTATTTAACTACATTATTTTGACAATACGATAACCTGCTTCTTAAAAATATTTTTAAACATCTGTCCACAGATACACTTTTCAACAGATTTTTCTGTTCTCATGGCAACTTTTCTTTTTCTTATGCGGATTTTATAAGTGAAAAGTCCTGTTCTTGTTTTGCAGCTGATAGTATTTTCTCATTGCTTTTAATCTGATTGTCTTAAACAATTTATGGCTCTAGGTATCAGTCTTCCTTATCTTTACCTGAAGACAGGGAAAATATAAGCAATGCCCAAAAGGCAAGTGATAGAGAAAAAAGAGCTGTTGTTTGTTTCATGGTAATCATACTGCTGCCAGATGCAAACCACCTCCGGGTATGGAGCAGCTTGAGTAGGGTTCACCCAGTGATTTAGAATGGCTCCAGTAAAGCCTCTGGCACAGGACTGGGCAGTGAAAGCCGATAAAGAGAGTACACAAACAAGAAATCACTTGAGAATGTAAAGCTTTCCTCTAGGTCCCAAGGGTGGATCAAGTACCTTATTATCTATTTATCCACAGCAAGTAGTTTAGATCATGGCAAACATTATCTCTCCTTGAGATCCCCTGTTTCTTCCTGAATAGTTAGTATTAAACTGAAAAAAAAAAAAAAAAAAAAAAACAAACCAAAAAAAAAAAAAAAACACAAAAAAAA
>VZRH01000180.1:180456-272692 GCA_013397555.1 Urocynchramus pylzowi | reverse complement strand
TTCCATAAAATTTTATAAAAAAAAAAAAAAAAAAAAAAAAAAAAACCAAACCAAAAAAAAAAAAAAACCTCAAAACCAACAAAACAAAGTAAAGATACTGAAAAAATAAATTAATCCAGTGCAAATTCTGAGGATAATAGAACTGTAGTTTACTGGAGTTTACAAGCCTGGAAAGGAGCACAGTTTTGAAAACGTGGTAGTGTGAAAGTTGAGGTATGAAAACTGTCAAGTCTTTGGCATACTAGTTGTCCTTACTTTCTAGGGAGAAACCATTGAACTGCATAAAAATGACAGAATTTACAGGTCAGTTATGATTACCTACAGAAGTACATTTGATGGACAAGAAAATGCATCTCTACAGTGGTTGCTACACACTCTCCCATTTGTAATCTGCCATACACTTCCTGTGGAAGGGCATGCAAATTAAAATGCTTTCCACTTCTTGTAGGGTGCAAAAATGCGCATTTGTGATTTTTTTTTTTTTTTTTTGCCTAACAGCTCCTTACTACGCTACAAGCAACTATCTTTCAACTTACACGTTCTGCATAGTGCATCCAAGTATATTTTGTCAATATGCCTTTCTCCCATCATCCTGACAAGCCACTGATTTGTGTAAGGCTGTGTGCTTATAGCTAGCAAAGAAATTGAGTTGAGTTATGTAGACACAAAAACTGAAGCTGAAAGATGAAGAAGAAGCAATGTCATTGTAAGGTCTATTTCCATTTGCCAGCACTACACTTGAGACAAGGTCTAAACAAATTATACATATTGCATGAACAGCAGAGCTGTGTTGGCAAGCAAATGCACACCAGGGCAGCATTAAAGAAAGAGAAAACAATATCTGTTATTATTCTGGGTTTTACCACTACACCTACTGTTGATCATTCAAAGAAAATGTTTGAAATTTCTCTGAGAAGCTGTACTGACACTTGCATGTGGAATTTAGTTTTGGAAAAATTGCCAATGGATGCCCTGGTACCTTCAGAAAGACCAACAGGAAATGCTGCCTATTTCTGATTAGTGTTCCTACAGTGCAGTGGAGGTAGATTGTGCTTTTAAGGGAGAGTGAAGCTAAGCAAAAAGAAGTAATGGTTTTAACTTCTACAAGTAATTTACCTGGAGAATACTGATTAATGATAACAGATGCATTCCTGTCAATTCCCTTGAGAAAATTGCTCTCCACTTTTTGGGTTTTTTTAAATTTGCTTTCTTATATGGACATACATTTAATAATGTTTATCTAATAGTATGATTCACTGTAAGAGAATACAAAAATTAATATGATAGAAAAAAATGTTATCGAAAATCTTACCCTGTAGATGGCTCTGTGGTTGTTCATGTTATACTCTTTTGATCTCACATCCATATAATGGAGCCATAGATTTTATATTTGGAGCTTCATGGTGAATCTGAGATATTTTAACAATAAACTGTGCACCAAGAGGATATATGGTTGATAAAGTAAAATTATGAATATACATTAATAATCAGTAACAACATGGGTCACACTGTTGCAGTTGAAGCTAAAAACCCCAGTAAATATATTCTGCCCAAAGACTACTGTGTTGCCTAGCAAAGCAGGAGACTGCATGCTAACACAGAAAACAGTTTTCATCAAAGCTAATATGTTCCTTCTGAGGCAAGATGGGAAAGAGAATAGAGGAGGGAACATCTCTTTCTCCTGTGATTTTTCCCCATATCAAGCTGATGTGTGACCCTCATCTAGCAGAACTTGTACAGAAATTGCAATCAGGCAGACAGAGGTGCAGGCTTCATCCCTTCCAGATGAAGTTTGCCATCGTGGGTGTAGAACCAGGCCCATCAGCCAGCTGTCAGTCTGGGAATCAAATAGCTTCTTTGCTGAAGAGCAGTGAGCAGTGCCAAGCTCCACAGACTTGCCTGAAAAACCTTTGTGGGAAGTCTGCTGCTCTGGTCCTCTTAATAAGCTTTTCCCTGAGGAGCCACTCCTAATGCTTTTTGATAATGCTTTATCCCTAAAAGTCTGGCTGAATTTATAACCCAGAAACAAAGCACCTCTATGGAGAATTGGCAATAATCTCCAAAATTGAGCTATGTCATACTGCTTAGAACTCACAGCCATGAGAAGGCCTCTGTAGGCACACAGTTTGTGGTGATTGGGAGTGGGGCTGTGGCCCAGCCTCATCCCCAGTGGGTTACAGCTGTGAAAAGCAGGTGAGCAGCCTTGAAAGCAATGAGCCATGGAGTGCCCAGGGGCACTGACCAACCACCAAAGGGAACAGAGGGCACACAGGGGCAGTGCAGGAACGTGAGGGGCATAAAAGGTTGGGCTAAAGAGCAAATGGTGTAGATGGTTGTAGTTCTTTGAGGTGATGTTACTCTGTATGGGTGGATGCTTCCAACCTTCTGAAATGGTGTGGTGATATTCTGTGTGTCGTGGCTGTCTCAACTGTGGCAATAGGCCTTCAACTTGTTCTTGGAGAAGCCATTTGTATTTATTGCATGAGAAGAAAAGTAACTTCTAGATTGCATATCCAGAATTAAAAGGCAGTAAAGCTGAGAGAAAACATTACCTTGTTTAACAAATTCAGTTCTTTAAGAAAAATGCGCTGGGGCTTTTTTAAAGCCCTCTGCACTGTATCTATCACTGTTTGTTTTCTGAGTATAAAAAAGTCATAAAGAAACAAATGTTTAATATATTTGGCATATTATATATTAAAGCAGTTGGTTAGAGTGATAAAATTATTATGAATATTTATAAGAGATCTACAACCAAGGCTAGAAGCAATGAAAATTGGCACTGCAGAGTCTACTGCTCTCAGATGGGATTTTTATACTTATGTACAACATATCAAATAGATTATTGTCATTTTCCTTTTTAAAAAAATCTACAGTCTCTCCTACTGTTTCTCCCTTTGGACCATATGAGAACATTATAGTTTCATCTCTGTGAAGCCACTTTGCCACCATCATTAATTCTATTGATGTCTCTCCTGTGTTTGTCCTTCCAGCTGAATGTTCAAAACAGCAGTAGTTCAAAGTCAGATACTTCCATTAGGGGCTAGTTTTACACAAGTTAATTAGTCAATTTTCTTTCACACAGTAGCAGTAATTCTACAAAAGAGTTCACATAAATTTTAAAAGGTTTTAAACAGTTTTTTCCTTCTTCAGTGTTTAATTTGGACTTTAAAAAAATAATTTTCCTGCTTTTCTTATTCTTTTGAAATAAACAACATCAAAGCACCCCAGGTACATTTCATATGTACCTGCTAATCATCTCTGAGCTGTACAGAAGTTAATAAACAGTAGAAATCTTCATGTAATAAAATAAATGTCCTTCTTTTGAAGAGAAAATTTAAATGAAAAATACTTAATTAAAACTGTGATCATCTAATCATTTCAGATATCTTTGTACAATGGATCTGAATTTATATAGTAGAAAAGCATATAATTAAATATAAGTGGACAGCAAAACACACCAGATATAATCACAGAAATGTTCTGGTTTATTTTAAATGCAACCTCTGTGAAGTTAAAATCAAGCCTGTGCTCAAGTTTAAACCACTTTTCAAAGACACAGGAATTTCCTAAATTTCTTCTTCACTGACCTCCCTAGCTAATAAGGAGCTGGCCCCTTGAGATAAGGAGAATGTCTGTAGAAAGTGTCCATAAAATTTCCCTCAGCCAACTCAGCACTATGTGTTTCTGTATGTCTGACATAACTTATAATCATTTTTACCTGTTTATTAATGCCAGTAAGATTAGACACACATTCTCATGTGCTGTATAAATTTTGTGGTGTCTTTGGCAGTTGTTTCCAACACTGTACAGCAAGTTTCTAGCTTGAGCTTCTTGATGATTATTTTTTATTCTTCAATATTTGCCTTTTTGTCATCTACTACCAAAAACTCAAAAATGCACATTCTTAATTTGCCTTTTTAAGTTACATATAAATATTATTAAAATTTCATTATTTTATGAAGTTATATGTACAGAGAGATGGCACCTACTCAAACTTCACAAAAAATAACGTAATCTTCCCACCTTCTATATGAGATGTACATGGATAGAATTCTAGTTTTTTTACCCATATGTTCACTTGAGAAATTAAAGAATATAATCCTAATTAAAATAATTAATTAATTTGTTATGACATATTTCTGCTGAGACCCCCAATTGTTTTTTCCTAGAATCAGGGCTTCATGTGAAGCAGCATGTCATATCAGAGATTATAGCATCATAGAATGGTTTGGGTTTGAAGTTTGACTTTTAAAGGTCATTTAGTCCAAATCCCTATCAATGAGCAGGGACATTTTCTACTATGTCAGATTATTTGGAGTCCCATTCAACCTGACCTTCAATGTTTTCAGAGATGAGGCATCTACCACATCCAAGGCCAATTTATTCCAGTGTTTCACAATTCTCATAGTAAAAAATTTCTTCCTCCTATCTGAACGGAATCTACCTTTTTTTTACTTTACAAACATTATCCCTTCTATTGCTATATAACCTGCTAAAAATTTGTCCCCCATCCTTCTTATAAGCCCTTGTCATGTGAAAAAGAGAGATTTCCTTGACCCTTGGTGTGGGGAGTTTACTCAGCCCTTAGTGTTTAATTTGTCTGTCAGCACCCCAGGAAATCTGAGACCCTTGTGTCCAGCCTGTCTGTCAGTGTCCCATTATGGGAATCCTTTACTGAGCAGTCCTGCTAGATTGGAGAATGGCTTGACTGACTCATTCAGGGACACACACCAACAGCATGAGGGAGACCCTTCAGAGAGTCTTAGCACCTTGTGATCCCTCACTAGGTCTTCCACTGCCTTGAGTATGTTGCCTTTTGCCAGCAGCTGCCAGGGCCTGTGAAGGATTCACACCAACACTTCACAGACCAACGTTCCTTATTAATACAAAATTGTGAAAGGTTAAGTTTCAAGGATTTTCTGTGGTAGTATCTGACTGCAAAAACATGTTCAAAGCAATACACAGAAAAGGTAAGAACCCCAATAAAAACATTCCACATGGACAGAGTACAGTTCTTACACAATAGGGATCCCTATGGGAGAGAAGACAGGTTCAGCCTGTGGACTGATCCTAGCAGTTATGATAGAGTCTTCCCTAGATTTTCCCCCATTCCTTGCTTTTATACTATCTCTCTATGTTTAGGTGGGGCTTGTGTAACTCTAGTCATGCATACTTTTGTTACTGTTTGGTGTAAAATTCTCTCACTTCACTTTTAAAGGTACAGTCAAAAAAATAGAGAGAACACACCTTGTGGGGCAGGGTCATATGCTGGAGGGGGATCACTTTGGGATGGAGGTGTGCATTAATCTTAGAATTAGGCTGTAATGA
This sequence comes from Urocynchramus pylzowi, assembly GCA_013397555.1. Classification (NCBI taxonomy): domain Eukaryota; kingdom Metazoa; phylum Chordata; class Aves; order Passeriformes; family Fringillidae; genus Urocynchramus; species Urocynchramus pylzowi. The sequence goes on along the minus strand of VZRH01000180.1, from coordinate 267,364 downwards.
ACCAAGTTCATCTGAGGAATTTGATTTTGCTAGAGTTGCTGGCTCAGCAGCAGGATATCTTTCCCTATCTCCCCTGACTGACAGGCACTATGCAGTTTCTCAGCTGCAAAGCACCACTGAGTTCCCCTCCTGCAAGGGTTTCAACAGCACCTGGCTGTTTCAGAGCACCTGGTTCTGCTCCACCCTCCATTCCAGCCCCCTTAGCAGGTGCCTATCGTTCCAGCCTAGGTGTATCGGGAATTATCACGGAATAGGTTTTGAGCATGCCAACTGCATTCCACCTAGGGAGCAATGATTGTATTTTACCCTATGATTTCCATACCTAATTTCTGTTAGGATGTGGGTATAACTTCTCAGTTTCCTCTAATTTCACAGCCAGTCATCTTTCCACAGTCCTGTTTAATGAAAAGTCACAGGATCTTTTGTGCTCCAGACTGAAGAACCCAAATTCTCTCAGCCTGTTTTCTTAGGAAAGCTGCTCCAGCCCTCTGTGGTCCCCCTGGTGACCCACTCCTACAGGTCAATGGCTTTGATGTAATAAGGATCCCAGAGTTGGATGCAGCACTCCAGGTGGGATCTCACCAGAGTGGAGTAGAGGGACAGAATCACCTCCCTTGACATGCTGGTCATGGTGTTTTTTATGCAGCCCAGGGTACAGTTGGCTTTCTGGGCTGCAAGCACACATTGCTAGCTCATGTCCAGCTTTTCATCCACTACGACCTCCAAGCCTCTCTACTAAGCTGTTGACAACACCTTTCCCCTCAGCTCGTGTTGGTAGCAGGGGTGTCCCCAGCCAATGTGCAGGACCTTGCATTTGGTTGTGTTGAACCTTGTCATGAGTTCCCATGTACCCACATCTCAAGCTTGTTCAGGACCCTGGATAATGTCCCGTACTTTGGGTGTGTCACCTGCACTGCTCAGCTTGGTGTCATCTGCAAATTTGACAGATACAGTAAGTGAGGACCAATTAATTTTCCCTTTTGCGGTTTAAAGTCACTTATGTGCTCTGGTGTATTGTAGGTTAATGATCGATATTGGAAAGTTTTAAGGTCTATCAGTTCAAATAAGGAAGTGAGTAAAACATTCTCCCCAAATAAATCCCTCAATCCACTAAGAAGCTATACTTTTGTTGTTTATGAGTTCAATTTCTATATACTTCTTGCAGTTATTTTTTCCAGTGTGAGTGACTTCCAGAATTTCAGTTAGGAATGAACTTGGCATACAAAAAAATGTAAGCAGAATTTTTTTTTCTTTATCTAAGCTAAGTATTTTGTTTTCTTCATTTAAACAATTTTCAGAGCTCCATCAGTGCAGAAAAATAAAAATACTATTTGTTTTTAAGCATTTAACCTAACAGCATGTTTGGAGTTCTTGAAGCCTTTTTGTCACTGGCCGGTCACTCCAGTTCCTAATGTCAAAAATACATATAGAAAAATTTGAAAATGTAACACTTCTAAGGATGTACATGTAATTCCCATTGTATTTGTGGAATGGGGGGTAGCAGGGAGGGGTGGGCGAAGAAGAAAATCTGAGAATAGGAATAAACAACATAACAGAATAATGTGAATTAAATCAAAAATGGAAAACATTCATACCCAGTTTAATGCCTAAATTTTGGGTTGAGTTGGAATTTTCTCCATGTACTTTAAAAGGGGCAAAGCAGCCTAGCACATGAACATCTCCATTTTGCAAGCCATCTTACCAGGCAATTGAAAACTGTGAAGGAAAAAAAAGAAAGGTTATCGTACCAGTATGCCACGGAGGTGATTGCAATTAAGTTTAATAAAATTGCTTAATGTTTGTGGAAAGTGCTGGCTTAAGCATCCCTAAGACTTGTCCTTCAGTTATCCTGAAAATGATTCAGGCATAGTTTTGAAATAGTGATTCAGTTCCTGAATGATATCTTGCCAGCAATACATTTCACCTCAGGTGCAGAAAAGTCACTTTTCTAGAAGAAAAGAAAATAAAACTAATTCCATTACTAAGAACATATTTTTTTTTAAGTTGATGTGTATCCACAAGAAATAGGGTTAGACTTCAGTGAACTTATTTGAAGTTCTTTCTTGCAGAGTAGAATTTAACATATAAAGAAAGAAAATACTGGCTAAGTAGCTTTTACCAATAAATAGTAATGGTTAGTGACTTGGTAGATAGAAGGTTGAGTCTAGTCAAGGAGAATTTCCAAATGGGTCCTCATGAAAAATACTCATAAAGGAGAAACTATCTTATAAATTTGTGTAGGTTCAGTGGCAGAAAAAAATTAGACCAAGGGAAATGTATGCCCACTGCTGAATGAGGTGGATGACATTCAGTGTCTTTGCTCTGGTTTTTACTTACAATATGTGCTTTTAAATTTCCCAAGTCCTGTGCCAGGTGTCAAAATTTAGAGGAATGAAATGCCATCAGTTAAAGAGAAATGCCAAACCAGGACCATAGGCAATGAGAGTATTTATAAATGTTCAAGGGCTTGACAGGATACATCCATGGAAGATGAGGGAGTGGGCCAATGTAGCCAAATCATGATAAAGTGTAGGTATTTTCATCTAATCCTGGCTTGCATTGGTAAAAGCATAGACAGCAGATGAAGTTAAGTTATCAGTCCCTTCTGCTCAGCATTTGATAAGCTAGATCTGGAGTATTCTGTGGGGTGTAGAAGTTGGATGTACAAAAAATAAGACTGAAAAAATTGTAACAAGTCTAGCAGAGAGTCATCAACATTGTGAAAACTTTGCAGCATATGAGGAAAGGCTTTAGGCTCTGTCTTTGTTAAGCCTTGAAATCAGAGAGCTGAATGGGGACATAATTATTTTCTTCAGCTCCTCATTGGGTGTTCACAAACAAGCTTGAGCCAATTTTTTCTCAGAAGTGCATGGCACTGGAGTGAGAGGCAACTGGCAGAAGTTGCAACACAGGAAATTATGGCTAGGTTGTAAGAATAAATTGTTCATAATGTAGTGTGAGTGTACTTAAGTGCTGCAACAAGTTGCCCAGAAAAGCTATGGAATTGTCATCCTTGGAGATATTCAGACCTCAAGTAGACAAGATCCTGAGCAACCAGCTTGCATTTAAAGTTTGACCTGCTCTGGGCAAGGAGTAGGACTCTATGACCTTCAAAGGTCTCTCTCAACCTAAATAATTCTGGAGTCCTATGAGTGTAAAATATATTGACATACAGGATAACTCATGTTTCTATAAGTTTTCCTGGGATAAGATTTGTGAACTGACTAACAAAGATAGGCAAACCCAGAGATACAGTTACCTAAAACATGCCATATTTTTTTTTACCTCTTATTACTTTTCACCTAGTAGTGTCATATTTGATAAAATACAATATCAAGGACAAGGACAGTACATAGCAGTGAAAGGTGCTCCTGGAGGTCAAGGGGAAGGCAATCAGGAAATGTCAGGGCTGTGTACAGGTATTATTGTAACAGAGTGATGCAGGAATAAAAATGCAGAAAATACAAAGGAATACACAGGTGCCAGAGAACATTGTGTTCTTCCAGGCCTTGGAAGGTAAATCACACTAATTCTGTAGGCTATCATGCTCATAACTAGGCCACTTTGGAGATGGCATTCTACTTTAGTTATCTGCTGTTTCAATCTTTGAGTGCAGAGATTCACAGTAAGGGATTCGCATCTGTGCAGTTCTCTTGAAGCCTTCACTTGACCACCTAAGTACTGTTCATTTTACAAAATATATATATGGCAGATAGGGAATCAGAGATCACTGTAAAAGGAATGTTTAAAAGCCTGAGAGGTAGGGCCAGCTTTAAACTTTAAAACAAACTTGAATGAATTAATTCAAAAACAGCATACTTAATGCTTGTAGTTTTCAAGATTTTTAGGCATTGTCAGTACACCTACATACTGTTACTCTGTAACATTTACATTCTAAATTCTCTGTGATCACGCAATGCTGTGGAGCTGGTGCCGAAGAGTTAGTGCTGACAGCTGTGGTCCCTGGTGGTACTTAACAACAAAGGTCAAGGTAATCTGTCTCATGAGCTCTTTGATGAGAGAAGTCATTACCGAATTGAGCTTGTCTTCTGTCTCCATCCTTCCTCTATAGTTTGCAATATTTTATTTCCCCCCACAGGCACTCTCCCGCCCTTCAAAAAATGATGGTCTCCTCCTGGTACTACTTGCCTTGGGGCTTTCTGCAGTAATTTTTTTCTGTAGTCAGAAATATATTCTGCCTATTTTCTGTGCCTTATGCTAATCTTGTTCTTAGGCAACTTTCTTTTTACTTGTATGAGTCACTACAACGCATCTCTCTGTCTTTGGGTGGTCACATGTACACATACTCATGTAAAATGTTTATATATTGTGAATCCGGTGTACCATTCCAGTGTGCTGAAACACTCGCATGCTACTGTTGGCTGTACTGTTTTGTTGCCCTTGTAATGGGATTCAAGGCAAACTATTATTAATTATATTTGATCAAAGCACTTGTATGAGTTTCACAGGACTCTTTTGAGAAGCTAATACAAGCTTCAAATCTTCCCCTTTCCTTTGAATAAATAATTTTAAGTTATTTTATTTAACAGATAGAGTCTACATGTATGACAGGAGATTTTCTGATTACTGGTTGATGAAACGGTTTTACAGGCTTTGTTGTTATCACTACCAAATTTCTCCCTCATGACTACCCCTTTAAAATCTATTTTTCCCACTCAGTTCTTCTGTTCCTGATTGTGTTTTGATCCCTTACAGCCAGCAATTATCTCACCATTTCCCCCAACTCATGTGTCCTTTTCCCCCCAGTTTTTCAACAGACATGGTAGATGAGTTTTGCCTCTCTCAATTGTTTTATCATCTGCAAGCACAGGCATGAGGAATAGTCTCACCTGGGTGCAACACTCTGCATTCTATCACACCTTTACTCAGTAGTAAAATACAAAACCCAAAGAAAATTCTACAAACTTTCACATTGCATTTTCATTTTGGGTTTTCTGTGTTTGTTTGTTTGTTTGTTTGTGTGTTTGTTATATCTAGTGCCTCTGTGCACCCGGATGGACAGGAGAGTTTTGCCAATTTGCTGAAAATGCATGTTTAATTTACCCAAATAATTGTTCTGATGGAGCAACTTGCATTGATAGGAGTCAACTGAGAGAACAACCTTTAATTCAGTGTTTGTGTCCTCATGATTTTACAGGTAAGGCATATACAAATCATTTAGATGCAAATCACCTAGTTCCATTTCCTTTTAAATATTCAAATATAAGTATGTTGGATTAAAAAAAAAAAAAGGGATGAAGAAGTATTTGGAGAGTAATCACACCCCTCTGCATTTTCTGCCCTCTGCTGTGATGCCTATAAAATCTGAATGGAATTTACAGATTACTTTTGAATCTTCCAATTAAGGTTTCAGTAAGAATAGTCCTAGAATAAGATTTAGCTTCAGTTTAAGAGACTAAGTGTATGTCTACATATAAAAGTTTTGCATGTGAGCTACATGTCTGATATCTAATTATAGTTCCTGGATATCTAATTAATGAGCGAAATGGGGTTTAGGAAATTTGTTAGTTTTTTTATCAGCCTGTATTTACTCAGATAACTTTACTTAGCTTTTGAGAGCTGAATTCACCTTCTATTTAAATACCTTAGTGCACCACCAGTGATTTATGAAATTTAATTTGGCGTGGGATTAACTGATTCATTTTACTTTACTAAAGCCTAGTCTTTGAGGTTCTCTGTATTGTCAGTAAGTCAGTTTTTAGAGGGGGATTATAACCACTGTGTCAGATATTTGTTAGTGATTGACACAATTTCTTCAGCAATGTTTCTCTTTTAATTAGACACAAAAGAAGCCTGAGAAAGTAGCTTATATTAAACACACTTTTTTAAAGTGGCAAAGAAAACAATTTCTGATTTTTTCCTCCAGCCTTATCCTTTAAATAGAAGCTCATTGAAGTTGGATTCTAAAATCCTTCACTAATCTTTGTCTAGAGAGGTAACTGAAAGAGAAGATTCAAATGTGATTCACTGCAATTTTAGGTAATATTATGGAAAGAGACATTAATATACATTGATTTAAAGATAAGTGCCAGAAATATTAAGAGAACTTTAAAAATAGTTTGAAATATAGGAACAATGTTTATTATTCAAAGAATGACAATTTATTAATCTAAAGAACTGATGGCAATACACAGAGAAAACAGATTTTAAATCTACTACCATTGAAAAAGTAATAATAGTTTAATAACCCAGAGTTTATCTATCAACCTTTCTTTTCACTTTCTACATTATTCCCTTTAGGATTTTATTTTTTCAATCTATGCATGACCTTTTAAAAATTGGTGTGATACCTATAATTATGAATATGTGAATAAAAGTGATGTTTCACTACAATACTTCAAAGCTTTTGATATAATTTAAAGTTTCTAGTGTACAATGATCATGAAACAAAAGTTTAACAGGTTACAATAAATGGCAATAAACACATGCAATTAATAGAATTAAACATTTCCAAACACAGAGTCATGACTGAATTAAAGTGGAAACAACTTTGTTCTTCACGGGCATCTTGCTATGAGGCCAAGATTATTTTTTTGTGAATTCTTATTGCAAAATGTTCTACATATTGCAATAGATTTTTTTTTTTCTGCTTTGTAATAGCCAGTTACTTCTTCATACTTCTTTTTTTATCCATAAAAAAACCATTTTTACCTGTTTACTGTTTCATTTATGTATTTGGAAAGGGAATGAGTGAAGGAAAATGTAGTAGCAGTTTTGGTACATCTACTTGACTCTGAATTAAATAGTTTCTGCAACGAGAAAAGCTATTTTGTTTCATATCTATTGGTTCTTAATTGTGTTTTTAAATTATAAGCATTATAGCTGCAGCTTTTGCATAAACATTCAAATCATGTTTGGAACAAACATCTTAGGGAACACAAAATATGACATGATGTAACATTCTCAGCTGTGAAAAGCAGAAGTTTGATTTAAAAAGTAATAAACCCACTTCAATTTGGTTCCATACTCTTTAACAAAACCTTGTAGAAACTTAATATATACACATGAAATTTTAAACTATAGATTTTATTTCTGTTTATATGTAAAAAAAATTTTGAGTCATTTACTCAGAAAGTAAATGTTAAGTTTTAATGCTCATAGAATAAAGGGTTATAATATGTAGTTATTTTTGTTGAATAGATGTCATTATTTTTGTGTTTTCAATTTCCTTCTACTGTTAGTTTCTTATTTTCATTTTAATTTTTGTCTTCTCTGAAAGTGGATAAAAACCTTTGAATCTACAACAGTGCTTGTAAGTAATACATCTTAGGGCATTGAAATGATCCATATCAGCAATTTCTCAGGTCCTGCACAGTAGAACAATTGTCCTTGAATAAACTTCCTCTAATTTATTGCTACCTATCCTTGTGTATAGAGCAATCATATAGGCAGGAATTGATTTGGCATGTTAGATACTTCATTCTCACTTCACAGAAAAGTTCTTTAATTAAAATAATCTTACTACTGCTAAAATAAACTGAATCCCAAGAAAACTCACCAGCCAGAGTTTAAAGTACTACCTCAATTGCATACTTCTTCCTTTTCTTAAAACTTTTTATAACACTCATAAAGATTGTTCATAGATTTATCCACAATTTGTTTTTTCCCTTTCATTGTTTTATTGAGACAGATCTTTTAATTTCTACAGGTATATGGGAAATGTATATAAACATGCTTTGATGGAGATTGCCCTATTGAACTGTGTAGGATACTTGAAACAGTATTCTGTAGAAGGTATCTCTGGTGCCAGAATATCTAATGTCTCAGAGAAAGAGATATGGGATATAAAAGTTCCTATATCTTTCAAAGTCTAGCTAAGGTGACGTTTATACTAGTGAACAAAAAAAATACATGGCCTAATTTTAATTGTTCTCTCTGGTCAAATGCACATTTTATTTTATTCTCAAGGATACAGTGGTGACGTATTTTAACCCTGTGGGCAGTTAAGTATCAAATATCTGGTTGTTCACACTTCTCCAGTGAGGTGTTGGAAAGAATCAGAAGCACATAAGTAAGAAAAGTTGAGATAAAGATAAATCATTAGGTCAAGCAAAAGCTGTTCACATAGGTGAAGAAAATAAGGAATCAATTCAATATTTGCTGTTAGCAGGCAAGAGTTCAGCCATTTCTGGAATATTTGGGGAAGATCTCTATTTCATGCCAAAGTACAATGGTAATCTCCTAAATCTCAAAACTCAAATAGATAAAAAAAGTAGTACTTTTTTTCCCACAGCTCTAATCCCTATAGTGAGCAAGTAAAGGAATTTTTGAAGCATCATGGGAGATACCTATATCACAGGCACCTATTACACATCAGTATCTGTCTCAGCAACAGAAGCTGCCATTTTAAGCTTTGTTCATTGCACTTTATATGTTATTGTGATTGTCACCTCTGAAAGAGAAATGGTTAGGGCACATAGATCCCAAACATCAATGACCATGTGGTGAAATAATGGAATAAAAGAAGTCACTTGTTAAGTAGTGCTACAGGAATTCACTCAGAATACTTACATTCATAGGTGAATGAAAAGGGAACAGCTTGTTGCTTTTCAGAAGACTCAGTTTTTTATTAAAGAAGAACTTTCAGAGATAACTGACAGAAAGCAATAATAACAACCAAAGTGCTTCTCATTCTAATCCTCTTCAGCAGATGCCCAGAAATCTTACCTGCTTTTTAAAATCCCTTTTAGGAGGTGTGTCCATATAACATTAGTTAGGATGAAAGGAAAATGGTTTTAGCTAGTCTTTCCTTTGACTTTGCTCGCAGTGCAGGTCTCTCCCAATGCCAGTAAAAGTCCAAGAAAATACATGAGTTACACTGACTCTATAAGTCAGAAGGACAGCATGTACTGAATTGGAAGGGACTCACAAAGACCACCATGCCCAAGTCCTGGCTCTGCACAGGACCACACCAAAAATCACACCACGTGCCTGAGAACATTTTGCAAATACTTCTTGAGTGCTGTCAGGCTTGCTCTGTGACAGCTTCCCTGGGGGGCCTGTTGAAGTGCCCAGCCACCCTTTGGGGGAAGAAACTTCTCCTGATATTCAACCTAAACCTTCCTCAGCTCAGCTTCATGTCATTCACTTGAGTCCTGTCACTGGTCACCACTGAGAAATTGGTACCTGCCCCTTCTCTTCCCCTCCTGAGGATGTTGAAAATCACATTGAGGTCTCTCCTCAGTCTCTTCTGAACCAACAAAGTGATCTCAGCTGCTCTTCATATAGTTTCCCTTCTAGGCCCTTTCACCTTATTGTGGCCCTTCTTTGGATGCTCTCCAATAGCTTTATATCCATCTCATATTGTGGTGCCCAAAACTGCACCCAGGACTCAAGGTGATGCCACACCAGAAAGTGTTTGTAAGGACACCAATCCTTACTAAGACCTCTCATCTGAGATGATACCAAAATGAATTACATGAAAACACAACAGTTTCAATCCATCTAGGGCATTCAACAGTACTAATTGCCATGAAAGGACAGAGAAGTAAACAATGAAAAAATAAAAAGGACACATTATCCATACTGGCCATGGATAATATTTAATTTGAAGCAGATAAACTCCTAGACAATAAGTGAGGGCTAGGGCTAATGTCTGATGTTGTAGCATACTTGTGGTTACTCCAAGCAGACTGTGATCTACAGTACTTCAAGTCAACTAATTTTTCTCAGGTCTTGATTTCCACACAAAATACTAAGGCTATTGAAATTTTGTGCTGGAAATACTTGTATTATTTTGGCATGCAGCAATTACATGAAAAGCTGAAAGACTATGAAAAAATTCTACATGAAAATTCAAGGAGAAATGTAATATCAGTATTTTAAGTTCTGCCTGCTTTTAAAATGAAACAAAATGCTCCCAGTGCAGGTGGATATTTATGAGTATGTTCATATTTCCTAATAGTTCAGTTTCTGGTTTAATTTGCTGGGCACAGTGTATTTTGCCCATTTGAGTAAGTAGGAATTTTGATGGAATTTTTTTTCATTAAGAATAGTTATGTTTAACTTAAAGATACTGTTGTTTTTTTAACAAGCATGGCAGTATCAAGGTCTGGATTTCTAAGCATATAATTAATAAAGTTCTCAACTAGAAGACATACTTTAAAGTACACCCTTAAACTTGGCATATGGAATCCTTCAGAGAGCTACATCTGCTCATGAACTCCAAAGATGACTTTCACCCACCTCTATCAATCACCTTGTATTTTTTAAGAGAAGTACAAGCTACTTGACTTTCTCAGACTATTAGCCCAGAACTCAAACTAAAGAGGAATTTTACATAATTGACTGAATATTTTAAAAGTAGCAAAGTTTCAGGGACATAGCAGGAGTGCTTCCTATTTACAATGTATTCCTGTGAAAGTCTGACCTCAAGTCCAGGTGCATGTTACACAGCCTACCATTTTATTCTCCTGCTTCCTACTTCCTACCAACCTACCATGCCTCATTTTATGAAGGCATACAACTCAAAGATTTACCTGTCAAGGAGTTAGAACTGTGCTGATTTGCTTTAGTTTTTCTGGCTCTTCTGGGTTTACAGCTACTGATGTCTATCTTTTCCTTTTTTACTCATTCAGAGTAAAAATTAAAAGGTTTATTTATTTATTTATTTATTTTTCTTCTCTGTGGATACTTTGTAAGTCTCTTATTGAGAACATCACTGCATTATTCATTCTTATTCCCAAATATATAAATCTGCTGTTAGTGACAAGGGAAACTGTAGCTTTCTCTAAACATTCTGAGAGATAGCTGGATAGATAGTGAGCATTCAAATAGCTACCTATAACCCTGAAAAAACCATCACATCATCAATAGGAAACATGAGGATTGTAGGTCTTTTATGCAAAATCAGTCAAAAAATCTTCTGAACAAGTTGAAGTGCTTGAAAAGTTAATTTGCTATGATAACCATAGAGACATTATTTTCTGCTTCTCAGCTGAACCTGTGTTTACTCAGCCAAATACACAATTTCAGATCTTGCCAAGGTACAAAAACTGTCAACAGAATTATAAATCACCTATTACACTAATGGGTTTAAAACATGATAAGGTGGGCAGTGTAGATATAATTGTAGCATGTTTAAAAATATATAATGCATTGGAAAGATGAATAATGCTATAGTGTAGATCTAGTAACTGTTTTCATTACAAAGCTGATCTCTGTAGCTCTGTTTTAGTTCTTTAGAAGACCTCAGACTCACATCTTTTAGCTTTGAATATCAAATTTCCTCTTTAAAGTATGGAAAACCAGGCAAATCCTATATTGCTTCCTTTTTCTCTGACACAATGTACAACATCATTAGCTGGCATAGCCTACTATATCTCCACTGAAGCTGGAATAATGTTAATCTATGAACTAAATAATCTAGACTTTCTTATGCTATATTTCAAGCTTTGTGCTCAATAGAGGGCGTTCCTTCTATTAAAAAAAACCAAAAAAACCCAAAGAAAACCCCCAAAAAAACCCAAAAAAAACAACAAAAAACCAACCCAAATGCATTCTTTTGAAATATGATATACAATACCACTTTGTTAAAAAACTTATAGCATGACTTCAGCTGTATTAATTATGTCTCTTATAATGTATCTTTTTCTTGTCAAATAAGCAGACTTCTTAGGCACTTCAAGAACTATCTTTTTTTTTTGGTTTTGTTTCTTTGGGTTTTTTAACCTGAATCACATCAGAAACTTATATTCAGCAACAACTTCTATACTTTGGTCCTCACTCTGGGATTCACTGAATTGCTCAGGTTTACTTTTTCTGCAATATAGTTGCCTCCATTTCTATTGACTGAGATATATCTCACTTTAGACATGTGTTCCTTCAAAATATTTGACTTCTTTAGATTTGTTTTCATGATACCTTTCTCCTCAGCATTTGCCACCAATTTAGTGTAAACTCTGTATAGGAGGTTTAATTTACATTTCAGATCAGAACATTTCAGATAAGAACATTAAATAATATTGAATTTACATCAGAGTGCTGCATCCAGTCCTATATCCCTCAGCACAGAAAGGACACAGAGCCAGTACAGAGGACTAGAACAATTCACCTATGAGGACAGGCTGAGAGGGTTGGGGTTGTTCAGCTTGGAGAAAAGAATCTCCTTAATAAGAAACACCTTATTGTGACATTTCAATACTCCAGCTTACAAAAAAATAACTGAAGAGGAGCTTTTTACAAGGGTCTGTTGCAATGAGAAGGGGTAATGGCTTTAAATTGAAGAAAATAAATTTACACTACATATAAGGAAGGAATTTTTGAGAATGAGAGTTGTGAAACACTGGACCAGGTTATAGATGATAGATGTGATAGATGGTGATAGATGTTCCATCTCTGGAAGCATTCAAGGACAAGTTGGAGCAATCAGAGTTAAAGATGTCCCTGCTCATTGCAGGAGGCTTTGAGACTCTTTAAAAGTCTCTTCCAACCCAATCTATTCTATTATACCACGATCAATCTTTATATCACCCACCCAAATTTGGACTGTTGCATCAGTGCATTGACATTTATCTTTACTCCAGGCTCATAAACTATTATCTTATTCTCAATCTGGAATCCTTGTATCTAAAGAATTAGACTCAATTTGCCAAGGAATATTTTCTAAAACTTAAAAAAAGCTCCTCCTCCTCTCTGGAACCCAAGAGTGATGTTCAAGTGTCTTCCAGACAGCAGAGGGACCTGCAAGTATGGTGCTTTTTTGTCCAGGCTATGTAGGATGTTCTTTCTGTAATCTGCCCTCTCTCACTGGGTGTCTCTGTAAATGATTGTTCTGTATTATTTCATATTTCACTTAGGATGAATGAAAAAGAATTAAGCTAGATAAAATTTCTGTGTTCAAGGCATGAAAATTGTTTTGCATATTCTCCTAGAAACCTAATGTGGTTTTTATATGAACCAGATTTTTAAATGAGACTTTAATGACATTTTTTTAATATAAAGGGCACTTTGACCAAAAACTAAACAAAGAAACCAACAAAACCTTCACAAGAGCATAAGAGGCTCTTTGAAAGAGAGGTCTGCAAAAGACTTTGCCAAGAGATTAATCTTTATGACCAGATTTCCAGCTAAATCCGGAATGCAGCTAAGAGAAAGGACAGATAATCTATTAAATGGTCAAAAGTCTAATTGTGTGTTCCAGAATAATGAGTTTGTTTAAGAGCCAAGGTTATTAAAATACATCTCAAACAAATTTAAAGACATTCTGTAAAAAGTAACTCAGCTAAAGACTGTGCTTAACCAACAGTTGCAGGAGAACTTTGAGAAAGGACTATTCCTAAGTGCCCTTAAATGATTAGTTGCATTTTAAACCAGGAGAAGGTAAAATTTTAACTGCATATTTAACATTTGACTGTGTATAATTCATGCAGTAGTAGGTAAATGCACTAAGTCATAAGTTGACTGTGGTCAGTGGAAGTCTTCTTGATCTTTTAAAAAAGCTTTAAATTCAGGTCCATGTAAATAAATTATGGTAGCTGATAAATTTTGAGAATAAGCATAATAATGTTTATTTCAACTGGAAAATTTTCCTTTTATAGTTTGTATCCCCTTAGTCTATGAAGCTGGGATGGTACCTAATGAACCTAGGTGTTTTACTTTGGCTGCTTTACCTATTGGACATGTATGTCTTTATATTGAAAAGATTATGTTTCTTTCCCAAAAAAATAAAACAGTTTTCTAGAACATTGGCCCATGATATGGTGTAAATATGCCTAACCACTTACACCTAATCAAAATCTAATCAGACTTAGTGCATGATGAGTTCCAGTCTTGGAATTGTTATCTACAACCCCAGTAAATTCTTGTTTTTCATGAGCTAATGGAAACTATCCCTTTTATATGTTAATTAGAAAAGCTGTGTCATTAGAAAAGTATTACTGCATTGTTCTTGGGTTTACCTTACTTAATTCCTTTCTCTCAGAATAACTCTTCACAGGGATTTGTGAAACACCCTCCTAAAATGGAGATACAAAGGAATTTTGGAAGTAAAATAACAAAAAAAAATTGAATTAAACCTGCAAATTTCAACAAAATAAATATTTTTTTACTATTTTTCAAATACCATTGTAGATAAATATGGTCCTTCTGATGCCAGCTGCTATTTCAGATGGCTGTGTCATTTTTAATTTTTTTTCATTAAATACAGGGATATGGTAGTTATAATCAATGAATGAACAGTTTTGGTATGCTTTACTTTAGAAATCTAAAATTTAATAATTTAGTCTAAACAAGTTGTCTAGATTTCATCTAGACAATTGGGGAAGTTGTGTAGATGTAAATCTACACAGTTGGGGAAGATTTTCCAGTTTCAAGTTTCCTCAACCCACCTACAGCAAAAATCCTTCCACCAGTGAGAGCAATAATGTGATCCTTTCTTCAATGTTTAGCTGTAGATAAAATATTTTTTTTTATCAGTATACAGTTATATTCTGTTCTAAGAAGACTGAAAAACCACGTATATTAAGCTTAGATAAATCTTCATTTGAATATTTATGCTAACTAGTTTATAAACAGTTTTTCCTAATATCAAAACCAAGTCATTTAAGCTTGATTGTTCAACTGTCAGGCAGAACTTTGAACACCTACACGTGTGAATGCCAGATCAGTTTTTTATTTCTGCTATTTTTAAATTCTTTTCTCATTCACTGAAATTACTTTACTTAAAAAACCACAAAGATATATCACTATACCTAGATTTATCTAGGAATAGATTTACTGCACAGTTCTACACAGTTCCAAGGGAAAATAAGGAAATATTCATAATCCATGGAAACCTATCTAGTGGTTCCAATAAATATTACTGTAAGTGGATTTAGTGTATTTGAAAATAAATAAATGTGAAGTTCCAGGAAATTGAATAAAACGTGTAATTTTTAAGTGCTTACAATGTCTGTACCAGGCTTGTCACTCTTTGATCTCTTTAGGTTACATGGAAAGAGCTGAGAATTTTAGAGGGCTCCACTCATATGACCCTTTTTGGACTGAGCTCAGGATGAGACAAATCATACCACAAAAGTGGAATTTTTCATGACCTATAATGCAATAGCATGGATGTAAAAGCCAAAACTTCAGAGAGTGAACCTTAACTGCCCATGCTCTGCCAGAGAGCATATTACTTGAAGTTCCTACTAGCTTCTTTGTTTGAATGGTTGAAAAGTAATGGTTCAGTGATTATTTCAGCATGTGCACATGTGTATGCATATGCAGTAAATCTAATTGGGTGTTACAAGTGCCTTCAAAGTCAGGGAACAAAAAAACATACGGGGAAAAAAAAAAAAGTCTTTAGTTGTAGCTTCATTAAATTACTCTGGAGAAAAAACATTTAAAAATAATTATGATACAATCCAGTACTTGTGCACTGAAGAGAAGTGTTAGGTCATGTATTCTTTTTGTTTGACAAATTTATTACCACACAACATAGCAAATTAAAAATGTTTATGTAGATCATCTTCAAACACTCTTTATTAGCACACTGGTTGTTACATAGATTCTGAAAAAAAAAAAAAAAAGAAGAAGAATATTAAATTGAGAGTGGAAGTACCAAAATAGACTATAGCAGAATACAAAAATAGACTAAAGAACATCACATAAAACTAAAAATATCTCTAGCAGATGTAAGTGCAGCCAAAGTCCGAGAGAATGCAAATTCTGTTTTATAGGTTAAAATGTTTGGGTCAATTAAAAATGAAACACGCTAAAAGTGGTGGCTTTACTACACTGTGCAATACAGAATGCAGTTGTGAGTTATACTCTTTTTCCTGAGAACCCTCAGGAACATATGTGATAAAGTCAGACTTAATGATACATAAGCCTCCTTATGCTTCTGTTATGTTGAAAATCTTTATGTGCAGGGTAGAAGCACACCATATATGCACGTAAAGCCAAAAATGTATTTGGCTTTTTAACTGAAATAATAAAATTAAAATAATTATCAGGGCAAATCTAATTGCCGCAGAAAATGAGTGGAAATGCAGTTTCAACACAGTTTTTAGTTTCTTTTTATGATATTATTCTCACCCTTTTCCCTCCTCCTTCAGATCTTAAGGTCAGTGGTTTCATAGTGCTGCTGCTGGAAGCAGTGTTGCAGAATCTATAGTCTTTCACTGGGAGGAATGTGACATTCATACTGATGGTTTCTTCTTCATCTCCAGGATCCACTTGGGGTCATTTCTATTTGTCTACTTGCACATTTTTTTTATTGGACTGCAGTTCTATCTTAGATAGAACTAGATCTATCTTAGATTAGATCTAGATCTTAATTTACATTTTATGGTAGGTCTAACATATATTAAATAAAGTTTCTTTGTGCTTTTTGTTAGCCTTCAGACCAGTTTTGTCCAGCTAGAGATCTTCATTCTTTAAGTGGGCACTGGTGAGTTGCCTGTCGTTATGGGGTCTCCCATCTCTGATCACTGCAGTGCTCCTCACATCATATCCTATGTCCCTGCTTCTCAAGGTCTCTTGTTATGGTACCAGCCCTCTATTTGTATTGCATTAGACTGGTAAATACAATCACACCTGTAACATATACTTGTTCTTATTTATTTAAACCTATGGTTATTCCATGTAAAGATAGAAAAACTAAAGCGAATCAGAAGAAAAAAAAACATTGTCACAATTAGGCCAAGTAAAACATCACTGCAGGAAAGTCTGATGGCCCTCACTTCTTGCAAATTCAGTGCAAAGCTTATGGTCTGTTTCTAGAAAAGGCAGTGTTGTTCTGCAGGGCTATGGGGAAAGAACCGCTCAGCTTACTTTTAGAATTTATATTGAATTTGCCACCTTTCTTCTTGTCCCAAAGTCCACTTAAAAGATTCCTCTTAAGATTCCACTTAAAAGATTCTACTGATGTTTTTTCAACAATTTAGTCACATTTTAGTCTTTTTAGAATTCTTTGGTGAATTTTACCTGAATTAGGTTATTTGTCATTAGGTATTTAAATATATTAGTAAGTTTATTATCAGGTATATACATAAGTACACTAATTTATCTGTTGCTTAGCTGGCTGGTACAAACCCCAGAGCTATGTAGCTGTTTTAGCTAATCATGGATTCTAAGCTAACAAATACACAGATGGAGAAGCAAGGTATATTCTTTCAGGTTTAGTGTGTTAATGCAATTAAAGGTCTCATCCCACAGTACATAGACAGTGGAAGTTGGAAGCTGCATAAAAGGAACATAGAGAGATTACATATGTGTGTGTATGGATGGAGTTAGAAAAGCTAAAGATAAGCTGGAAATTAAAAGAGTAAGAATCAAGGAGGACAAGAAAGTTTCCTCTAAATGTATTGGTAGTAAAAGAAAATTAAGGAAAATAATTAAACAATTTAACTTTTAAGAACACATCCTTAGATAAATACTGTATAGGATCATTTACAAAAATAAACCATTCAACAGTAGTTAATAAGTAGTCTTTAATCAAAATTTTTCCCTCCTCCTAATGTTGTAAAATTTCTTTATTTTCCCCTTTGTTCTTTGGGCCTGCTGAACCTATTCCTGATAGAAGAATAACATGCTTAATTGTGCACAAAAATCTTGTTTGAGTTCTCTAAGTACTGCATTTCTCAATTACTCAGCCCTTACTCGCTATGAAGTGATAATTAGGCATTAAAAGCTAAGTGGATTACTGTGGAGATCTCTCCTGATATCCATTTATCACTTAATCAGACTTTTATACCATAAATTATGCATTTCTCAGCAGTATTCAGATTCCAATAAATTCTATAACAGTTTGAATTTACTGAGTTTTCTTGACCTCATTGTGGCAGGGAAAAGTCATAAAGTTTGCTTAAAGGATACAGCCACTATAAGAATTTCAGATTTATAGCAAAATAATTCTTAAAGCCTGTTGGGTTGCACTAATATTTATTCATAAGGGTTTATTGGACAAGACAATTCCATCCTCATGAATAAACATGAAAAAAAATTGATATAAAATACATATTGAGTTGAAGTTTTTTTCCCAGCTTTTTTTTTTGGCTCCCGATTTTGCCTTCCAAACCTCATTAAGAAAAACAAAACAAATGGAACCCCACAATTCCTAGAAGATTGCAGCTTCCTTAGCACATGGAATTAAACTATCTATTTATGTATTAGCATGTCTTTTTGCCAGCCACTATTACTGGAAAAGTGGCTTTCTAAAAGCATTCATCATGATGAAATCTCCCCAGAAATGCAGATACTTTGGGATACCATTAGAGTCAGTATGAACAGAGCAAATGAGAGCCTTGTATATGGAAGGTCAGATTGCCCATAGTTTCCCATATAATATTACATATAATAATAAAAATAAATTGTAAGAAGTATCTTATTTCCTATTTTCCTATGTTCTCTTATTAGTACATAATATTAAAACATTTTTAACTCAGTGAGCTTTATAAATTAGAGTGAAATATAATCTTGGCTGTTAAAAATTTGATAGATGTTATCAGTGGGAGATTTTTAACTGAGGACTGAAAGGATAGAATAAATGTTTAAAATCCTTAAAAGCATGATGGTCAACCTCTGTAAAAACATGAGATTGCACTTGTGGTTTAGCACCTGTTGGCCCAAAATAGAGATTTTTGGCCAACAAATCACAGCATATTCCTGTTTGAATTTAGAGAAGCCCATAAGAAGCAGTCTTATGGTCTTAATTTGAGACTCTATTCCAGCATACTAAAAGTGAATGAAATTGGCAGAAAATACTGAAGGAGAGACAAAGTAATTTCTTACCAAATTTTATCCTATTAATTTGTGTTTTCCTGATGTCTCTAGCTTTAGATCAAAAGGACAGACAATTAAAAATTTTAAAACAATTTCATTATTTGAAGTAAATTTATTTCCCTTTTTTATTTGACATGTGAAGAATTTAAAATAAAGTACTAACTTCTGAATCAAAATTTTACAGGACATAGTATCTGATTTAAGAAATTATCTGCATTTCTTGTATATTCTTCCAAATATTTTTCTCCTGTACAGCTCTTCTATGTTTTCTGCTTATGCCATAAAATAAACTAACACTGATTGCAAACAAGTTGGTGATAAAAAACATCAATAATTTCCACTTATTGTATTTTCTGAAGTTTTCCTCTTCAAAATATCTCAAAACTCCTGCAACAACTTCTACTTTTCTCAGCAGTAAAGATTTTCTCTCTNAAAAAGTTAAGGAAAATGAAACAAAGCACACCAATAACAAGGAAAAAAACCAAAAATGTATATTCAGAACTCATTACATTGTTTTCAGTACCAAAAAGAATAAGAATAAAAAGTGAAAGTGCTTTATTTTTGTTAAATCTAGTTGTTTTCCAAGACTAATGGTAAACCTGATGGTCTTCCTTATTGATTCATATCACATTGCATGAGATCTGTTTCTCTTCAGTTCATTTTTTTAGAAATGTCCAGTTACAAGTTTAATTATTTCTTCCTGTTGGGCTAAAAGCAGTTTTCAGCTAAATGAGCAAGTTGTTCAGTGAATCACACTAAAGGTTACCTCAGATAAATGTGGACTAGCCTTTTCTTAGCCAAAACAGAGCTCAGAAAATGCATAATGAAATACATATATAATAGGGCATTACCTCTGTTTCAGCTAACTATTTCCAGGGAAAATTCCCCCTATTTCAGCTCTGTTTCCCCTTATGGATACGTCCTAAATTTTTTCAACTGCTGAAAAAGTATTTTTGGTCTCACTATTTTTTTAAAACAGTAAAATCTATTTTTTATATGTATAAGTGGAGTGAAAAAGAGTCTAAAAACATACACAAGATCTTTAACCAATATTCCAGAGATATTATTTAAAGAAAGTTATTCTATCAATATTACTAATATGACTTACGATGTTTCCTTAAGAATGTGATATTAATTCCTAATAATTTTAGGACTTTTTTTTTCCTATTTCAGGAGAATTCTGTGAGGTGCAAATTGACAACTGTGGTTCCAATTCATGTGAAAATGGAGGAACATGTATTGGCTATGAAGATCATTTTAAGTGCACTTGCCCTATAGGTGAGCCATTGGTAATTTTTTCTAACAAAACAAATAACATGTCATCCAAATATTTATGTTAAGACATAGCCACATAAAAATAGCAATGTATGTCAGCAAATGAAGTGAACATTTTTTATGAAGAAAAGCACTTTTTCTCTTTGTTCATGAAATAAAACTGCCAAATAACTCTACTAGAGTGGTGTTAACTGCTAACACCCTGAACAGACATAATGTCAATATTCTGAATGAACTGTGATTAAACATTCTCTTTGTGGTGCAGGTTTTGAAGGTGAAAGATGTGAACTCGATATTGATGCCTGCTTATTCAACAATATAAGCTGTGCCCCAGGAGCACTGTGTATGGATAAATCTCATGGATTTAATTACACATGTTTATCACCATGTATTGGAAACACAGAGGTAGGATAAAGCAATACATTCTCCCTAGTGTTTTTTGGGAAATCAAACAACTTATTCTAATAGCAGTGAGCTGATGAAGCCTCATTTTGCACGGGTTTCCTAAACATAGTACTCATTCTTGATATATTCTCATGCTAATGTTCCTTTTTCCTGTGTAGTATATGCATGTAAAAGTGCATGATCTGACTAGTCTGGTCACGGTCCAACAAACCATGTAATGTCTGAGCTCTGCCTTTCTTGTTCTTTATAGGTTTTGTCACTGATGTCTCCTTCTGTCCCCTACTTGCTGCTGCTATATTGTGAAACTTGAAGAACTCTAGGCAAAATCTCTTTGCAATCTTTGATATGTTTAAAAGTTACCAGATAGAAGGCTGATAGTACAGCAATGCACAGAAAGAATGACAGAAGTTTCATTTCCATTACAAACAAAAATAACAAACTATATTGAACAACAAAAAGGCAAGACTAATTACACTTCAATGGGAGATGAAAGTGCAGTTAGAAAAATCTAGATTTTCCTTGCAAATTACTCTTCAATGCTCACATCATATGGAAGTGAATACTACTTTTGCATTTTCAAAGTTTTGTAGAAGAAATGTATTTGTTGTATCCCTCTCACAATCCTTTATGACCATTTAAATTACATTTGGGCAGGATTCATTCATATTAGGGTGGACAATGAGATTTTGGTATGGGTTAAACTAAAATACTGTTGCACTTTTATGATAGTTATTTTAAAAGTTCTGTACGTAATGCTATTCAGCCTTCGAAACAAGTACACAAACATGATAATCAGTGTTTTACAGGTTTTATCAATTCTTTTATTGAAATATATGCACCATAAAAATATACTATGCATAGTAGGCAACATATTTACAAAGAACAATCAATATTTATGTCACCTTGAAGTCCATGAGTAGACACTTATCAGTGAACATGAAATATAGCACTGAAAAACTCACTGGCTCAAAGGTTTATACTTAAATTGTTCAGCACCTGGTAAATTTTAACATTTTTATGATTTAAAGTGTCATACTGAGTGCAAATACATTGGCTAGTACATGGCATAGCATCATAATGGTGCAATCATCATTATGGCTAGTTAGTATGGGAAGTGATGGTGTGCCAAGGATGCTGATGGGAGCTAGTAAAACATTTTACTGTAATATTCACTTAAAATCCCTCAGACATATTTAATTTATTCATACAAACATTTCAAAGACTATCATAAGTGTCATATGGGAAAAAAAGTAATTTTATATATATTTATATATATACACTCACTGTATGAGATGCTTGCTTTGGGCATAATGTGAATAATTAGTAGATTTTTTAATGGGGAAAAAGAATAGAAAATCAAATTATGGGTCTGTTTACTTAGGTTTTAACTGTTTCCTTAGCTTACAGATCATTAAAATGCTATTTCTTTCTTGGAAAAAGCAAAAGGCTGTATTCAAACAAATATTTTAGTATGTTTGTGAAATAGTGTAAGCAATAATTTTAAATTAAAGATTAGTATTAATTAAGAAATTTCATTATTCAGCATTTAATTCTTAATTTATTTGTTGTGGATAGAAAATAAGTATATATTTTTGCATCGTTTCATTTATTTACATTTCCAATGGTATATCTGTTATGCTGAACTGCTTTACCTCTGATTATTCAGCAAAATAGATTGTAAAGAATGCTACTATTTGTAATATTTTCTTAATTAACAAAAAATAGATGTAATTAATTGGGGCTCTTCTATCTCTGTATAAATATATAATGATATTAATGCATTAGGGTTTGGTTTTTTTCTTTCCCAGCCCAACAATTAATACACTACAGTTGTGTTTAATTTATTTTTTTTTCAAATATTAAAAAAATTTGAGGTGAACAGAATAAGACAGGGGATATCTTCCTTTAAAGTTCAAAATCTAATCTTAACTTTGTAATTAGGATAATGCCTGCTTTCTCTCGACCAAGGATTATGAAAGAACTCTAAATAAATCAAAATTTTGTCATCTTTAAATTAGTGACTTCCAACAGGACCAAATTTAGCCACTTTGTATTATAATACCTTTTCTCCTGTATTGTACTCAGGTAGACATGAAAAGGAATAAAGAAAATACCTCATTTTTTTTCAATTTGAATATTCAATGTATGCTATGAATTTTAATATTTTTATTAACAGGAGCTCATAGAGAATTGTTAAGATCACTCATAATAACAAATAATTGTAGTGCAACATGATAGGCCTAAGTAACAGAATCATGGAACCATAAAACAGCCCAGGTTGGAAGCGATCTCATAACACCATCTAGTCCAACCTTTCATGGAAAAGAAAGCCTTGGTTAGGTTATAAATAACATTTTGTAAACCTCCAGAGATGGAGATACCGCACCCCTGAATACTTTACATACCTGTTTACATACACAGGAAAGTCCACCTGTGACCCAAACAAATGAGGAGGCTTTGTAAGACCTTCTGGACCCCTCACTTCAAGCAAGATGCTGAGGTGTCTGAGGGTGTCCAGAAAAAGGCAACAGAGCTGGTGAAGGGTCTGAAAAGTAAATCTTATGAGGGGAAGCTGAGGGAGGTGGATGTATTTAGGTTGGAGAAAAAGAGTCTCCGGGAATTTCCTCTCACTCTCTGCAGCTACATGAAAGGAGGTTGTTGCCAGATGGGGATTGTCAGACTCTTCTCCCAGGTGACCAGTGACAGGACAAGAGGACACAGCCTCAAGCTGTGCCAGAAGAGGTTGAGGTTGGATACCAGGAAGAATTTCTCCACAGAAAGGACTGTTAACCCTTTGGGCTCCACCAACTCCTTCTGCTCAGGGCGGTGGTGGAGCCACCCTGGAGGTGCTCAAGAAACATCTGGATGTGAGACTTAATGTTACAGTTTAGCTGACATGGTGGTGTTGATCAAGGACTGGATTCAATGATCCTGAAAGTCTTTTTTCAGCCTTAATTCTATGATTCTTTGTATGATTATTTTTAGTGGCTACAGCTATATCTTACTTAAGAATTTTATTGCTTCCCTTAAAATACTTACTTTTCAAAATTCTGTCAGCAATCTTAAAAAAATCATTGTTTTCTTTAGCTCTTACTATGAAAAATTCTAAAGTGTAACCATAAGCTATGGGAACTGCAAAATGTTGACCAATAGTTATAATTTTTTAAAAGGAAATTAGGACTATTAATTAAAAAGTACTTTACAATTATTTTTCATTCTTTCATATTTTTCAGTTTTAAGATGTAAACAGACTTGCTTAGCAGACATCAACTTGGTTTGTCAAAAATAATTCCCATATGAGTTAGGAACTAAACCACATGTGAAAGTTCCTCTCAACTCTAAAGCTGTCTGTCTACAGATTTATAATACTGAAATTTATTGAACTGTATTTGCATATTTTACTTGAAAATTTTCTTTTTTTATGAGCTGTGATCCCATATTGCACTTGCAGTCAAGACCATAGTTCCAACTTTTTCAATGGAAATATCTATATAGTGTTTAGAGGAGCTGCCACTTCCATGTTTGTTCTGGTCCTTATATATAACTTTACAAAGTTTCCTCATCTGTAAAAATAAGGAAGTTTCTGTTTTCAGTATTTTTAAGACAAACATTTTATCTACTTGCTTAGTGTACCCGCAGTCTAGGAAAGATAAGTCAGATTAAATAAAATTGCACATCTGGAAAATGCAGTTTCATTCAAACTGAAGAGAATTCCATGAAATGTAAGATGAAAGAAGTGCTGGAAATAATGACTGCTGCCTTATCTTGAGCATTTGACAACAGGTGATACTTAGAGAAGAGACAGACATATAGTTATATCCCTCAATTCCTGAGAAGGAAAGATAGGAGAAGAATAAAATCCTCTAAGGACTAATTATATTTCCTAGCTGAAATAAAGTCTACTGTTTGATTTTTGAAGAATGTGACTCTTACATTTTGTCACGACTACACAAAAAGGCAGATTTGCCATAGACAGAAGTATAGTGGTCAGACTGACAGGAATACACCTGTGTTTTTATGGTCTGTTGAAACATAGGATTTGTATTTAAATACATTCCATAGCTTTCATTTCAATTTAAATCTTTAGATTAAACCAACACCTTAAAGGGTAGCACCTTTCTTCACAGTATACAGTATCAAAATGACATAAGAATAAATTAAACATAATGTGGCAATATTGAAATATTTGTCTTAATCTATTTAGGTTTTCTGGATGGTTTTCTTGAGCATGAGCTCATTTGACCTATTTGAGCTTTGAGAAAACAGTAAGCATCAGGATAAAATCCAGCAAAAACATATAAATGCAAAAGTAAGAAAACACATAAAAATAATAAAAAATAACAATTCCCATACCATACACATAGAAGGGTTTTTATTGCATTTACGTTGAACTGCATTTTCCTTCAATATGTTGTTATAATGAATAAGTATCCCAAGGTAAGTCTAAAATTCAGTACAGGGAGCATAACAAAAATCTCTTCATTTTAAGGTCCATTTAAAACTTAATCAAAGACAAATGAATATTAAAATATTTCTGCCAAGGACTGTTATTATTACAAATCTTAATGACATTATAAAGAGATTCAGACTCAATCAAACTGAAGTACTAGTGCATTAAGTCATCTTCTAGACACCATTTTCTTTAAAAACCAATTGATTAGAAGGAGGGGTCTTAATTGCTTTGAAATTAATATGTAGTTATCTGTCTTCATACTGGCAAAATTTTCATGGCAATTAAAATGGAACCTAAAAAGTAAAATGAGGAAAGGAGCATTAATTCAGACTTATAATTTTCAGTAATTTTTGAAGAATACAGGAAATACTGGTTTAGTAAGTAATATTAGGAATTAAAATCAAAGAGGAAAAAGGCTTTTCCAGTCTAAATTTACCAATCTTTCAGTGTCTGCAAATTGAAAATAAAGCAGCTTCTGATTTTCCCACAGCATAGATGTAATTTGTAAACATATAAAGATTCAAGGATAGATTGAATCATCATTATAATTAAAATGAAAGAAAAAATCAGTCTTTTTCTGATAGACAAATATTAAGCTAAATGATATAACATAGGAACAATTGCTCTACTCTTTCAATGGAAAAATAACAGTCTAGTTCACTATTGTCCCTCCTAAAACAAGCACATTTTAAGGGCAGTTGTAAAAATGGTACTGTTAAATTAAAACATAAATGAATTTTACCAACTAAACAAAAAATTGATATATTGATTTAATAACATTCAGTATTTTAGGTTCTTGGAGATGTATCTTTTTAATATTACAACATAAAAAGATTAAATAACCATATTTCTTACCAATGGCTTATTCCATTAAACTCTTTGGGAAAAAATCCAACATGTAAAGAAAAAACTATTTATGTATGTGGTTGGTTGACCCAAGCTAGATCACAGGTGCTCATTGAAGCCACTCCATCAGTGCCCTCTGCAACTGGACAGGGGAGAGAAAATTGATCAAAAGTTGAGATAAGGGCAGGGAGAGATCACTTAATGATTGCCATCACACGCAAAAGAGATTTCACTTATGGAAATTAGTTGAATTTTTTTTACCTACAAAATCAGAGCAGGATAATTAGAAGCAAAAAAAAATCTTAAAAGTACCTTCCGCCTTCCGTTCTCCTTCCTGGGTTTAATTTTTTTCCAAATTTTTTACCTCGTCTTCTCTATAGCAGTGCAGGGATATGAGGAATGGGAGTTATGGTCAGTTCATCACATGTCAGTTTTGCCACCTTTTCCTCTTCAAGGAGAGGAGTCCTTCCCCTTCTCTATTAGGTTCCTTCCCATGGGAGACAGACAGTCCTCCACAAAATTTTCCAGTGTGAGCCCTTCACAAGGGCTGCTGTTCTTCCTGATCTGTTACAGTGTGTGTCTCTTCCACAGGATGCAGTCCTTCAAGAACAGGCTGCTCCACCATAGGTCTCCCATAGGGTCACAACCTTCTTTTGGGCACCCACCCACTCTGGTGTGGGTCTCCTCCAAGGATTGCAGGTGGATCTCTGCATCCCCCATGGCTCTCCATGGGCTGCAGGGGAATCTCACCTCTGGTGCCTGGAGCACCTCCTGCCCTTCCTTCTGTGCTGACCTTGGTGACTGCAGAGCTGTTTTTCTCTCACATTCTCTCTCTGATCTTCTCTAGCTGCAATTATTTCTGTGAAATAAGCTTTCTCCTTCTTCTTAACCCTGTTACCCCAAGGCTCTACCACTGTCACTGATGGGCTTGACCTTGGCCAGCAGTGTGTCCATCCTGGAGCAGGCGGGCATCTGTCAGGCCTGGGAGCAGCTTCTGGCAGCTTCTCAGAGAAAACACCTCTATAGCAGTCCCTCCACTGCCAGAACCTGACCATGCAAACCCAATACAGCATATTTGTAATTCTCATCTTCAGGTATGTGCAAATGGAGGTAGTTGCTTCTATGATGAAGAAAATCAGAGATCTCACTGTGTCTGTGCTCTTGGATGGACTGGAAACACATGCCTTGAGAATATTAATGACTGTGAGATGAACCAGTGCCAACATGGAGCCACATGTGAAGATGGAATTAATAAATACAGGTACTAACATGTTGCTTTCTGTGCAAGCCTTCATAAAGTGTTTTATGCCATATGAAGTTATTTTGACTTTCAGAAAAAATTACAAAAGGTGTTGTTAGTGCAGTAATATAATTTTCATGACAAAAAATGCCATGGAATACTAATTTTCAATAAGGATGCACATTCAGTAAAACTGTATAGTCTGAAGTGTTGCAGGAAGGAATCACAAATACTCCTCTTTGCTGGTCAAAGAAGTTAAACCAGCTATGCAGAATCTCACATAAACAATCTATTTTATTAAATGGCAAACACTTTTTGAGCCTGGACTCTGTCATAGAGTATCTTATAAAAATTTGAATGATAATTTATTATCATTTCAGTTATTGAAAGAAACATAAACTATTTGTTCTCCTTAGTAAGCAGTAACATGCTGTAGATATATAAAAATGAGATTTTATAAAATATGGTGAAAAAATAAATGGGAAAGGTTTTCTTCAATAAACAGAATTCAGCTGTTCTTATCAGACTTGAATTATTTGTTTTTCCTCTACAAAATCCAGAATAAATAAAACTTATCCATAATATCTGTAAATGTATTTTGAAAGGCATTATTCTATGCTGTGCCATGCCCTACTTAGAAGCACTGTAATTAGTATGCTTTAATGTTTCTACTTAGAAAAGATTGCAATTGTGCACAAAACAAAAATAGAAGCAATTAAAGATGTCTTCAATTTCACTTCTGTTTTTAAAGTATCTTCTGTAAAAATAACTAAAATGACCAAACAGGCACACAAATGGAGAAAAGTGATGGATTCTCAGTATATCAGAGTTAAAGAAGGTTTTGTCAAAGAATCCTTACAAAGTAAATATCCTTCCTCTTTTCCACTTGGCAATCAATTCTTGTATCAAATTACTGGACCATATTTTGGCACTTTATTTAACAGTTAAATCTATGGCTTTCCTTTCTTTATCAGGAAAATAATTCTGATAGAAGTACAAAGCTATGTTTACGTTACAAAATCCACTAGCATTTACTGAGAAATTAGTAGTTCTGAAGATATCTGGTAATAAAGAACTTTCGATTTTAACTTGCTAATCCAGACTCAGTTTACTGAAAGAAAACAATTCTTTTTCAGTCATTTAAAGACAAATTATATTGACAGATCAGTCTGTTTGCCTAAGGAACAGGAAAGTACACCATTAAGATCTGAATCTCAGATGGTCGGTTTTGTTAGCAGAGAACTTGACCCTAAAAGAACACAACTGGTTATTTTGTCAAGACAATGTGTATCATGTTTACTGTATAATATCTGCTCTGTTGACAGTAAAGCATTTTTTTAAAATACCTAAACTAGGCCTGCCTTAAAAATAACTATGTTTGCCAAGTTATTGTTAGCAAGTGAAACAAAAATAATTTCCCTTTTCCAATACACTATTAAAAACAAAATAATACAAGAGGAAATGCTGAATGTAAGTGCATGAACCTTTTCTAAATACTTGTAATTGCATTTATGTCCTAAAATGGGTATAATTTTTCATTAAGGTATTTATCAAGAGCTATATGTGATGCAAAGTAGTTTCAGGAAGACACAAGAGAACTGTCAGCAGAATATATGGAGAATCAAATATATAGGTGCCATTAAGAACCCTACAGAGATCCATTTTTTAAACTATTACATCCATTCTAAATCTCTCTTAATGAGTGCAGAAAATAAAGAT
Organism: Urocynchramus pylzowi; assembly: GCA_013397555.1. NCBI lineage: Eukaryota > Metazoa > Chordata > Aves > Passeriformes > Fringillidae > Urocynchramus > Urocynchramus pylzowi. The sequence goes on along the minus strand of VZRH01000180.1, from coordinate 238,700 downwards.
ATGCCAAAAATTTTATATATATTAGATTTTGCTTTACATAAAATTACTATACAACTCTAGACCTTTCTCCTAGTTAAGAAACCTTACAATTAAAATTATTAAATTTTGGTCATAATGTCTTTTTCTAGTGGTAGCTTGATATAGTAATGCTAACACAAGGAAATAATGGAAAATATCCAACTTTTATTCAAGAACATCCCCCTCTTGTAAGATCTCTTTTTTATTTATTTTTTTTTTCAGATGGGAAATAAGCTGTCAACTGAATGAAATGTTTCTAACTTTTTGTCTCTTTACCATGTCATGTTCTTTTTCTACTCCCATTTTGAAAATACTGTTCCAGACTGTAGTGTCACCTAGAGGTATAATTACATATATGCAAAGAATTTCCTTTGAGTTCAGACTGGGGAATTGCTCTAAGTGAAGGAGGGGGAGTTTTAAACTTTTATACAGTATAATTCTCAGCAAGGCTGCATGCTAAGATCCTCATAATTACAGTAAGAAGTCTTAAGAGTTTTAATCCTTTGGTTTAGTGAGCCTTCTCTTACAACTAAAGTGGCCCCAATCACAGTGACACAAAACCTGTAATTAATTCAAATTAATTGTTGCACTGCCAGCTGAGTCTGTGCTGTTTGTGATATCATGAAGTAAGTCAATCAGCATGTATTTAAAATTATAACTTCAAAGAATTGCTGCTTTGCCACTGGGTTGATGGTGTAGCTGTCAATATGAATCTGGCAGATATCATGCAACAGAGTAATTGCATCCACATGCCAAAAGAATCTCTTGACCTTTGGTTATATATACTTGAGAGAAAAAACAACAGATAAGATTCATTACCTCAGTAAATAAAAAATGTTCCTACATTAAAAAGAAAACAATAATATTTATTCCCTTCTAAAGAACTTGTATTGTTTGATTATGTTCTGTATAGAAGAGAGAGAACTGATTTAATATGGCTCAATGAGAAGCATTTAATGAATAATTAAAGTGAAAGAGATCTTCGAGGAATATAACCCCCTGTTTTGAAATCCAAGGGGAAATTTATTACTCTGATTTCTTCACCCTTGTAATTTTTTTTCATGTCAACATTACATTTTGAACAACCAAGATCCTAACTTAAATAAGACAATAACAGTAGATACTTTACTATTGTCTATTCAGTGAAAAGGAACCACAGAGTGAAAAGACACAATTTAAAACTCGGTGTAGTTTCCATTACCTGTCCTGTTTCCCATTTCTTCAGTCCAGTGTGTTCAGATGAAGTCCTACATTTATCAGAACCCCAGAAAAGCCCAGCAAGAAGGACTGAGAATGTTGAAGTTTTACTGTAGGATTTACCACTATTTAAGAGGTCACGATGAACTAATGTATTTTAAAAATGTACTTCAGTCAATAGCTATAGCTCTGATTTCAGCATTTCATTAGCTTTTATGCAGGAAAATGTCTCATTAAGAAGTTAGTTTGGTTTATGGTAAAACTTGAATTGCCAACACATTCTTCAGTATTCAGTATACAAATTTCAGTGGACACAATTAAATAATTAACTAATCTCAGTAGAAAATAATAGTGACACATTGTAGATCAAAATGCTCTAGAATATGAAACACTTCTTTGCATGATGCCAGCAAGATTGTGAAAAGCAAGCATGATTTAGATAATTTCTGAGTATCACAAAATTTAAAGCTTCTATTATTTTATTCATCCTTGACTTTTTACATTTTCTTCCAGCTGGGTAAATTGAGCTGTTTGATTAGAATATTTTTTTGTATCTAATTTTCTTTTTACAAGTTTATTCATCTTGTACTATATATGTAATTTGACTGCAGGACTTAGTTGACAGTGCCATATAAAGTTAGTACTGTGATATACACAGTTTTCTGCAGCAATAATAGGCTTCTTCCACTAGAGGAAGAGGAGAAATACTTTTCCTCACTTCTACAACTCCAGAAGATTGGTGAATATATGTCTCAATTTCTTAGGGAATACCTGTGCAATAAGTTATACAACAGCTTTTCTGCAGAGAATAGAGATGCATATAAAAAATCAAAGTGAAACTAAATAACTTTTTCAAACACTTATGTGTGTACAGTTCACATTTTAATGGTAAAAATGGATAATTAATAATGAATAATTGCTGATAATAGGCTTGGACTAATACTAATAAGCATATATATATATTAAACAAGAATGATAAATATTAAGAAAACAAAGTAGAGTGATTCTGGGAAATCTTTGCTAATTCCAGGCTTCAGTGTTCCCATATGCCTCTTGTACCAATATAGAAAATAGCTAGGTCACCTCCTAATACAAGTTAGCATAGACACATCTTCAGTCTGGTCTTTGGCTTTCTGCAGACACTTTAAAGATTCATTTGATGTACACAATTATTTACTCAATAACACAAATCACACTACATCTTCAGTGCAGGCAGCCTGTGGTGACAGATTGACAGCTGCACTGCCTGGACAAACCTGCACCAACCAATTTACCCACACATCTGCTGTTTGAGACCTTTAGTGATAAAAAGTTGGTAGAAACACATTGCATCTGTGCCATAACCATTCTCATTTTAGCAACACATTGCTTCTTAGGCTAAACTCAATGCCTGTCTTTGCATCTCCACTTAACATTTATTTTGCAAGCATATCAAATTATCGTGCAACATTATGTTTAGGCTCTGGAGCAGTAACATACAATCATCTGCATGGTATATGTGGGAGCACAGTGATCCTCAAATGACTTGTGTTTGCTGCTCACTACCAAATCCATGTTTGTAGCAAAAGCATTGAGGTATTTATTTTCTCTCTTAGTATCTCTTACCCTCAAAATCTTGTTGTGGATAAAAGAGGACATACATGAAGCTAAGAAAGTATTGTTATTCTCATTAATGCTAACACAAAACCTTTCCATATGCAGGTCTCTGGTGTCATGCTTCTGCTTCACTGTTCTACCATTTTGTAAGGCTGACATTTTAGTCCTCCTTAAGAAGGAGGCTAGGGAGGTGTCATTAGCATTTCCTGGTCTCTGCTGGGAGATCTCTCACACACACACACCAGACAGGCCATCCCAGAGCTGAAGCTGGATCAGGAGAGGGAGGAGTTACTGACTCCAGCACAGGGAGTGACACCCAGACAGGACACGAGAGACTGAGCCCCTGTGCTGAGATGCCAGTGCACAGCCAGGTCGTCCCTCTGATAAGGACAAAATACAAGTTCCCCCAGCTAGAAATATACTTACAAATGGAAATTCTGGTATTGTATATAGATGTATACAATTTTTTTTTAATTTATTGTAGAGAAACAGTTACGCTTCAAAGCAAATAAGACTGAAAATCAATTCATGCCTCAAAGCTTCTGATATCATGCTCAGTATTTTAGTACTGCTGAATATAATAAAAAGAAATCTAATTATAAATTTAAAAATTGTAATAATAATAATAATAATAATAATAATAATAATAATAATAATACAGCACTTAAGTACGCTGTTGTAAGAGATGACCCATACTAAATTAAAAGACATCCAGGCATAATTTCACTAGGAAAAACAAAGTGCATTTCATTCATAGCTGTTTTCAATTTCTTCAGACACCACAGCACTGAAAAATAACATATTCATGACATCATTGCTTGCAGTATGGAATCAGAAGTGTGAAACCTAAACTAGAAGATTCTACATCACATCTGTTTCTGTGTAGCTCTTCTGTGGTCTCTGAAGACAAGCTATACAACTAGTAATAGTCAGGAAAGGACAGAAAATTCTTCATCCTCAAATTTTTGTTAAGGAGATCTCTAAGTTAAAAACATCAAATTTTTGTTAAGGAGATCTCTAAGTTAAATTTTCCATTCAATTATAATGATAATAGCCACATTTTCAAAGAATGATTGAATAGTTACATTTTTTACAGTGCACACACTAATTGTTACTGTAAAAAAAAAAGGAAATAAAGTGATTAACTACACCAGAAAGATTAATCTGACTTGTTGTTTACCATATTATTGTAGGTAGATTCAGAAAATGTGCAACTAAAGGTAACTAAAAGCACACCTGCTTTTAATGTTTATGCATAATGAAATTTTATGCAAGTCAAAATTTATATTTAGCTATAAATGTAATTGTCTAACACCACCTGCAGCCAAGCCCAATGCAGTCACTCACTCCTGCAGCAGCAGGACAGAAAAGAGAATTGGAAGGGTAAAAGTTAGAAAACTCATGGGTTGAGATAAAGACAGTTTAATTGGAAATGCAAAAGCCATGCACAAAAGCAAAGCAAAACAAGGAATGAATTCACTGCTTCCCATGGGCAGGCAGGTGTTCAGCCATCTCTAGGAGAGTGGGGCCCCATCACACATAACAGCTACTTAAGAAGACAAATGCCATGAGTCAAAATGTCCCTCACTTTTTCCTCCTTCTCTGCACTTGATATACTGAGCATGATCTCATGAGACATGGAATATCCCTTAGGTCAGTTTGGGTGACCTGTCTGGGCTGTGTCTCCTCCCAACCTTCCCTGCAGCCCCAACTTCTTCACCAGTGTGGCAGTGCAGAAAGCAGAAAAGGCCTTGGATCTGTGTAAGCCCTGCTCAGCAATAACAAAAACATCTTTATATTAGCAACTCTGTTTCCAGCACAAATCCAAAACAGTGTATTCAAACCAAGAGGATATGAGTACTAGCCACTGTGAAGATTAACTCTACCCCATTCAAAACCAGCACTGTAAAGTATGTATGATATTTTTGTGTACTCCATTCCCTTAAAAATGAGAAACTGAATCGGCTGAAGCTCTCAAGAGAAGGTAGAGATTTCTCATTTACTGAGAAGTGACTGAGGCTGGAAGAGAGGATACAACAGCTACATATACTTGAGTCATTACTGCAGTAGCAATGGATCTGTGGAGCAAAAATGGTAGTGATGAAGGGCTCACAACCACACTAAATGAGATATGGAGGGCTTACTTCAAGCAAGCTCTATTTTGGTCCATGGACTAAAAGCCCATTAGCAGTTGGTGTCCATTAGCTGTACTCCAAGGCACACAGCTCCTGATTTAGTTTCCATATGTCTACCATAAAAAATGCAGGCACTGTAAACAAGGACAGAAGCAAAGAGCCACACGAGCATTCACTTGTGTTAAAAATAAAGGGGAAAATACTCTTTCTGCCAGATGGATCAGGAGAGAAAATTACTATAATCAAGGCTTCTTTAACTTGTTAGTTCTTTCCATCCTCTGGGTAACATCTCTGTGGGTCAAGAATATGTATTATTGTCAAATTACCTCATGTGTGAGGACACCTCTGGACATGATAAGGAGAGGATCAATCAAAGAATATATTGCCAAGTACAAGGGATTTTCTAATTTTATGAGATGTGGGTCAGCTATGAGATAATCCAGATTTGTTTTCATTTATACAGCAAAAGTAAACAAAAAGGTAGAAAGGGTAACCATGAAAAAGTAATCTCTGGCCTTACATGATTTAGATGTCTGTCTAAATTTTGGAAAAAAATACTCTGAACTATTTCTATAAAATATACTGAAAAATATCTATAGTATTCTATAGATACTTTTACTTTGGTTAGACAGAAATTGTAACTTTTGTTGCTTATGATAAAGCACTTTTATGCTGATTTTACAGCCAAACAGGCTGGTTTACAACTAACAGGTTGTAATATTGTTTCTTCATAGAGATACTGTAGCAGCTAACCATTTTTTTCAGAAAAAAAAATTAAAATGCATAATACTCATATTTATAAGAGTTTTCTCTTTCAATATTTTCATTTGAAGCTTAATATTAATATAGCTCCTAGTTTGTCCTATGTAAATAGCTAAGATTTTTATTTAATTATTGCTAGCAGTGCATGTGAAATGAAGTTACTTAGTAACTAATTAAAGGTAAAGAAAGGAAATTGAAAAAAAAATTGTGATTCATTTGTGGGTAATTTAAAGGCAGAGTATTATTAACATTATTAGTGATAATTGACCTATATATTCCAGGCTAGTGATTTAGTTGGATTCTTTCCCCCCTCCTCTCCTCTCATTTCAATAACAGGTGCATATGTCCCCTTGGTTACACTGGCACATTTTGTGAACTTGATATAGACAACTGCATTGGAAACCAGTGCTCTCAATATGGATTCTGCCAGGACCACTTGCATAATTACAGCTGTTACTGTGTGCCTGGATATGAAGGACCCTTCTGTGAAGTTGAAGTTAATGAATGCTCAAGTTCACCTTGCAAAAATGGAGCTACTTGTGTGGATTTAAGTGGTCACTTTTCTTGTCATTGTACTGCTGGGTTCACAGGTAAGTTTTGTTCTTTTGAAGTGCCTTGTATTATAGATGTGTTTGTCCCACTCTATGTAAGCAATGTTTATGTGACTGTTTAATTACAATGATATATAAATATGCATACATCTGTGATTGTGTGTTTCACTGGAGTTATAACTTAATTAGCATTGAAATTCTTATGTTGTTCCTCCTAAAAGTTCCCCAGCAAACCTTCCCTCCACTAAATGCACAATTCTGAGTATTATCTTTGATTTTGTTGGGAAAAAAATCAATGAATTTCCAAAATACTATTTTAATTGCATTATTTTAATTTCACAGTTATGCAGTCTTACATGTTATGGCTTCAGTCATACACAGGCTGATAAGAGCAAATCTTTTGGTACAGAACAGGAAAATGTAAGCTTGAGAAGGGATGAGATCAGCAGTACCATCTCTTTGCATGCATAGATTATAATCAGCTATATTTGAGTGAGTTGTTCAGACTCCCCTTCTATACACTGGAGGGAGATAGGGCATCTGTCTGTCCTAGACATCTTTTCTAGGAAGAGATGGGCTTAAGATTTCTGCATTGCATTAGATAAATCCTACACAACCTGATGCTATGATTTCTTTTTGTACTAATTTCTGTTTTACGTGAATAATAGTAATATTCAGACTACATGTGGGAGACAGAAAATAATTTTGAATACAGTAATACCAAAGTGTTGCATTTCTAGCCTTTAGTCTATATTACCAAGAACAGGCAATTAATGCTCCAAATGCTTCTCTATTGACAATCTGTGGTATCACTAACAAAGGCAAAAATAAATAGCACAGTATGTACAGTGTCCTTTGTACTAACTAGACATTAACTTACAGCTTCTTCTTCCAAGATGCTGAGGGCTTTTGCTCCAGTTCAGAAAGTGTGTGTAGTACTAGATTTTTGAGTCCCAGTTAAACCACTGAAATACTAAGTAATAGAAATTTCAATGCTATTTTTTCATTATATGAAAAAATTCATTATATTCATTATATTCATTATATTTTCATTATGTTATATTCTGGCTAGCTGCATATACTTTTAACATTTAAGCACTAACATTTTTAATTTCAAATATTTTTATATTAGTTTACATATTTCGTGTACATATATTCATTTACACATATTCATGTACACATTTATGTATGTGTATATCACTATACATATGCAGATTTGTTGTCCTCAATTTTAGTTGATTATATAATCTCTTGGTCATTTGCTTGCACATTTAATAAAATATGTTACTTCCTGTTCATGCTTATTTATTAATAAATGTGCAATAAAGCAGAGAATTGTCCCTGAAGTCACTTAAATTCCATTATGACAGCAGAACTGTATGTCTGAATGGAAGTGAAAAACACAGTACTTGGCTCATCTGTGCAAAATCTAACACAATGTATTTCCATCTTGCTGCTTAAACTTCAAGCCTTATTTTGTACTTTGCTGGACTTCATGGGGAACTTCAACCACTCAGATATCTTCTACAGAGACAATGCTGTGGAGTGTAAGATCTGCTCAGAAGAGTTCCATGGGATAAAACCCTCGAGGGAAGGGCCTAAGAAAATCTATCACAACTTCTAAGCTCAAGAGCTATTTGTTCCAAAGAGCAGACAAAAAATACCAGGTGACCTGTATGGATGATCAATGAATTCCTGGCCAAATTCAACCCAAAAAAAAGGATACTGACAGAGGGTGGAAGCAAGGACAGGTAACCTGGCAGGAAATAGAGAGACACTATCTGAGCATGCAACAATAGGTTTAGGAAGGTCAAAGATCAAGTTGAATACGACAAGAAATGTGAAAGACATCAAAAAGGGTTTCTATGAGTACGTAGGTGACAAAGGGAAGAGAAAGGAAAATGTAGTCCCATTCTTAATGAGACTGGACATGGAAAAGTTTGAGGTCGTAAATATTGCCTTTGTCTCAGTCTGTACTGGAAAAATTATCCTTCAAAAATCCACCATCCTGGAGACCAGACAAAGAGTCTGAAGCAAGTAAGACACACCCTTGATGGATGAGACACATGTCAGAAAATACTAAGGCAAGCTGAATATGTGTATGCCTATGGGCCTTGTTGGGATGCACTCACAAATCATAGCATCATAGAATTTTACAGTCATTAAAGCTGAAAAAACCCTCTAAGATCACTCTGTCCAAATGTTAAGATAGCACCACCATGTTCACTGCTCAACCATATCCCCATGAGCCCCACCCACGTACCTTATGAACAGTTCCAGGTGTGGCAATTTCACCACTTGCTTGGGCAACCTCTTCCAACGCATGACCGCCCTTTTAGTGAAGACTTTTTTTCCTAATATCTATTTGAAACCTCCCCTGGCACAACTTGAAGCCATTTCTCTCATCCTGTCACTTGTAACTTGGTAGAAGAGACTGATGCTCACCTTGCTACAACCTCCCTTCAAGTAGCTGAAGAAGGTAATATGATTCCCCCTCATTCTCCTTTTTTTCCAGCTCAACAACCCCAGCTCCTTCAGCTGCTCCTCATATGGCTTGTGCTCCAGATCCCTCATCAGTTTTGTTGCCTTTCTTTGGATATGTAATTCTGTGAGAGCTGGCAGATGTCATGGCAAAGTCACAGTCATTTAACATTAATAGAGCTTATTGATTAGCAGAAGCACCCAAAGAAGGAGGAAAGCAAATATCACTTTTCAAGAAGGGCAAAAATGAAGTCCTGGAAAACTTCAAGCAGCTCACTGTTGTCTTGATCCTTATTATGGTACTGGAGCAGTTAATCCTGGAAATCATGAACAACAAGAAAATTATCTGAAGTAATTAGCATGGTTTCACAAAGGGTTAGTCATACTTGACCGACTTGATAAACTTCCAAAGTGAAACAACTGGCTTGTAGATGAGCGGTGAGCAGTGTGTATTGTCTGCCTTGACATTAACACTTTCTGCATGATCTTCCACAAGATCCTCATGAAAAAGCTGATGAAGTATAGGCTGGATGAGTAGTGAGGTGAACTGAGAACTGGAGGAGTGGCCAAGCCCAGAGGAAATGTTTGTTATGGAGTCAACTTTCCACAAGTAACCAGTGGTGTATTCCAGGAGCCAATAGAGGATCCAGTCCTTTTTAAATTCATGAGGAAAGGCTGAGGAAGCTGAAACTCTTCAGCATAAAGAAGAAAGGCTCAGAGAAGGCTCTTGTCAATGTATATAAATACCTGAAGGGAAGGTGTAGAGAAGACGGAGCCAGGCTCTTTTCAGTAGTGCTCGGTGACAGAACCAGAGGCAATGGGCACAAAGGGAAACACAGATGCAGCTGTCTGAGCATCAGGAAATACTTTATTACTGTGAGGGTGACTGAGCACTTCCACAGATTGATCATGGGGGTTATGGAGTCTTCATCCTTGGAGACATTAAAAAACCATCTGTACATGGTTCCATGAAACTGGCTCAGGGTGTTCCAGCATGAGCAGAGGGATTGGACAAAATGACCTTCAGAGGTCACTTCCAATCTCAACCATTCTGTGACTGTTACTGTGAGGACTTGCTTATATAAATGACATAATTATATATTGCTGGAAAACACTTTAAAAGAATCTTTATTTTATCACACAATGAGATATTATATAATGGCATTTCCATTGAAGCAAATTTAAAAAAAAAAAAGAAGAAATGTCATAATATTACCCATTAGGTGTAAGTCATTACCACATGTACAAAATATATTTTCTGAATTTTCAGAGTATAAACCACAAACAATTAATAAAAGGCTGTTTAAACTTATAAAAATGTTATCATGACCCCAGCAATTACATTTTTATAATCTCTGAGGGTTTATGATTCTAGGATATTTTCCCATACAAAACAGATTTTAAGTTCAGTCATAACTGCATGTTATGAATCAGTGATTTGTATCTCTGTGTACAGCTAAAAACTCCACATTTATTCTTATTTCATTTTTGTGTGTTTGTTATGTTGTTTCTCTGTAATTTAGCTTTTTAACAAATCCAGATGTACTCCATTTTTCTTTATAAATAATAAATTCACTTTCAGATGAAATATCAAAGTACCCTCTGCTGCCTATAAGAGCACTTCACACATGTCAAACTTGGAAGTTTGCAGTATGATTTTAAAAATTATATGAATAACTTTTTAATCTTCTTTAACTTTTGGTCATGTAGTGACTCTCTATATTACCATCTTCTGGTTCAGTCATTATAATATAGCATAATGCTTCAGAGTAATTCCTGAATTCAGTTTGCATTCAGATTAATTCCTAGTCTGTCCTTTCTCCCATATCTTTGTGTTAACTCTGTCTCAATACATCAATGTTCAGCATCAATTAATTCCAGCTTTCATGATGACAAGTATGTCTAAATAAATAGCACTCTGTTTACTTCTGGTTTAAAGGAAACCCTTCTTGGAATTATTTGAAAAAAAATCCCATATTTGTCTAAGCATGTCCTTCATTAAAACTCTTTTCTGTTTAGATGCCCACAAAAATGTGAAGGCAGTTTTTGAGAACTCTAAGCAGATAGGCAATGTTGCCTCATTAGTTTCTCTTGAGGGTTTGTATCTATATAATATTGATTGTATAGTTAAGATTTGGAAAATCTCTTCATTCTGAGTATATACTGTACCCCACATAGCAAAATATGGTCTGTCATTGTTTCAGCTGTGTGTAATTAATAAATAACAGTATGAAAGCTCATCACTAATGTAGGCTTCACAGTGACTTTTTGAGTTTGACATTCATATATTCTACATGTCATGCTCTTCATCATTCTTCTTTTTACCCAAGAAGAGAAAAATGGCATGTGGGCTTTTTGAAATCATTCCATTACTTTAAATTTCTGGGCTTTGTTTTTACTTTTTTATTACACAAATACACCAGAGAAGTCCATGTGATATCTGTAGTCTAAAGAAATATTTAGTGTTTGTATTTTCAGTACATTATTAATTGGTTTTACATTAGCTGGATGTTTTTAAATAGTTTCCCCCTTCTGTAATAGGTGTGGATAGTATATCCTCCATGCTGTCAAGTAAAACAAATCTCAAAGGAAAGTACTTGAAGTTATGTGAAAGCCAATCCTTTTTGACACAAATAAGTTTAAGAAGACTTAATCCCTCATACAAATCAAGTCTAGAACATCTGATGGACACCCTAACACATTATGAAGATTGAACCTGTTTACAGCGAGCAGCAAGACCAAGGCTGCTCCATGAGGCAAAATCACAAACTAGAGTCCAAGTTTAGCCTCAGTGCAATGCCACCATCACGGAGCAAGGCACAGTTCTGCAGCATCTACACAGGGAAGTCAGAACCAGTGTCTGGTAACAGGGTCCCTGACAAGCCCCAGGCAGCAGAAGCAATGTCTCAGACCTAGGATCCAGCTAGGGAAGCAACTTAGAAGCAGCAGGAGACAGAACCAGAGACAAAGCTGTACTGTATATACAAGTGATCCATCCAAAAAGAAAAAAAAAAACCAAAAAACAAAGCCTTACAAGATCACTCTTGAGACAGGGAGTAAGGCAGAATTGGAAACTACAACATCTACAGAATAGTTCAGGGCAGATCAGGGTGCCTGCAGCTGAGCTCATTGACAATGGGCAGGGTCTGTAGGAAGTACCTTGGTGGGTCAGCTGCAGACAGTTTGGGTACATTAGTGCTCTCAGCACTCTGATAGCTGCTTTATAGGAATTGCCTGAAGCAGGGTCATCTGGAAAACGTGAAATCATTCATTTTGCTTCCTTCGCAAAGGAAGGCAGTAAGGTTCATTTTTTTTTCTCACACCTGTTCTGCATTTGAAACACCTGCTTCCATTTCCATTTAGGCAGTTCCTATCTTGATAGCACTAGGCTATCCCAGAAGCACAACTCATGTCTGCTCCCACATTTCCACCACACATCAAGGCTGGGCTGGGCTGGGCTTGGCTTGCAACTTAGGGCTATGGGTTGTGCAACCTTTTCAGTGGCTCTGGCTGGCTTTTTCTGCTAGGAAAGATTGATTATTGCTGGCACGTTGTACCAGAGCAGACTGTCAAATGTACACTGTAATGCCATGGACATAGATGAGCTGGGGTCAGGGCAGTTTACATTTGAAGAGTCACAGACCTTTCTCTGAGTTAAATCTCTCTCATGGAAGCTAAGAGGATGGAGTGGTTTGACACATGACATAAATTTTCAATCTGTAATAGGTGTTCACAGAAAGAATTACTCTGTATGAGGTAAATAAAAATTAGATTTGTATTGGATTTTTAACTACTACAATATCTCACACAGAGAAGACCTCAAAGAAAATTTAAAAATGAGCAAGTGTGTAGAAAAACAAAGCTGAGAAAAAGAAATGTCTGTCAAGTTCACTAAAGCCTCACCTGGACCGTCTGTCTTTCTTTTTCATAACTGTATTTTCTGCAAAGTCAGCAGAAGCATTACAGAGCTTGATGCATCTCTTATCTAACAGAATAGCTTATGTTGCTTAGCAAGCAAAAAAATTCACAATTTGTTATCAGGTACATGACTGGAATGCTTTGCAATTATACACATTTTATAAAATGGTGGACAGTAAGACAGGGGTGTTGTGAAGACAATCCACAAATATACTGTTAATATTATGGCTACTTCTTGAACTTTATCAAACCCTTGGTTTACTTGTTTACTATTTTTTCCTTTTTTTTTTTTTTTTTAATAGTACTTCATTAGGATTACATTAAGCAGAATTTTAAATCATTTACTTTTTATCTGCTCTCAGAACAGAAAGATTAATTTTATGTCTTGAATATCTGAAGTAAGAATTTTTACTTCAAAAAATATTCTTACACATCTGTTTCTTTATTGTGGTCATTCTGTGTGCCTTTACACTGACAAACTTTATATTTAATTTTGCCTATAAAACAAAAGTTGGTATAAACAGTATTTAAAAGAAACTTTGTATTTTGATCTTTTTGCATGTGTTTTGTGATTCAGACAGAAATGTTATAGTGATGGTGGCACTTAATAAGAGATACTTTAAATATTATGTATATTACATTTAGAAAATAAGCTCTCAAATTATTTCAGTTTTATTCTAATTTCTGAATGATTTTCAGATATTTATTCTAATCTCTGAATATTATATTTGAGAACAATTTGAAATTGAACTTCTTTTGACATCAAAACCCCCCTCAATTTTGTGGATATTCTACATAATCAAACAATAGTTTGATGAGTTCAGATAAAGTGCAAAGTTAATGTCTTTAAGTTAAGCAGAAAAAAGACACCCAAATTTTGAAAGGTTCAAACTTTCAATCTAGTGATCTTACAGAGCTGCACTTCTAAAGGTAAGGAATATTCAACGACATTTCATCCATTAGACTAATGAAACTTAATCTTTTTTGTCATCTATCATTTACAGTTATATTTACCTGAGAACTTCAGAGTCCCTCCATTTGCTAAAATAGCATGACTATTTCAAAGAGAGTAAGTGATATCAGTAACACTGGAGGAGGATGAAATATCTTTGCTAATTTTTTAGCATTCACCTTCTCAGGTCCTTATGGTCTTCTCAACACCTTTGTGCTTCTGCAGAATAGTGTCTTGTGTATCATCAATGTGCCAGTAGAAAATGTTGCTGTTAAGGATCAGGCAATGCAATTTGCAAGTGACAGATTTTCCTGTAATTATCTGTAATATATTTGAGAACACTGCAATTTTATACAGCATAAAATATTCTATACTGTTAATAGAAGTATAGTTGGCTCATGGTAATTTTTAACATTCTCTTTCTACTTCAGAATTGGTGATATGATGCCTTTAAAATGTATAGGAACTCAGACCTAAAGCTATGATTTATTAAATAGCTAATTAAATATCACGTTTTACTAGTAATTATGTTTGGAATGTGTTGTATTAATTTTAACCTTAAAAGCATAAACCAAAAAAAAAATTATATTAACATACTTTGATGCTGAAAGTAATTTGTAGCCAATTAACAATTTTTATCTGACTTTCAAAGAAGGTTCTCATCATACATTTCAAATGTGTAGTTGAGAGGAGCTGCATGCTGAAAACAAAAAAAAGTTCTCTGTATCTGTCCAGCTTTGTTCATGCCTCAAATACTCAGAAAATACGGTCTCACAGTAGCTTCTTAGATTCTTTGATTATCTCTGAATTTTTTTTTTTAAATACTGCCCACATATTACCTTTGTACTCTGAGAACATGAATTCCTAAATTTCCTCTTGCATGTTATCTTAGATAGTATCAGTATATGATGATGATCTCATTCTATTATTTCCCTTGAAACTGCATTTGCTTTAACCTTTAACAGTTCGAGGGAGGTGAAAGAAGCTGTTTCAAGGAGTTCTTTCTAGTACATGCTTCAGCTTGCCCATGGCTTGTGGCCAGATAATTTACTTCTGCAGGAAAGTCTGTGCTATTTGTGCTACTCTCCACCTGCCTATCCAGAGGAAGAGAACAGATGCCAATGCATTTTTATTTATCTCCCTCAAAAGAGATAAATAATAATCCCACCATAATCAGGGATCTGAACTGGAAAGAAAAAGGAATGTAAAATACCACAATTAGATCAGCAAGGTTGCATATAGTGCCATTACCTTATCAGCACTTCAAAGAAAATTCTTTAAAAAATTAAAGAACTTAGAAATTAATTTATATGTTGGCCAGTCCTTGCTGTAATGCTCACTGGTGCCATGGCATATGTTAGACAGTACTCAGCAGCTGCTCTTAGCAGAAAGCTTTTTAGTTTACTGAGTTACCTGAACTCTCCCTGGACTATGCTTTTTCTCCCCCTTTTCATCCATATCTCTTCAAATCTTATGGAAAATGCAGGGCATGTTTAGAGGAAGAAAAAAACCCAATAGGAGCACTTCTATCACAAGTTTATGTGTAGAAGAGAATGTTGGTGCTTCATTTCCCCAATGAAGACCTTTTGTATCTAGTAGGTACAGGTTTTGAGATCCAAGAATCCTGGTTCATATGCTTCTATGAGAAAGCCTGTAGGTGTGCTGCAGAAAAGAGACCAAATTATTTTCATCATGGAAAGAATTCAGAGTAATATCAGCATTTGGTTTCTTTTTATCTTTTGCTGTAAGATACACAGAAAGCCCAGCATGCTTTCCATACTGCTGACTTGTTATAACTACTGAATGTGATTTATGTCCATGTTTCTATGGCTGCATGTACTGGGTTGACCCTGGCTGGACACCATTAACTCACCAAATCCTCTCTATCACTCACCTCTGCAAGTGGACAGGGAAGATGTAAAAAAGGGTTCATGGGTTGAGACATGGAGAAATCACTCACCAAATACCAGCACAGGCAAAACAGACTAGAATTAGAGATAATAATTTAATTTATTGCTAATAAAATCAGATCAGGATAATGAGAAGTAAAATAAGACCTTTAAAAACACCTTCCTCCACCCACCCCTCCTTCCCAGCTCTATCTGCTCCCTGCCAGCAGCACAGGGAGACAGGGAATGGGGGTTATGGTCAATTCATCATCTGTGGCTTCTCCCAGTGCTCAGGAAGAGGAGTCCTTTCCCTGCTCCATCATGGGATCCTTCCAACAGGAAATAGTTCTCCAGGAACTTTTCCAACATGAGTCCATCGCACGGGAAATAGTTTACTGCAAACTGCTTCAGCATGGGTCATTCCTTCATGGCTTGCAGTCCTTCAAGGACAGACAGCTCCAGCATGATACTCCACATGGTGACAAGTCATACCAGGAACCCTGCTCCTTCTCTGTCCACAGGTCTGCAGGTCCCTGCCAGGAGCCTGTTCCAGCATGAGCCTCCCACAGGTTCATAGCTTCCTTTCAGGCACCACCTGTTCTGGCATGGATCTCCTCCAAGGGCTGCATGGGCTCAGCTGCCTCGCCATGGGCTGCACCACAGGCTGCAGGGGAATCTCAGCTCTGGTGCCTGGAGCACTTCCTGCCCTGCCCCTCCTGCACTGACCTTGGTGTCTGCAGAGCTGTTGCCCTCACATATTCTCACTCAGCTGTTCTCTGGCTGCAGTTTCACCTCCACAAGAACTTTTTTTCCTTCTTCTTAAATGTCTTGTCATAGAGGTGTAACCACCATCTCTGATTGCTCCAGCCAGCCTTAGCCTGCAGCACGTCCATCTTGGACTTGGCTGGTATTGGCTTTCTTGGACATGGAGAAAGCTTCTGGCACCTTCTCACAGAAGCCACCCCGTGATCCTCCTTCTACCAAAATCTGGCCACACAAACCCAATACATTGGAAATAACTTCTCCTGTTGTATATCAAAGCAATCGCTTTTGTAGATTACAAACCTACGTTTCACTATACTTCCTAGATTTGGTCTTAATTATTTCATCTCCTTTTATCTGCATTTTGCCTCATTAAATGTTCTTTAGTGATTTGATCTTATTTTTCCTTTGTCCAATATTACAGTACTGACAACTTGCTGAACTGTTCTATCCCACATAAATGTCTGTAAATTAGTGTTGGCCTGATTTGCATAGTCAATGATACTTCTCTATTCTCTTTCAAAGGTGTCAGAGAGCAAAATGAAAGAAAATTATTGACAAAACTGGACAAAAATTGCTTGAATGCTGTAGATTTGTGTACTGGGAAAAAAAAAAAAGCGTCAGGATTATGTATTAACCTAGGAAACAGTAGGAAAGCTTTTTTTTCCTACTATAACAGTAGGAAAGCTTTCTATTTTCCTGATTGTAATGCTTCCAACTTTGCCTGTCAAAATGTTCTGCCCTGTAACCAATGAAGCAGAAAAATTCATGACACACAAGGAGTCTATCAGTAGTCCTGTGTACATGTTATACCGTGGCCAGTGGGGTCACCACGTAGGCTGTGACAATCCCGTAGACTTTTTTCATTGCAAATATATCTCTATGATTTGAACATGTTAGCATATTTGTACTTTTTTATTTTTGATTCAAATTTTCAGGAGAAACATGTTCTGTTCACATCAATGAGTGTCAAGACAGACCCTGTTGGAATGGAGGAACCTGTGAAGAGGACATAAGTGGCTTCAGATGCAATTGCCCCTTTGGTAAGCATTTATACCTTTTATATAATTCCTACTTTGGCACAGTTCTTGCTACTCAAGTGCTATAAAGTCTTGTATAATGCAAGCATTCTCCTTGCATTTTGAAAAGTACAGAGCTAGTTATTTAGACTAAAAGAAAGATTTTTTTTTTCTCTAATTTGTCATGAGAAAATCTTATAAATTATAGATTACTTAGATAAAAAAAGTACTTGCAGTACTGGAACATATTGGGAAAGGAATATGACAGAACTGAAGATTTCAAATTGTTTAACGTAAATATGTATAGACACATTCTTTCAAACAATAAAGGGTTTAGGCAGCAAAATGTTGAAATTTAGCAAACTTAGAAACCCCAGTCTTTCAAATCCTATTCCACTGGCCAAATTACTAATTCCCAAAGGAACTGAACACTGCTCTAAAATTTATTTGACCTCAATCTGGTTGCCTGATCTTTGTGGTATCTGAAATATCCTGAAGTACCCAAGGTATTGTATAAGGGTGGAAGATGTGCTAGAGGATATAAGGGACATCCAAGATGCATTGGGCCAGGTGGCAAATGAACTAAGAACAACACCAAAAGACCAATCAAAATTAGGGAGAAAGATATATGATACTGAAGGTTTTGCTTTGCTAATTACATATATATTGTTTAATTTGAAATTTTACGTGTTATTTTGTGTTGATTAAAAAAACATAGAAAAGGGTGGGTTAGAGACTCCTAACCTTAGAAATTGCTTTGACCAAAGGAGCCTAGGGTACCGATTTTGCAACTTGTAAGTTCATTCATAAATATGGAAGATAAATTACTGATAAATTCTAAAATGGTTTTTGTTTTTGCATGTGCATTTATAAGCTCATTGTTACTATGGAAAATAAGATCAAGAAAACAAATTTTATACAGTTATGGACTAAGAAGTACATATAGTACTGTGGGGTTTTCAAGATAAACTGATGGTGATCAGTAAAGCCTGGAAATGTCAGAGTACTGAAATACAGGTCTCCAATGAACCCTCTCAAACTGAACAACTTATTTTAAGAGAACTTTAATGGATTTAATAACATAAGGTCCTTAAATGCCTTAAGGTTGGTATCTGCAGAATTAGGAACTGAAGACAAAACTGAGTTGTATCTTCAAAGATAAGGTGATGCTTTCAAGTTTGTTGCTTCACTGAGACAAATGTAAGCCTGCCAAGTGTTTCACTGAATAAAGGCTGTAGCAAAACATTAACACAAACATTATCTCCTTTGTTCTTTTGAGATGGAGATTATCACATTCAATGTACCACTTTGCTATCATGTGTTTGACTCTTGTTGGTGTTCACCAAAACTTTTATCTACAGTGGATTTTACACAGAAGCATGCTGCACCTCTTTCTTTCCACAGATCTAAAAGGAGATCTCTTTCATACAGCAGAATGCATGTCAGTGACAGGAAACAAAATTGTTGTGGCATTGTATTAATAATCATTTGTGCCTCTTTCTTTAAAGAAAAGCCAGTCACTTTGTAAATGTTTCCTTACCCAATTAATTTTTGTAATAATTCCCAGTGTGTTTGTGTCACCTGGAACAATGAAGTTTATGTAATGGACATACACACTAAAATTATGAGTTTCATTCTAGTGACTCTAAAAAGATGCTGTGTATAGCAGTGGTTCTTCTTCATCATCAGACAAGTGATCAAAAAATCTCCTAGTGAACCAGGGGTCATCTGTAGAAACAATCAGTTATTTCTGAAAAGAGTTAAGACTTGCTGCAATTCACAGCTACATTATTAATATGATAGCAAACTGAATTAGAGAAGGGAAAAATTGTGTACTGATGTGAATACCTAACAATGAGCTAAAAAGAGGAGAATTTTAATCTAAATGTGATACACATTCTATTTGTGCCCTTGGCTAAATTAATTAATATCCCTGTTGATATTCTCTAGGTGAAGGTGCAGATAAACAAATGTAACCATCTTTCAAATACATTGCTATGATTAAATAATGTCTGTAAATTGCCTGAAATCACAAGTAGCTATGTTACTGGATATTTTTACTGCTAGCTCAGTTCTAACAAGAGTATAATTTCAAAAGATAACACAGCTGACTTGAGCTAATCTTTAAGTGAAAAATGACAATTTATCCCCCATACTTTCATTGACAGCCAGAGTGCTACTGGATTTCTGGAAAAAAAAAAAAGTTTTGCTTCTCAGAGAAACTGTAGTTGTTGGCTTTTTAGCAGGTAAATAATAGTGAGTAAATAGAAACTATTAATATTTAATAAATCACATGTATTCAATACCAATAGACAAGGGAACACAGAGAATTTGGATATTCCCTAATGATTAAGTTCTTATAAATGAAAAAACTTGTATCTGTAACTGTCTGACTAGACCAAGAACATTTTTATTCATTAGGTGGGTAGCTATTTTCTTTGCACTTTTCTGCTTTGCCTCTGTTGTCTAAAACAGTATCTGCACCTTATTTTAGATGTATAATGATGTCTTCTCAAATTTGACCTTCCAATATCAAATATGTTACAAACAATGAACATAAATATCTTTTCCCTCTTTTCAGTGTAGATTCTGTTTCTAATTTTGTGTGGATTATTATTTTATGAGTAATAGTAACTCTACTTTACTAGATACATCTTAAGATAACTTAGTTGGGCAAGAAATATGTCAACATTTCTGCCATGTCAAAAGTGAACAGCACTGTTTTTTACCTTTTACTAAAAATTCAGAGGTAACCACAGTTAGGAATTACATACAATGAAAGGGTAATCAAAGTTAGGAATTGTATACATTAAAATTCATTAAATATCTTTTTCTTCAAATTATGGCATAATAGTATTGTTATGTATTTGAATATAAAAAAGCATAAGTCCTCTTAAAGTTCAATTTAGAAGGAAAAGATTAATTTCTTTTTAGTTTTTCTTTCATAAACATTAATGTTAAGCTAAGACAGATGTGGAGCTTTGCATTAGCAATGGGTGAAGATAGTTTAACTAATGATCTTGACATGGCTTAATAATGAAGAGATGCTGTAAAATAGTGAGCATTAAATAAACCTATATGTTTTGAAAGAAAATAGAGATTTTTTTATCTTTTACCTTATAGAATTTCCATGCAAAATGAATGTAAGATTAGCACTTTTTATTATAAAGATACATATTTTCCAAAAGCTCATCTGGTAATACATGGTATGCTGTGTTGCATCTGGAAAATGCATACCTGGCCCAGTGAGAACATGAACATGAAAAATGTAAGGCTGGATTCTTCACAGTACTGTAGATATTTGGTTGTATCTGAAGTCTGCTGTAGATATTTGGTTGTATCTGAAGAAAACAAGCTGATTAGCCTGATTTATAAACAAGGTTCATTAACTCAACAAGAATATTATGGTGATACTTAGGCTGCTTCTGATAATAATTAGGGTCTTTCAGATCCTGTGTCTTTCTAGAGTGTATAAGAAATGTAGAGCAACTAGCATATTGCCATTGGGGGGATTTAAGAGAATTAAATTGTCAAAGAAGATTAATAATCTGATAAAACCGCTTTTGATTGAGAGTTATGGTCCTCCAGTTTTATTTTATTTAAAGAGCTCTAAGAGGGAAAAGCACATAGAGTGTGCAAATTGACCTGTGCTATATTAAGGCAATCATCAATCGAACATATTTATGTCTGTATGAAATTTCCAAGACAGTTTTTTCTTCTAGAGAGTTACCTAGATCTACCACAAATGCTTCTGTAGCCTACACAGTCCATTCAAATTACCCAAAAATTGAAATTTTTTAGTTTAAATTTTCAAACTTACATATAGAGTTTATTCAGCCTCAAGAAGCACAGTTGTTTTTCCTTGTCAATAAATCAGAACTTTATATATTTAACAGATCTAAAATATATACATTTATTTTCGTTTTATGAAAATATATCTTATGCTTTATTGCTTGCTTTCAAGTAGTTCAATTTCTTAATATGTGGTCAATTTGAATACTCAAACTGTTATTTTTATATGACAAATCCCCTTTCAGCAGCTTTAAAAATAATCCATTAAAATTCTCTGTAATACAGCTGAGACCTTTCTTAGAAATTATTCCAGTAGTCCATCCTGCTGTTGATATGATATTGTCACTACATAGGACGAAATGAGGTCATTTAATCATACAGATCATTAATTCACATAAATGTATCTCAGCTTTGCTGGAAACCTGAAATAGCTAGAGCCAAATTTTAAAAGTAGATAACTAGAAAAAAAATAATTTCCTTGTGAGCAATTTGGGTTGATGTTGAGGTTTTTGTTTTTAGTTTTTGGAGGTTTTTTTTAGGGAGGGTTGTTTGTTGTTGTTGTTGTTTGGTCAGTTTGGTTTTTTTCCTTTTGGTTTTGTTTTTCTTATTTCTCTGTACTATATTCCAGTTTTATTAACACAACATAAGAAGCCTGTGCATCAAAAGGTATAGGTTACTTTCAGTAATGGACTCTTCAGGACGTACTTTTGTAGATTTTTGTGACAGAGTATGATCTTTATTTTTGCACCTCAAGATAAGAGGGAGTAATATACAGATAGATCAAATAGAATCAGACAATATCTTTAGATATTGCATGAATTCATTACCTAAGTCTTTTTCTTTCTTAGTAAAAGACATGCATGGCTTTCAGGTGAACATCTTCTGAAACTGTTTTTCAGGAAAGTAATTGTATAAAAATGTAGCTTGCGTGACCTGTTCCTGCTATATACTGATGACCTTGTACAGGAGATTTCACAAGCATTATTTCTGAACTTCAGGTGGGTCAGATCAAGTGTAATATGTTTTAGCTTTTGCTTTGTTCCTCACTATCCCACTCTAGGTTTAATTGGCAATAACTTAGATTAATTTTCTCCAAGTTGAGTTTATTTTTCCCAAAATTCTCTCTAGTAAGTGATTTCACTGTCTTTATCTCAACCAATGAGACATTTTATCTAATTTTCTCTCCCCATCCTGCTGACTAGAGGCAGTAAGAAAGCAGCTAGCTGGATGGAGGTCTGGAAGCCATCCAGGGTGAATCCACCACACACCCACAAGCATCAATGCTGTGAATCATCAGATTTAAGAAAAAGAAAAGTAAAAATAGGAACCTTCATTGTTTTAGTGTCCTCTAGTCTCTCTTGCAACAGAGGATGAAGTTTGTTGGAAGAAAGTTCTAAAATATTTAATTTCAGGTTATTCATTGCTACAAGTAACATAAGAATTTTTTTATATGATTCTTGAAATATGGGGAAAGCCCTGTAACAATAAGTCCTATAAGCAGGATGGAAGGGCCCTAAATAAACCTTCTGCTCAGTACTGTGATAAAGCCAAATGCTTCACCTATAGCAGGTCTGTCTGGAAGATGACACTGAAAAGCAGGATATTCCAAGGAGTCTGAAACCTGTGTTCTAACACAGCAAGGCATCTTGTGTTGTTAAATAATATAATCTGATGACACTGGAAAGCAAGATATTCCAAGGAGTCTGAAACCTGTGTTCTAACACAGCAAGGCATCTTGTGTTGTTAAATAATATAATCTGATTTTTTCATCAATTTTATTGGAAGAAACACCAGCCTCTTTCCTTGGATCAGAGAAAACATTCAATCAGTACCAAAAATACTGAGGAAAATGGTAGGCACTGTCTATTGCCATCACTTGCTGTCCCCATGTGATCTTTATCATTAGAAACATAAGGACTGATCAGTATTGATTAATATGTATTCTGAATTCAGTGTAATAAAAGTGCAACCATCTTCAGTGATGGAGGCAATGGCCAAGGAAATTTAAGTGATGATATATCTGCAGCTACTATTTAATACTTGATTTAATATGTGATGTTGGAAATAATATGGTGTTGGCTCAATATAGAGTAAATGTAATTCTCCACAAAAACTATCAAAAAATTGAAGGGCAGAAAACTGATGAGAAAGTCCTAAAGGACCTGTGTTGTGCTCCAAACTTTGTTAAGATTAATGTGTCCAGAAAAAGTTTTACCTATCAGTAAACCAGCATGTTTAGCTGTCACCATCGTGACACGAAATAATAAAACTCACGCAAGGTGTTGCAGCATCCGAACAGGAAAAGCAAAAGAGAACTTTATTTTTCAGACCTCAACATTTATAGAATTCCAAAAGTGACAGTGGATTGGAGGATGACATTGCCACCTCTCCAACCACGCTGGTCCAACTAACAGTCCATCAAAATTCTCCTCCTGCAGAGAAGAATGCAAAACAATCATTATTTACATGAAAGTGTGTGAGAAACTCCATTACAAGAATGTAAACATCAGAAGGCTTAGAGAAATCTCAAAAGAACAGGGCGACATTTAATGGGGAAAAAAGTATCCATAGAGACTCTTGGATCAGATCATGTTCCAACAAATAATGTACAATTTCAAACCCATGGACTCATTGCCTGTATGTTTCATTGCCTTGAAGTTTCTTTGAACATTCTTCTTCTTTTATTGGCTTAGTCTTCAGATTGTTTTTGTTAGTTCCTGATGTTTTTTTTTTTTTTTTTTATTTTGGATATTTATATTGCTCATTGAAACACTATTAATTCTTTGGGTTTCCTTTCAAATTTGTTTTATATTGCTTCCTTCAGGTTGTTTTATGGAGATGTGCCACTTGTTACCCTTTCCATTCTGCTTCCTTCGGTATTTCACCTTTTTTTTCTCTATGAAAACAAATATTTAAAAACTTGTATTTGTTACAGGTACATTTAAAGACTAATTAAATTTCTGTTTCTTGCAGACAGGGTAGTTAGCATGAATTTTTCTTTTTTGTCACTGAGCACTTGTAATCCTTTTCTGATTAACCTGCTACTTGTTTATTTTAATTATTTAATTTTCAACTTCTTAAATTACTTTTATAGATGAGTTCTGTTAGTTGAACTTTTCAGTTCACCTGTTTTATTCATGTAGAATAAATATTTTAAGTGTTTCAAATTTGGTGAGATTGTTTTTACAGGTTTACTTCTTCCTTTAGTTCACTTGAGGCAAAATATTATGTAGAGTGTCATGATAGCCTTTTATGGAGGAATTGACTCACTCTTTTACTCACCTTTCCTTTTAGTCTTTCAGCTAGATGAGAGTAGGAGTAAACTGAAAATTTTCATTTTTTCATTTCATGTACACTGTGTTTCAGTGTACATGAATATGCCATTAGTCTTTTCTTTACATCTAAAACGTTCTTAACCTAATACCTTATTCTGAAAAAAATGAAAATCATTGATGACTTTAGGAAGATTAATTTATTAAAATAACATAAAGAATAAGCATCAGCAGCTGAATAAAATTGTAGTAACAAAAAGATTTCTAATCCAGTTGTTTCCATGGCAACCTCCCTTCTTAGGTTTCAAAAAACATTTCTGCATTACTCCTGTGCTACTCATCATTTTTGTTGTATGTTATTTAAATTGATAAATATTTCCATTTTATTAATATAGAATATCCGATTAAACACTTGACAGAAAGTTTTGTTCTATTTGTATTACAGTAGTGTCATGATGCCTGATTTATATTAGGAGCACTTATATAACATGCTGTCTTCATGTTGTTGTCATTTTCAGAGTTAATATGATCCAGGAAGTTCAATGGTTTTGTTTTGTTTTGTTTGTTTGAAGGGCAATCCTTGTTGTTGCAAACAAAATAGGAAATAGTTGGATATATCATGGTTTAATTTCCATATTTTGTGGTTGTATAGAGAACATTAATACAGATGAGATTAACATTTTGCTAGAGGTACCAGTCTTTCCTATCAGAATTTAAAATGGGAGGCCTTGCATTCAGAAAACGAAGTTTTAGCCAGCAGAAGATAGATGAGATGAGATGAATACCAGCTGATCTGATTTACTCTGTGACTAAAGACGCTGCAGTAAAAGTGGACAGAGGTCTCCTTAGCATTATTCTGATGCTATTTTTTCATCTTTACAAATGAAATTTGGTGGATTTTTAAAATTCACATAGTTTTCTTCCATATTCTTTTCATTAGACCTTTAAGATTCTTAAAACAGTTCCTCTCTTTTGACAAACTGCAATGTTATGCTTAAATCTACTGTCTGGACCTAAAAAGGGCAAGTGGAAAATGCGTATGTATTATAACTAAATGTGAATCATCAAAAAAATAACACAAAGGATGATATGTGTAGCAGGATGATAAGGGCAGAATTGCAGTCTGTACAAACAGTGAAAATAAGCTGTAATAAGGCACAATTAAAAAGTTCAATAAAATGAAACCTCACAAAAGCTACCACACAATTTTATTATGTTCAACATAATTGGCAGTCCTTTTCAGAAGATAACTCAGGACTGAATTAGTGAAGCTGCTGCCCAAATTGAATCACACTGTTTAAAACAAATGGCACCCTATCTGCATATGTTATGACTTCAGCAATTAAAAAAAAAAATAAATAATTAATTAATAGCATTAATAGTCCAGCCACCTTGTAGTTTAGGCTGCCCACGCTATTAATCTGTTGTTTCATCCAACCTCCATAGGCAGTCCTCAAATGAAGTACTCAGTCCAAACAGAACGTTCTGAGACCAGATTCACAGTTCACTTTAAAAACAATAAAGCAATGCTGATGTAATTAGCAATAACATAAAGGTCACCAAAGATCAATTTAGCATAACTGTTTCTTAAAAGGAACACCTGCACAACTCAGCGGAGTTTACTACAGCATTATGTAACAAATGTAGGGGCAGCTTTACACATGATCCTAGTTAGAATCAAATTTAATGATGATCTGCATGGTTAAGTCAGGATCCCTTTCCAAGGTTAATTGATTCTTCAACAAAATATTTTCATTTTATTGTAAAAAAAGATCTGTCAACTACTCTTCTGTATGTCTTTTCTTACATATGGCCTGTACACTTGGGACAACCTGTTCATCTATGCACCCTGTGACTGGATATGTTTTTTCTTTGGTGCAGATATTTTTATAAACCTAGTATCTATACAGAATCATAAAATGGTTTGGATTGGAAGAGACCTTAAAGATCCTCTAATTCCAGCACTCCTGCAGAGACACCTTCCACTGAACCAAATTTTTTAACCCAACCTGGTCTTGAACACTTCCAGGGATGAGGTATTCACAACTTCTCTGGAAAACCTCCTCCAGTGCCTCACCACCCCTACAGTAAAGAATTTCTCCCAAATATTTAAACTAAATCTGCCCTCTTTCAGTTGTCATTGCCCCTTGTCTTTGTCACTACCTACCCATAGAAAAAGTCCCTCTCCCTTTCATAAATTTTTTTCATAAATTCCTCTTTATGTACTAGAATCTATCCCCGTCTTGTCTTCTCACTACATACCCTTGTACCCCAAAGTACTTTTCTGTCCTTTCTGTCCTGTTCTTGCAAACCTTGCCAAACCTCTGCCCAGCTTGTATTTGTGTTTGTCAAGGTCCCTCTGGATGTCATCCCTACCCTGCAGCATCTCAACTGCACCACACAGATTGCTGTAGTCAGCTAAGGTGCCCGAGGGTGTCAATGCCATTGTCCTAGTGCCAACAAAGATGTTAAACAATGCTGATCCAAATAGTGACACCTGAGAAATGCCATTTGTCACTGATCTCAACTTGGACATTGAGCCATTGACTGCATCTTACTGACATTTTTATTAAATAAGTTCAATATAAACGTTCTTGGTTACATGTGTAGTTTCAGTGTCATATTTGCAGATTTCTTATGATACCTAGAAATTCAATTTACACATCAATGATAAAATCACATTCAGATAAACAAAACATCATTATAATACCACTTAAAATATCCATATAATATCTCTCTAGATGCCTATTATTAATATTTATTTATGACTGTTCATGTAAGTAATCAAAATTGCTTATGGAAATTTACGTGATTTAACAAACAGAATTATAGATTGATATAAAAGGTCTGTGTGTACTTTCTCAGGGAAACATTTAAATAGAAAGTTCACTGACTTTTATCCTTTCTATATGTGATGAATTTTTCTCATCAAGAAACTTTATGAAATATTTATTTAACTAAATTCCACATAAACTTACTTATTTAACCTGTGCATAATTTTCTTTTGTCTTCCTTATTTTCTAATTGAATGAGAAATATATTCTTATTTACTTGAATGTTAAAGCATGTTAAACCATACTGTACTTCATGGGAATATGTCATCACTCTGTATCATTTCCATGCCTTCTTTTAGTACCATTTATTATTGTCCTATGTGTTAGTGCAGCCTTGCCAGATGTGTTTTACTTCTTTACTGTTTATGGATTGATATTGATAAAAGGGCTGGGAAAAGACACTTATCCTTGTAGAAGAAAGATATCCTTGAAGATCAACTTTGAATGACAAATTTGTCACTGATGAGCACTGTCACACAATGAAATAATAATCCATTGTGGTTAGCAGAGGACCTGTATGAAGTTCTAGTCTGCCTTTACAACTAGGCATGGTTATTCACTCCAGTCTATTTTGCATAAACTGTGGTTAGACAGGAAGCTGAATATCTGGTTACTCTTTCTACTTGCTAGGCAGGAATCCAGCCCAAAACCAATCTGCAAGTACTCCCTGAGAGAATTCAGCAGCTTTCTTCCTTAAGCTTGTAACTCAGACTGTGCCAACTGTGTCAGCTGGACTTTCAGAGAATAAAAAGCATGCTTTGACAGCTGGATGGGGAGTCTGTACATCAAGCAGGAGAGAAATAGAGCATAGTACAGATTGTACATAATTCCAAGAGAATTATTCAGTTTTGCTAACTGGGATTTAGTTAAACCTTAGTTGAACTTCTTGGTCAAATTCAAGTTTCTTTTATTCAAGAAAGTTCATTTAGCTTCCTCTTCATGAAATTAACTTTGTTGTCATCCAAAACAAAACTTTAATTTTTTTTTAAATTTCTATTTGTTTTGGGTGATATGAAGTTAATGATCCTCATAGCACCTCATATAATACAGTGTTTTTGGATTTGTGACAAAATAAGTGTTGATATTATTATACCAATGTTTCTTGCTAAGTAGTGTTTGCACAGCAAGGACTTTTCTGTTTCTCACACTGCCCTGTTGACAAGTAGGCTGGGGATGCACAAGGAGTTAGGAGAGGCCATAGCTGAACTGCTGAGCCCAGCCAACCACGGGGACATCCCATACCATATGACAACACTCTCAGCATATAAAAATGCAGGAAGAAGGATGTGAGGGACATTTGTCTTCCCAAGTCACTGCTGGGCATGATGGAGCTCTGCTTTCCTAGAGATGGCTGAGCAACTGACTGCTGGTGCGAAGCAGTGAATAAATTCCTTGGTTTTCTTTGCTTGCATGCACAGCTTTTCTTTCCCCATTAAATTGTCTTTTTCAAAACCCATGAGTTTTTTTTTACTTTTGTTCTTCCAATTCTCTCTCTCATCCCACTGTGGGCTACTGAGTGAGCAGCTGTGTTGGGTTCAGCTGCCCACTGGCATTAACTAATCACATTACCATATCTTTTCCTCCTTGTTTTTATTCCATAAAATAAGATGCAATTACATTCTAAAGATTAATAAAGGCATTAATATATCAGCATTTTAGTGAAAAATATTTGTTGCATATTCTGGTACATTTTGAGATAAATTTAGCTCTGCTGTTGCAAAGCTGCAGTAGCATTCCAGTAGCACAACAAATAGTTAATCCCACCAGTCATTTTCTTTCTTCAGGTATATATAGGAAATTATCAGTGGGGAATCCACTTGTCAACCCACATACATCTTTCTAATAATCTTTTTTTTTTTTTACTTCAAATATACAGTCCTTCAACACAAATTATCTTCTCAAGCTGTATATCAACAACTTCTCTGATGTCAAGGTACATGCAGTAGAATAGTATGTTTGGGTGATTACTACCTTCAACCTCCATGACTTGTTACCTTCATTGAATTGCATTTTTCTGTCATATTACACTGCAAATTCATACCTAATTTGCCACCCATGACCATCCACCTACCCTACTACAAAAGAGAGTACATCTCTCTCTTGAAGTTTCTCCACTTTATGAGACTGAATACTCATTTCATTTTGCTGTAATAAAAGAATTCTAAGTATTCTTCAAAGTGCAAAGAGGATTTACCTTACTGCTGTGGTAAATGTATATAGCCATAGCAATGAACTGAACACTGTGAGTTTGGCATCACTAGTTACACTTACCTTTTTCTTGAACCTTTTTTCTCCACTTCTTCTAATGTAACTGAGTAAACTGAATGCAGCATCATAAACTTACTGTTTTAGCATAGTTTTAATTCAGCAAAATTTTGGTTGGAAGGGATATTAAAGATCATCTAGTTCAAAACCCCACTGCCATGGGCAGGGACACCTCTCATTAGACCATCTTGCTCAACTCCCTATCAGGTCTGGAACAGAACACTTCCAGGGATAGGACATACCACAGCCTCTCTGAATAAACTGTTCCAGTTCTTCACCACTCTTGCAGAGGGGAATTTCTTCCTAAAGTCCTATCTAAAGCTGCCCATTTCCATTTAGAACCATTGCCCCTTGTCCTGTCACTATTTTCCTGTATAAAAAAAATCCCTCTCCCTCATTTTAATAAGCCCATTTAAGGTACTGGAAGGTCACAATGATGTGTCCCCAGATCCTTCTCTTCTCCTGTTGCAGCCTGTCTTCGTGGAAAGGTGCTCTGGTCATTTTTGTGGCTCTTCCCTGGACCCTTTCTAACAAATCTTTCTTGTCTTGAGCACCCCAGACTTAGATGCAGTAATACAGGTGGGAGCCTCAAGAGAGAAGAGTAGAGGGGCAGAATACCCTTCCAAGGAATGGCCTACTGTCCATTCCCATTTTCAATCAGCTTTTGGGGTTTGTTGCAGGTCTTTCAGGCTTTTTTTATGGTTGGTCTTCTGGGCTGTGAATGCACACTGTGGTTTATGTACAGATATTTATCCACAAGGATCCACAGGAGGACTAGATCAGCTATAGGATGTAAATGGTAATGGTTGGTAACACAAATCACATTATTAACTGTTACTTATCCAAATTTTCTTTTTCTCCTTCATATCACTGAGTTAGTAAGATTTTGTTTGTTTGTTTGTTTGGACTTTTGTTGTTGATGATGTTTTTTAAGAACATATGTTGAAAAGGTGTATTTTAAGAATAGTTTTCTCTTTCCCCTTTTTGCTTGGGACAGACAACATAAGTTATCACTGAGAGCTGAAAGATTGACAGTGGTAATTGCATATTTAGGTATTGTGATTTCCTTATCATAGATTAAATTTTTCTACATTTAAAGTAACATTCAATTTTAGCCACCTTAAGACAAACATCTATTTGGAATTCTCCACTGTGATAAAAAAGGAGAGCTAATGACAGAGCTTTTCAGTCATTAGAAGCATCAGAACACAACTTTACCAACCGTGGAGTAGATAGAAATAGAACTTTTAGACCTGTGACTTTTTTGAATTTGAAATTATTCACTGAATTTAATGAGATTTAGCATGCAAAAAGCTTTATTACATAAGCTTAAACTCATACAGTTTATTTTTTAAAGGTATCAGGATAAATATAATAAAATAATAAACTGTTTAAATGCTTAAGGTATCATTTCTTAGTCTCCATTTTCTAATTTTAATTATATGACAAATTTATAACAAAGACAGAACTTTTTAACAAGTTGAAAAGAATAGATTTTTGCATATATTCTAGCATATGAAATATTATCTGGCTTTAGAATGAGAAATTAATAGTCAAGACTTTCAAGAAATAATGAGGCAATATTTCATTACAAGTTTTATTATAATTTAAAGAAAAAAATAGAAAAATCATACATTTCAGGAAGATTTATACCTGTTATAAAAGATAGGCTATCATTACTTGTATTAAGGTGAATACACCCGTTATCTTGTTGCCTTTTATAAAGGCAGATGATTTTGAGAACATCTCAAGGAATATCAACAAAAAGTACCAATGTCTACAATGTCACTATCATATATGAAAGTGTGTTGATCAGATAATTGCACTTGCTAGCTGTGCATGTGATGAATTAATTATTTATTCTACTTAATGAAATCCTGAGAAATAATTAGTTACACTAAATGTCTTCTAATTATTCATTTCTACAAAAGAATTAATGTATTTCAGATCGCCAAAAGAACATTCATTACCAATCATACTTGATTACTCAGTGAAATGCTTGTGAGATTCCTACTTTTAAGGTAGGAATCAAGTAAAAGTAGTGCAAAGAACAATAGTGAGTTAATTAGATTTCTTGAGGATGTACCTACCATCAAGTTGAAACAGATGTTTAGAGATTTTATTCTTTAGATCTACAATACTATGAGGTTTAGGAAATTTTCAAATTAGTATCACAAATCTCAGAAAGGTCCTACCAGCTTTTCACTTCTATACTCTGAGACACTTGAAACCTGTTTAAAAGTCTGCTTTTCTAAAGCATTGCACAAAAACAATAGTCCATGGGAAATAACACAGATTATAACTACTCTGCAATATGTGCTTACTTCCTACTTCCTGTCCCCTTCCCCCACCAAAAAAAAACCCCCAACAATCCCTAGTAATATTAGAAGGGAATTTCTTGCTGACAGAAGACCAAGTAACTCAGTCATGCTCCAAAGTCCTGGGATTTTTTTGTATTGTAGGTAACTGCTTTTATTGAAATATTTATTTTGGAAAAATACAGTAACTGTTCAACAATTAGGTGTAGCTACCAAGTGGCATCTTACTAGAAAGGCCTCAGAAAGACAAGTTGAAATCTTGACTCTGGTGAAACATTATGGATTTTACTGGTTATTTGCAGTGAATCATGCATTTTTCAAGATGAATGTAGCTTTGAAAAAGAGAATACTTTATGAAGTGTTAGTTTTAGAATCCGTGGAAAAACATCAGAATGTTTAAATGTTGTCTTGGTTGTCAAACTGGGTTCAGTTCATCTGTATTTTCCTGAGAAGAAAAAGAAGAATATTGTAATAGAAAAAAATTGTTTTGGAAGAAAAATGCCTTATAACCAAAACTAAAACAAACAAACAACAACAAAAAATGATGATGCCATGGCATTTCATTTTATTTCTTTCCTAACTTACTATCTCTGATTGTATTTCAATGCTAAATTATAATCTTCATGTTCTGTGAGATATGTGTTGCATCTTCAGAGTCTCACAGCTACATCTCAGAGTCATCTGAGGTCAAACTTTCTCAACAAGTTAGGCTACTTTGCTGAAATGACTGAGCGTTAAAATTGAAACGCTGGTCTCAGCAAAAGGACAGAAGCAAATGGGAACTGTGTATTGTCAAAATGTGAGTGAGCAATTGGCTGGACAAACAGTGCAGGACAAGGGAGAGGTCTAAGGAAAGCGACAAAAATGTGAATAATACATGCAAAGCCTGGGGTATGGATCTGTCTGAAGTGGTGTTAAGTTGCCTCAAGAAACCACAGAGAGCTGAGCTGGAGAAGGGATAGAACTGTACAGCCATCAGCAGATAGAGGTGGCCAGGCTAAAGCATGCTAGCACTGAAAACACATTCAGCTGGGAAAGGTACTAGAGCTAGGCAGCCAAAACCATACCTTTCCTCAAGAGGTGGAAAGAATATGAGAGGAAAGTAATATTAAAAATAGAGTGCAAAATATTTTTATTAAAAATGTAAGACTACGAGCCAGACAATGTTGTGTTAGGGTTTCTCTGCTGTAAGGGGAAGGTGGCATGCTCGGTGGGTGACTACACTGACTACATGCAGGTCAAAATTTCTGTGAATTAACAGGAAAGATAACTGACCTTATAATATTTGAAATCAGTTAAATCTTACATATTTTGCATCTTGCTGATAGAACTGTTTCTATTTTTGTAGTCTTGTTGCCTCAGAATACCTGTTCTGATTCCCTCTAAATGATCTGTCTCTTCACTCATTTTTACTGATAGATGTTCTTTTTGTCTAAATGCCTGACAGAAGAGTGTGACAAAAAAAAAACTTTATTGTCATTCAAGTCATTGATCCTCATATATATATCTAAATATATATCAATTGCACATAGTATTTCTACTAAATATAGCTTACAAACTAAACAAACATATTACAATAAATTGTAATAGAGCTGCATGCTCTGTGCTAAATGGAAAGAAATAGAAATGCAGTGAAGAAAACCATGAAATTCCTCCAAATATTTCTGGTTTTAGTTGTATATTTTGGTACCTATTCTTATTAAGATGACTTGAAAATCAATTTATTTCACATCTGTCTTGTGGTGTCCTGCATGTTAACAGGTGGATCAAGCTGTTAACTAGCCATGATGAAAAAGCTAAAATAACATACTGCTCCAGTATTTCCTTACAATTGGGTGATATGCACATTTTTGAAAGGACAGTTTATGTATTCATAATGCTAAGGATATTAATCAAAATGGATTTTATGCTATTAGGGAATTTTGTTCTTTTAGCTGAATTTCAATGATTACTTAATCACAGTGTATAATTGCCACCATGTTTAGTAGTTCATCACTCAAAAATTATATTAATATTCACTGAATTCAACTGCTATTTGAAAATAAGACTTGGTTGCCTGGCACACAGGGACTGTAGGATCAAGATTCTGACCCTTATATATTAAGTTACCTCTATTTGAACATAATGAATTATATTTGAACACAATTAAAGATCTAAGGACATATGCATCAGAATAAAGAGATTAATTCCCAAAAGAACATGCTGGCCTGGACATGGAGTGATATAGCAATGGTCTAAGATATAGTTATGTCCTAAAATGTTATGCAAAACATGCCATGAAGTTGCTTTATTAACTACTTTTTAACTAAGTGAATCCTCTTTACTGTCTTTGTTTGTTTTTTGTGTTTTTTTAAAGTTTATTGTAACTTTTACCATTTAATTAATACCAAATTGTGATCATAGCGTTCAATAGCAATATTTGGAAAGTAATGCTATTGACTTAATTTCTGCCTCAAAAATTGAGGGGCAATATTACAAGACAATAAACTTTTCAAGAACCCCAATAAAATTATCAGAAGTATGAAAGAAATTGAGGTACAGAATAAAGCTAAATTATTTCCCCACCTACTTCAGTGAAAGTGAAGAACTGTAATTTAGATTTTTTTTAAAAAATCATATGATATGTATGATTATATGGTGTTTTGAAAGAATCCTTGAGGCCACCACCAACACTTTAATTATAGTTGTCCACACAGACTGAGAACCACAGCCTTTCACCCTGCTGGAAGCATCACTGCTGTTTGTAGACAGGCTGACTACTGGGCAGTGTGGGTTTTCATTCTTATGTGGCAGATTTGTTGGCAAAAACCAACAAAGATTTAACAAAGGTAAATTGGGTTTAACCAACCTGATTGCTTTCAGTGATGAAACAGTTTGTTCACTGGATTATAAAAAAGCTGTGAATTTACTTCTTTGATTTTAGTAAATCACTTTGGCACAGTTTCCCACAACAGTCTTTCTGACAATTTGGTGAAGAAATGGACTGCACAGATAGACCAGTATTGGAGCAAAAAGGCTTACACTGTTAGCATCTCTTTTCACATCACATTTCTTTATCCACAAGGAGGGTGGATAAAGTTGAACTGGCACCCACTCATGACTGGGTTTGTTCAGGGTTCAATATTATTCAATATCTTTCTAGAATATATAGATCATAGGATTGAATGCATCATCACCAAGTTTGTGCATGACATTAAACTGGGTGAAGTGATTTAGTCAGAAGGAAGAGCACCCACACAGAGAGATTTTGATGGGCGTGAAAAGCTGGGTCAGCAAGAATCATAAAAGTTCAACAGGGTGGAATACAAAGTCCAGTAACTGTAATAATCCCAAAGAGCAGCATGAGCTGGGGTCTTTACCCCTATGAGCAGGTGGGAATTCATCTCTGCTGGGAAGGCACTGGGACCAGAGTGTGTCACAAGGTGAACTTGAACCTGTGGGACATACTTCAGCATATGCTTCACTTGCTTGGTACTTCAGAAATGGACATCCTGAGCCAGAAACCACATCCTGGACTGCAACATCTAGCAGATGGTGATCAGATCAAGGGAAGTGGTTTCTCAGCTCTCCTTATTGACTAAAACATTTATTTATTTAAAACAAAATTCCAAACATTATGCCTAGCCAAGCAGTGTGGAAAAAAAAAAGTCTGAAGACAAGGTATAATTTCTTACAGAATACCCTGTAGGCTGTATTTAAAAAATCAATTTTATTAAAGTTCATTGATTTTTTAATAGTGAGAATGTTAAAGACCGTACAAATGTTATACAATAATTCAATAATAAAGATAAAAGATGGAGGAGGAGTACTGGGCATAAAGGATCATCAATGTGAATTAATCATTCGGTACATTCTAGCAAGCCATTCCTAGAGAGGATCTGATAATCTGACAGTTCATTATAGATAATGCATGTAAGTACACAAATTTCATGGAAATATGAAGAAATATATCCAATAAATAGGCTAATATAGTAACAATATTTTTCATTACATTGGCTGGGATATAAATCCTATATGGAAAGAAATGGTTGAATTGCACATTTTCTCTTTTTTAATCTTCCAGCAGGAGAGACACTTCTCTCCCTTCCCTGTGCTTCAGTCTTTGTTTTCGTGAAGTGCTAATGAAGGAAGGACCCATCATAACTCCTCAATTGAAAAGGCAAAACAAATTAGGTGAAATAATTGTGCTGATGTCGATTATTCTTTTTTCTTTGAATGATAAAGAAAGGAAAACAGAAGGGAATGCTACAACTGATGAAAAAAAAACAGGTACAGTGAGTATTTGTTCCATGTACAAGATCAGCTCTTATAGTAGTCTACCAGGCAGGTCACATCTGTTAGCACTATTTACACTGCAGTAATCTTTGCCCTAGGGCTCAGCAAGAAGACATCGTGCACTAGGAGTTCTAGTAAGTTCTGGTATAGCCAGGCCAGTATCTGCTCTCAGTTCTCTCTGCACAGTGTCTCTCATACCAACATTTCAGCTTGTACAATTGCCTAGACCATGAGCAGGGACTTTTCAGCCCTCACAGGAAATAGAAAATCAGCCAAAGATCACAAATCAAAGCAAACTCCCCTCCTATTCACAGATGTGGAAAAAAAAAAAAAAACAACCCAAAACCAAAAATTTAGAACACAGGATTTTTGAGATCAGGCTTGGAAGGGGGGATGCGTTTTGTGTATCTGTGGGATTTTTTTCCATTAAATCTTGCACTTGTAAGCTTTTCTTTACATAGACTCTAGTCTTGGGAGTTGCAGAAAATGAAAAATAGAAACCAGCGCATCCAAACTTGTGCACTATCATCAACAAAAGTATAGAGTTTAATCATAATAATATATGGCTTTCTTAATCTTGCCAAGACAAATTAAAGTTTTGTGCATAATCCTGTGAATGATTAAGCTCTTGCTCCTAATTTCATTGGTAACTAACTATGCCAAGGCAATTCAGAAGTAAATCACAATATATGAACTCCTTCCTGAAAATTTCATTCTCAGGTAACATGAGTGTAAAATAATTTTTGTTTTGAGCTGGAGAAGTATACTTTGATCTTTCAAGTACTATGGTGGAAAAAAAAAAAAGGTTATCAAATACTTGACTGTGTCATGTAAACATCAGTCTAGTAAATGTGTGAGCTATGAATAGCTTCAGTCTTTTTACATTATATAAAATAGGGCAGGATTTTTTTACATTAGGAGTTAAAAGTTTTCAGTTTTCCTTAATCAGATTCTGGGCAAGCATGTGTTTAAGCCGAAGTGAATACTGCAAGTATCAAGTTCCATGGAATCTTTTTTATCTTACAGTGTGCGAGAAACAAAATTGTTTGTATTCCAGATTCTCTCAAAAAGAAACAGGTGTTTTAGCTGCTGCTGGATTTCCTTGAAATGGTAATAGTGCAGACATCTTCAGTAAGATGAGGCTTTCACCCTGGCGGAATATCCCAAAGAACACCAGACCTTGTAGGTAACATCAGAAGCTGGAAGCACGGGGAGGGTCTCTAATAACAATCTTATTAGTATCTAATATGGGTTCCTTAGCTAGAGATGGTATTAAATTAGTTAATCTTGAGCTGCCTTTCTCTGAAATAGTCATGGATAAATTACATAGCTGTGTAGTAAGCAGGGAAAAAGAGATATTTTTCAAGAATGATTAATTTAATAATTTTTACATGTCTATTTTGTATTAAATCAATCCCATTTAAAAACTTCATGAGCAGCTTCTTCTCAGAAAATGTAGATGTCTGGAAGAAAATAATTTTATCTGCTTCTATCTATCTGAACTTTCTCCTAAGGCTTCCTGTGTGTTGGTGTGGGTGTGCTAGATATGAAATTATAATTCAGCTTGGACTACCCTGGGTTTCCATTGCACTGGAACAGGACTGCAAAGATAAGAGAGCGTGCAATTTAGCCAATTAATTCAGATATTGAGAATGGCTCAATCTCTGAGCCACTCAGAGAATTTCAAAGAATATCCTTTGAGCTATGAGGACCCTTCCTTCATGAATAAAACCATAACTCTGACATCTCTGAATTGTGAAAGAGGAACAAGAAGTTATACAAATGCCTTTGGGTATGATTTTTAACTGTAACGGAAATTTTGAATTGGAAAGGTTTTTTCATTGTGAGAACACACAGAGAGGCTTAAAAACTCCTGGTATACCAGTGGCAGTTGTTCCCAGTACATGTTAATCTTTAGGATCATCTTAAGAAGAAATCGAAGAATGAAAGCCTCCTGACAGCATCATGTAAATAACATAATTTGTTTTATAGTGAGGTGTTCATCATTGCCATATGACAGCATTCTTGTAACATTTGAAATATCTGGCCTTTCTCAAATGATTATGGACTCTTTCTTCTTCTATCTTCCTATTAGAAAATACACTTTTTCTCTCAGGAAACAGAGATTTGCCAAGTCTTATCTCTTTGAAATCAGTTTTATATGAACAAAAGCTACCAGAGGTGTAATGGAAACATTGTCAAAATTGTATTATTATTTTTGGAAACAGTTAATTATTCCTTCTGCAACTAGAGATCTGATATAACTTCATAAAATTGAGAAAAAGTAGGCTTTGTCCTATATTTTCTGTTTCTACCAATAAAAAAGGTTGAGGGAGGCCCTCAAGAGGTGATCTATGTCAGAATAACACTTAACTGGAAAGTTAAATCAGTTTGCTGAGGGGGTTTTCCAGTAAAGAGCTGAAAACCTCCAGTTTTGGCAGAGATGGCACAGCCTCTCTGAGAGACCTGTTCCAGTAATTCAAGGACCCACATCTGACCTCCTTAGCAGGTTCATGCATGACCACAAATGGGGGTAAAGAGCTGGTATATTGAAGAGAGGTGTTGCTATTCATGGTAGCTAATAAAGATGTAGAAATGAGACAATAGAGCCTCTGGAGATTCAACAAAGACAAATGGGAAGTTCAGCCACTGATAAAGGACCCCTAGCAGCAGTGCTGAGGCTGATGTGCTGGGAAGAGGGCTGCAGAAAAGGTCCTCGGTGTGTGTCTTGAACCAATTAGCACAAGCCAGGACTGCACTCTTGTGGTGATAAAGGCTAAACACACAGAAGGCTGCTGTGGTAGCTTGACCTCAGCTGCTAAGTTCCCCCACATGTGCACACTGGCTGCTCTGCGAGGGGATGAGGGAGAGAATCAGAAGGGAAAAAGTGAGAAAGGCTTGCTTTGTGCAAGCAAGGAAAAATAAGAAATGAGTTCACAACGTCCCATCACAGGCAGATGTTTATCTACTTCCAGGAAAGCAGGGCCTCAGCACGCATAACGTTGGGAAGACAAACACCACGAAAAACACCACAAATGCCCTGGCCCCACTTCTACCTTCTTTTTCTGATTTTTTTACTTCTGAGCCCAATGTCATGTGGCATGAAATATCTCTTTGCTCTTTTGGGGTCAGTTGTGCTGGTTGTGTCCTCTCCCAACTTTTTGTGCAGACTGGGAAGAAGAAAAGGTCTTGACACTGAAAGCACTGCTCAGCAGTGCCAGTATGTTAACACTGTCTTGGTGAGAAAGTCAAACTAGCACCATAGGAGATGTTATGAATGGAATCACATCCATGGCAGACAGAGCCAGCACAGCTGTATTAGTGAGATCATTGCCAGCTGGCTGAGGGGAGCTGTTACTGCACAGGGGTGGCCACAGTTGAAGTAATGTGTCTCTCTCTGGGTCCCAGGGAAAGAAATATGTTCATAAAGGAAAGCAAATCCATCCAAAGATCAGTAAGGCAGTTAGACAGATGAAATACATAACCTGACAGGAGACAAGAGGCTTTTTTTGTTTAGCTCAGGGAAGAGAAGTCAAGCAGGCGAGGCTTTAATTCTAGTCCAATGGAGGTGGAGCAGACTTTTCACTGACATGTACAACAGAAGGGCAGTGGCTGTTAGCCAAAAATTGTAGCAAAGCTTACCAAGAGATTGCAGAATTGAAATCCTTTGAGTTTCTCAAATACAACTTGACACAGTCCTAAGTACCTTTAGCTGCCCTTGAAGGTAAACCTTCTTTAAGCAAGAGGCTTAAATTAGATGACCCCTCTCCTTCTAACTTAAATTACTTCACAATTCAACTGACTGGCTATTTCTTTTCCCTATTACCCACTATACCAGTTTGGAAGAAAATACATGCTTTATTTCTGACTGTGATCCTTTTGTCTTCTTAACTTTAAAGAGCTTCTTATCTGAATTATTTAAAATATGGATGTAAACATATGAGCTCAGAGCCTCTTGTGAAGCCTTCTAAACTGTTTCTGATGCTATTTCATAAAGGATCTGCTTCTTTCAATTAGCACAAAACCCAGCAGTTTCATGCAGTTTCCCCAGACAGAGTTAACAAGCACTTCCTTTGTATGTATTTAATACAGAATTAATTTACCTGTACTGATATCTCTTCAGGGAACATGTTTATGTTAGTACTTTTCTGCTGTAGCATTTAAAGATACTATTTTTTAAAATGGGAAAAAAGAAAAAAAAAATTTTAGATTATTGAAAGGGAGCTAAGAGAATAAAAGAACACTCCTTGTCATTTTATCTTTGAAGTGAAACCTTTGTGTAAGTAAATATGAGTCATTCGGATTTGCTACCTGCTGAGGTAAAGTACTTGTTTGCTGTAACACTGCAGATATAAATTTTTTTGAAATACAATTTCTGTAAAATTGAGTTTCTGTAAAGGTTTGAACTAGTGAGAGGAAGTAAAGATGTTTTAATATGTTCTTTCCTGAGACACCTTCTAAATGATGACAAATAGTGATAGGCTGAAGCCGCTATTAGATGGTACTTCATAGGGTATGAAGCTGTAGTTCAGGGATACTGAGAAAGCATCATGAAAAATCATTAGGAATTTTAAAAGAGAATATGAATTTTCTTTTATATGTCAAGAAGCCATTATGTACTATTGCTGTGTTCAAGTGTCTTTCCATTATTTCATTATTAACCTTAATTTCCAAGAACTTCATAACTCAGCCATTTTAAATCATATTACAAATGCACCTTATATGTCACAAAGCATGCATGCTAATTTTGTTTAAAAAATTTGAATACACTTAGTCTAAATATATTGACATTATTGGCTGAGGGTCAGACAGTACTAGAAACCTGAAAAGATACTGTTCTTCAAAGAACATGTGCTGAAGTGGTGATGTTAAGGTCAAATTTGAACAAAGCTTAATTTAAAATAATGGGTTGGACTTGCCTGTCAGCCAATTCAGTCTGTAGAATAACCAGTAGTTCAAAAAACAACCTAGACAGAAGAGACAATGAGAAGAAAATGTCTGGGAAAAAAGTGAAATGTCAAGGCATGAAAATGCAGAGAAAAGTAGCTCTGAGCTCTGTAAGTATCCCAGAGACTGGAGTAAATGATAACTTTACTTAAAATTGTGCTGAGTAATTCAGATCACTGATTAAGTTTAAACTGGGCTACTCATGAGCTCTCCTTTTGGAGCTGAATATTGTTGGCTCTGTTGGACATGGAGGAAGCTTTCTTGCAGCTTCTCACAAAAGCCACCCCTGTAGGCCTCTGCTACCAAAACCTGGCCATACCCCAGTACATCAATGAAATCACATTTAAAAGTATGAAAATTCAATCACTTTTATGGCTTGCAACCTTATTTCTTTTCAATCACAACTAGTTTGTACCACTTTATTTGTCTACCAATACTGTTCTGTAAATGGAAATATGTTTTGTGATGCAAATGCATAGTTAGATGCTTCTACCTCTTGTTTTTAAAAAATCCAAGACTTTTTATGTCCTGTTTTAGTGAGCAACATAAGTTTTAATATATATATGAAAAGATTCATATATGTGATTCATGCATATGAAAAAATTATGCCTTTCAATACAAAAAGAAAAAGTACATAGATATGTAATTTGTGTGACTCACAAGGCATCATATGAAGAGGAGAATTGTTTATGAAATGAATGTCACTGAAGATATAATAATTCATAGATGATAAAGTGATAAGAAGTGTGTTGATTTAGGCTTCTTGAGAAAACCCTGTCTGTAGATGACCAGTTTCACCTGCCAGTACCAGATTAATCCATTCCCGATTTCACTAGTCAACTTTCATTTATTCTAAAATCTAACCACTGTAAGTGAATTTGAGTTCCTCTGAATTCTTGTCTAAGCACCAACTAGATATGCTTTTCAGATGTTAATATGTTAATTACCTGCTTATGCATTGTATAATTCAATACCTTACCAAATTCTTAGAGGTA
The DNA here is from genome assembly GCA_013397555.1 of Urocynchramus pylzowi. Taxonomy (NCBI): domain Eukaryota; kingdom Metazoa; phylum Chordata; class Aves; order Passeriformes; family Fringillidae; genus Urocynchramus; species Urocynchramus pylzowi. The sequence goes on along the minus strand of VZRH01000180.1, from coordinate 196,722 downwards.
AAAAAGTGTTTTAATTAATAAAGCTCCCTTTTTGTTTATTTATCATTAAATTCTCAACTTCCAGCTTTTCCAAGAAAAATAGACTTTTAGAAAAACTTCTGCAATGCACTTTACAGCTGTATTTTTCCATACAGAGCTGCCATTTATAGACTTTATAAATACGTTCTTTTGTATCTGATAAACGTCACTGAGTTGTGCTTTAAAACACTCAGCACATATTTATTTTGCCATATGTCAGAATAACTGCATCTTGGGTGCTCCAGCATCTCATCTACAGTCTCCATTGGCTTTGCATTTCAGCATTTACTGTTGCCAGGTTTATCAACATATTTGGAAATGAAAATTTCACTTTCTAGTCAAAAGAAGAAAGTGGTATCTTGTAATGTATGTTGCATTGAAATATATTTCTATATTTATGAAAATGCATTTTATCATCTTTTGCACCTGTCTGCTTTGATAAATTTTGCACAAATGATTATTTATTCTTGTAATCAATTTCAAGGATAATGTAAATATTCATGGATTCATCATACCAATATTAATTTACTGGGATTTTATTCACGTAATAGGGAGTCTCTGATGCATCTATTATAATATCACATACCTTTTCAATCTGACAGTGGTAAATTAAATACAGGAAACACATACTTTTTCCATTCACAGAATTTAGGGAGTGATAATAAATTATTGCCATCAGTAATAATAAGTGTAGAACTATTTAGGAGAAAGGAATCTACTCAGGAGGGAGTCACAAATATATCCCTCTTTGATTAATCTTTTTAGTGTGTTCAGAATAAGTACATTAAAGGATCCATGTGTTCAGTTCCACATGGTTAAGAATTCTGAAAGTTTTAGTATTATTTGTTTAATTTTCAACATGGTGTATATGCTCATTTACAATAAAGCTTGATGTTAGAAATTTAAGAAGAGTAACTGAGTGGGAGGGAACAGCCAGGGAAGGAAAGGGGAGGGAAAGAGAAGAAAAGGGGAGAAGAAGGGGAAAGAAGAGAAGTAGAGGGGAGGGGAAAGGATGGCAAGGGTAGAAAGGATTGTGCATCCTAAAAAAATAGTCTGTACAGAGGAACAAGGCTTGGTGGAAAATGTTCCTTAGGGAATGCTGTGTACGTCTGTAATGCCTGTCCATGGCAGATTGTTATCATAACATAGAGATGGATTAGTTTGCTAGAATTCTATTTTATTTCACTAGAGTTGTTCTAATAAACATGCAGATAGAAGGCTTGGTAAAATAGGCATAAAACTCCAATATCTACGCTCTGAAGCAAATGGATATCCCTCTTAAAAATTTCCTAAACTTTGTTTCTTATCAAAGTCACAAGGATATCAGGCTTGTGAAATAAACATTGAACAAAGCCCATATGGACTCACAGAATTCTCATTTTAAGTTTGTTTCTCAAGAAGAATAGTGGCTTTTATTTATTCTTACAAGGTGCCTATCCCATGTAATTGTACACAAAATTAAATGGTAGGCTCTTCTTTCCTTTGAAGATGTTTTAATATTATCAGCATAAAAAAATTTTATTAAAAGTGTAGTAGACAAAATAGGTGCCACTTTTCCTTTATTGGTATCCAAGCACTGGAGAAATATCTCTCCCTTGTCATTTACACATTTTTTTAATCTTCCAAATCCAGAAGTCTGGTGAAGGGGGTGCACAGACTTGTCATTACAAGATAATGAGTTGCTCAGCCAGCATTAGGCAATCAAATCAACAGTTTTTTTAGTAGCAGCCAGAGTTCTACATGGCTGTTGTTTCAATCAGTATAGAGCTCCCAGTGGTCTTAATACATTTTCATTTTGTCCATGCATGACTGAACCCAGAAAGCATCTCTGTAAAAAATAAACCCAAAAGGGGGAAATAGAAAATAAAATAGGGATATGCATGAAATTAGGTAAAAGTAAGAAGTGCTGTGTGGCGATCTGCCACTTTTTCTTCATTTGGCACAGTAGCACAGTACTGTTTCACAGACACACAGAGCCAGGTTGGCTTGGCTTCATCTCATGGATACTCTCCCTAGACCCAGATCAGAGATGGCTGATTCAGCTAATGAATGTGACTGTGTGGGGGCTGGCTTGAGCTAGGCACAGCCTGCCTACTCCCTGGAGTGCTAGAATGAAATGTAGTAGTACTCCTGTGCAAATGCTTCACTGTGCTGCAACATAAATCGCAGATATGTTATTGCAGGTTTTATATTCTTTATTTATATTTATTTGTATTTATTTTATATCTATATTTATATTTATTTCTATTCCTATATTCTTTATTCAGAGCTGTTTTGATTTTTATTTGGGTGTGCTGAAGAAAACAAACATTGTGTTTGCTTTAATCTTGCTGTATACAATACTGGATATTGATGTTGGGATTTAGATTTCAGCAGGAGGGGCTTATCTATGCTACAGCAGACCTATGAATCCACATATGTACCCATGTAAATTTAGACAAGATAAGTGTATTAAGGCCATATGCAGATGCTACCTCACAGAATGCCCTTTCCAATAGAAAATAGTTAATAGAATCATTATTTCAGTTGCCATTCAGCAGAAGAGCAGTAAGATGAAGGAATGTTCGTTCTCATAGTTTCTATTCTGCATACAGAATATTTCTTAGGGTGGATATTTAGGGAATGTATCTCCCCTGTCTTGCCTCTTCAAAGGGCATTCATTCCCAGGCACAGAATGGGGCATGTGGCTCTGCCATTGCATGGTCCCTTCAGGTGACACTTGGTCCAGTTATATGATATCCAGTTGATATCTTAAAGCTTACATAAAGGTAACCATGGTATTCCAGGCTTTTTCCTAGAAGTGAGTTCTGTACATTGTTTTATACAGTCTCAAGTATCTCAACCTGTAGGTCCTAAATGAAGGTACCATTGTGTAACAGTCCTTGCTTTAAAAAATCAGTATACCAAACAAGGTCAGAACACATTCATAAGTGCTGAATCCTGTAATGAGAAGTGCAGTCATTTTATGAGCAGCATCCATGAACCTATTAGTAATTTTCTTTACATTCCAATTGCAAACAATTATATTATCATCTCTCTAGGCTCTCTGTAGAAAACTGTTTCAAATCAGATTTGTGAGGGGTGTCAAAAGAGAATAATGTACATATAAAGATATTTTACTTCTGTGTGTCTGGTGATAAGGAACCAAACTGTATAGCTCATCATTTGCTGGATATAATTGAGACATAGTTAGGAAACCAAAAATGCACTACAAGATGAAGTGTTGCAATTTAACACATTCTGTTGTATGTACATATAGTGCAAACTAGCATATAGTACCTCAGATGAAGTAGAAGTAGTTTCCCTCTGGTGCAAAGTATCTCTGAAAGGAATGTGACACATAGACTCAAAGCCTTTAAACAAAGGCAAAAAGAATGAAGAAACTTCAACTGCTGCCAAATTTGGAACATGGTACACCTAGTGATTTATTAAGTTAATCACTGCACTGTATTTCTCAGTATTTACTGTATAAAACCAAAGCCATTACTGGTGTAAATTCATTCCTTTCAAGATTTTTATGTGATTGTGTATTTGGTAGTGGTTGCCAGTTCATGCAGAAATTAATGGCAATAAATCAATTAATAAAAAAATCATATTGACAAAAATATTCTTGTACAATTTTTTGTCATATTAGGCAGATATATGTACCACCAAATACTCTTGTTCCTATCAGAAAGACTAAGCAAGATTTCAAAGCCAAGTCCCTGCTTAACATTTCAGCTGCTTTAATGTTCATTTATTTATTAGACAGTAACACTGGGAAAGTGCACAGATAGGATATAGGTTTGATGGACTGAAAACATTCATCAATCAAAGAAAAATTACATCTCTTTCGTTGTTGTTTAATAATAAATAGAGCAAAAACTATGGGGTTTTTTTGTTTGGTTTGGTGTTTTTATTTTTCTGTAACAGCACTACTTACTAAACAATCATCCGTTCTTCCAGAAATAAAGGATGCAAGGTTTCAGTTCCTTTCTCAGCCTTCATCTCCCACTACTGAAAACAATGCCAAGCCTTACTTATTGGACTAGCATATGAGTTGGGCAAGATGTATAAACCCCTTCTGTATCAACCATACCATTGCACAGTGAGGGATTTAGGGTTCACAGGTGTGAGAAAAGCATGTAAGAGAGTTTGTGCTAATTCTCAGCAGCCTAGTGCTGATGTGTTCCCACTGAGACTATGTGTTCAGCTGTGTTCAGCTCTTGTTCAGAAGAATGTTTCTGTACTCCAATTCAAACAGGTCTGACCTAGAATAGGTATAGTAAAAGCCCTGTGTGAACCATCAGACACAAGCTTATATTTTCAATTATTATTCCCCAAATATTTCATTTGTTGCTGCTCATTCCCAGAATGAATCTGAGCAGAGGAATCTCAGAGTAACCCTGCTGTACAGGGCTTGCTACTGCAACAGTCAAGCTTAAAAGCTTAAGCATGTTTAATTGACAAGAGACACGATGCTTTCTCCCCATGAGTGCTCTCTTACAAAACTGTATAATGCATATACATAGTATATGCTTCCTTTTAAAAGAGCCCTTGTCCTTTGGGAGAAAAGAGTCCTTATTCCCTTAACTTCAGACCTTGTGCTCATTCTGGTATCAGTTCAACACAAGAACTTTCATATCTGAAGTGAAATCACTTTCCTATTTCCTATTGACTCACTGTCATAACTTGCTGCCTGGAACTCTTGAGAGCTACAGATTGTCCTATTCCTGCTCACAGGGTAACAAACAGCTTTGAGCAGTGGGTTCCATTGTGTGACTGAGGAAGTTCAGGTATACAAAGACCCAGCCTAGTAAAACTCAAGAATAACATAATGTTATTGCTGTACATGTGGGGAAAAAGCAAACAAACAAACAAGCCACAACTGAAAAAAAAAAAAAAAACAAAAACCCCTTGAGAACATAATGAATGAACATCATTTGAAGAAAACAAACCACAGAGATAAATGGCATTCAGTCCACACATGCAAGCTTACTTACATGAAATGTATGGTTATAACTGTGGTTATAACTGTGGTTATTGAAAGCTATGAAGATAATTAATACTGAAATTAATTAACTATGCTTAGTATAAAGTACACATATTTGACACCACAAGCAAGAAGAATATAATTTGAGTAACCTTCAATGACATCTTCTCAAATTATGTAAGCGCACATGCATGTGTGAGAAGGAAAAAAGGCCTACTGATTTGGTTTAAAACAATGTTGCTTTATGGCATAGTTTTTACAGTTTGATCCCAGAATTTATAATAAAACTTATCAGAAAAAGATATTGAAGACATAGGAATTGAAAGCCTGATGGAAAGATCTTTTTGTTGTTATATTTCATAAGGACTGTAGAGTTTATATGACCTTTTCAGTTCTGGCATCATTAATACAGGATTATAAATGTCTCGATCATCTGTATCTCATAAAATTTCTGCCTTTGTTATAAATTAAAATATATGTAAGGCAAATGAGAAAAATGAGAGATAGTCCTACAAATTTGAATTTATGGGTCTACCCACCACCATCTCTTCGTCAAACTTTATGTAGTCTTTTTTGTAAATGAGTTTCATAGCTGTTCTGATATATTGATTTTTGCAAGATGTACCTCATGACTTTGTGGCACTCTTCCTCGCCAAAAATAATAACACAGTGGGAGGAAAAAATTGCAGGAAACTGACACTACAGATAGCAAAAATGTGTCAGTAGAACAACAAATTTAGTTTGATAGGACTTCTCATGCAGTCTGTATAGAAAATTATGCATCTAATTTTGTTTCAAAATGGCTTGTATTATACCATGCAATATTCAATGTAGCTTGAAATTATGTCCTTACCACTGCATCTTAGGTGGATGATTTGCTAGCTGATGTTGCTTAGAGCTAGTGTCTGTGTTAGGTAATTTTTATTCCACACTTCTTTATCTGCAGTTATTAATATTGCATGATTTATAATTCCACAGGGAATTTTTTGAGAAAAGGAGCATTTTCTCCATAAGCCTTTAATATTTCCCATGCATTAGAAAAAGATTGCACCTATAGGGATGTATATGCATGAATAGCAGATACAGATGTATTTTGCTCTGTTCCTAAACTGGAGTATCTCATGCTTATCAGCACATCAGTAAACACTAACACATTTGCTACTCTGAAACGAATGCATTATAAAATTGATGCTGTCTTTCTCCCTTTCACTCTTTCTGTCTGTGATGTACATCTTTTACACTTTCTGTGAGTTTATTGATATGGAATTTTCAGACCACTATAGTTCTCATATAAGTGCACAGAAAACAATTTAATACAGTATTAAGAACCTTTATTTTTGATATAAAAATTACTTGATACTCTAAGCTGTTTTGAACTTCTTATATCATATATAATGGCTCACCTGATAGAAGAGGTGTTAATTTATACTGCATATTAATATGTTTTTATCAACCTCTTACACTGAAGTACACTGTGATATGTAGCGTGCTATGGGATGATCATTGTAAATACAAACTAGTAAGAGGCTAACCTGAAAGACTTCAGATACCTTTAGGGAAGTGAGAACCTTCAGGCTTGGTCTTAAAATTACTCCACCTTGAGTATTCAGTCAGCATGTAAAACAGCTTCTGCTTTTATTACAATTCCATTCTTAGATTGCTTAAATTTCATGGTATCACTGGTATATAGGTGCCAAATATGGCAGGGGAATTGGAACTGGATCAGATTTGACGTCCCTTCCAACCCAAACCTTTCTGTGATCCTGTGATACAAGGAACTGGTTCTAGGTTTAAATTCTGCAACAATCTTAAAGCGAGATGCAATCAAAATAGGGGAGCATCAGACGCCGCATGGATTTTGGAAGATTGCATAACATGAGAACCAAAGTAGAGTGCTTTTGTAGCCTTTTGGTTGGATGAATCACACCAGCAAGGTGTTTTTCATAGATTTCCTCAAAAGACATGAATTTTGTCAAAATCATTAGAGCACTCTCTCTTTTAACGGTTTTTTAATCATTAGGATAAAAATCCATTCATTTTTGTCTCTATCTCCACATTTCTTTACCTTATTTCACTGAGGAAGGAAAAAAGTGAAGGTTGCATCTTTCACAAGATATCTGATGGCCTTGAGACTAGGACACTCTCCTGGTAATAGATTGTCAGTGCAAATAACTTTGGCATCTGAAACTGTGTAAATCAAGTTCTTTCATGTAATTGGTGGTGATTCCAATTATAAAGATATAAAGGAAGCGGAACGCTGTCAGAGATCAGCACAGACAGTGCTACAAAATTAGGGGCTGAAAATTGTTTTCAGTGCAAGGGACTGGTAGCAGAAGGCAATCCAGAGTGAGCAATGAACCAGGTCTGGAATTCACTGACAGAGTTCATCCAGGAGCAAACAGGGCCAGTGGAAGGACTGCAGACAAGACTGCAGAGCAGGGCTGAAGGATGGACCTTCCTACATTGTAGGGCTGAAGTCCACCCTGGAGACAGCACAGAGACACCACTGACATGGTGTCTCCTATGGCATGACCACAACAAGGTATTAGGATTAAATGGGGTTCATGGAGCCCATGTCAAAGCACCAGAGGAAGCAGCAAAAAGGCTGAGCAGGGTCACAAAAATCTATTAGTGCCCACAAAGTCAGTGAATCTCTTGTGTCTTACCACTTAAAACATTGGAAGATGAGTAGAGGTATTGATTCTTTAGAGGCTTTACTCTTGAAGAGGCTAGAGGCAGATATTAGGGATGAAAGGGGTTCAAGGCATGGCCTTCTGAAGATACTTCTTACCATCCAGTTCCAGGTGATTTCCCATTTGGCATATGATTACTGCCTATTCACAGTACCAGTGTCACCCCAAATCCTGGTATAAGAACTTTCATATTTCACTTTGGGAGTTTAACATTGAGGTCATTTATCAGACTGTGTAACAGATGACTTTCTGAAGACAATTTAAGGAGGAAAGCATGAGCATTTTGAAGATACACACAAATTGTCACACTGCATCAAGAACAGGATAAAGCCAGCTGAAGTACCTCTTTTTCAGTTATCTTTCATTACAGTAGAGAACATGACTTTTAAAAGCTATGAACTCAAGAATGAAATATTCTAACTTAAATTGGGGTGAAAAAATATCAGTCTTTTGATTTGGTTTGACTTTTTAACTTCTAATAAGCCATACTCTATATTAATAGAGCTCTTTTGCATTGAGTACTTATCAGTTCAAGAGGAATGTGGTATCTTGCAAAATTTAGAATTGTGACCATTGTCCTTCCCAAACATTTGCTCAGTTCTAAAATACTAAGGTTTCCATTCACTTAAACAATATGGTGTCACTTCAATTGACTAAGCATGAAATACTAGTGTCAACAACAAACTTCTCACTTAGTTCTGCATATTTTGAAATTACTTTGAATTGTAAATACTGTACAATTTTTGTAAAGTTAAGCAAATAAAGCATATTTTTGAATGCAAAACTTATATTTTAAATTCATTAACTTAGAAGAGTTAAGAAACTGTCTTTGTGCCAGAATTCAGACTTATTTTCTTTTTAATTAGTAAGCTCATCTGACTGCATATAGATTGAAGAGGAATTGAGTCATCAGCTAAAGTGATAGATCATAAAAAGTTTTTTTAATTGCTACTGCCTCATCTAGAAATTTAGATTTTTTTCCAAATTCTATACCAACACAAATTTATTAAATACATGTTAGATTTAGTTCTGTCTCATGCCTTTGCAGTCAAGAAAAGATGTCTGGCAAAGAGAAGGCTGTGGTCAGAAAAAATGTCATAGTGTTATGAGAAAAAAGACAAAGTCTGATTGGGATTGAAACCTATGAAGTTTTTATAAATGTCTAATGCTCTTTTCAGTGTAATCTCTGTTTGCAATACTGCTTTGTCCCTTTTTCTCTCACTGCTCAGTAGACTTTTTCCTCTTTTTGACACAAACCCATTATGTGGTTGTCATTATTAATCTTGGTTATGAGCTACCTCTATAATTAGCTTTTTCAGTTTTAGCAGAATATTTTATATAGTCAAGCTTTTTTTGAGTATGAGTAAAGAGTTGTTAATAACACCTTTGAGACTTTACTTATAAAGGTAATTTTTAGTAATTTTTAGTAACTTTCATTTTGTTTGCTCACATTATCTCACAGCGTCTTTTTATATTAAGATGTAGATGTTTAGAACAGAGGCAAATATCTCACACTAAAAGTGATAAAATTACTGCAGTTATGCCAAATATCAGTTAATACCCAAGGGGCTATATCAACCTTATATAGAAATGAGGGAGATTCTTCCAAGATTTATAACAGACTGCATTATCTATCTCTAAACTTTTTCATCTCCTGTAGTGCCAAATCTATATACTAGATTTCATCTAGCTATATAATTTCCTGGAAAGTACCTTAAGCCTTTAAGCCGCTGTTCAATCATGACAGGGAGCTGAAATTGAGTACAATGACCTCTATTATTTTGATTGTTACTAAATGAAATGGAATTTAGCTTGCCTTCCTTTTGTTCTAAAGCAAGGGCTGTTTTCAGAAGGGTTTTTAGATCAAGCCATAACTCATTTTAAAATAAGAATAAAAAAATGTTCTACTGCATAGCAAACAATGAAAAAGAAGAATGATAAATTATATTACCTTTTACTTTTTATTCTATTCATATGACCATTAGCCAAAAAAATAGATTGTTCAAGGTCAGCAGCAAGCTAGATTGAACCCCTAGACCTCAATAACATTCTATTTTAAAAGTAATGCAAATATTCAATAGTTTCAGTATACAACATTTGTAATTGAAAACAGAGAATAAATATCTCTGAAGTTACATGTACTGACATATGAGGCTGACCTTCCTGTCACAGCAGCCTTTTCTTCTATTCTTTCCTACAGTGTCAAAACTCATTTAAAAGAAAGTTGACTGGATAGGGTTTGTTGTTTGCTTGCTTTTTTCTTTTATTGTAGAAACAATGTAGCTTCCTTCTTATATAGTTTAACAAGTTGTCCTAGAAAGAAAAATAAGAAGCATGGGAACAAAGAGAATTATTAAGAAACCTTGATCTCATCCACTGGTGATCTCAGAACTTGTATAGGTGGTGGTTAGAGTTGGAAGTCTGGGCTTATCTATAAAAACACATAATCAGCAAAAAAGCTTATCTAAAATTTAAAGTATTTATGATAATTAGTAAGCAGGATCATCTTAAGTAAAGAAAGCTGAACATTTACAGCTTCATTACTCTAATTTTATTTTAAGAATTGCAGTTTTCTTAAGATATATCGTTCACTTGTTCTGTCAGAAAATAAGTAGCAGAGATGTAAAATGTCTTTTTTTACTCAACATTTTGGGGCCTCACGAAGAACATTTTTTTGTCCTTTTTGTGTTTCTTGTTACATGAATATTTGGTAAGTTCCGCTGTTTTAAAGGCTTCAAGACTGAGCTTAATGGAAAAGATATTAAAAAAAATTAAAATCACTTCACCATATTAAAAATATGTATAGTCTAGTTTGAGTCAGCAAAGGGTGTCTACAATTTCATATGGGACTACACAATAATTTAGTATTTGGAGTATGTTTCTCTATCAGTGATACTTTTAAAAATAAATCAAAAAAATAAAAAATTAAAAAAAATAAAAACTGTAGATATTAAATGACTGAAATAAAAGGCCTTCTGTCTGCCAAATGTTCCTACTCCTTACCTGCACAGCTGATTATGAACTGTCCCTGAGGAAAAATGAAAAAATAAACCCACATTAAAGAAAGAAAAGAGAAGAAAATAATTTCAATTGACTGGCCATTTCAAAATTTGGCACCTGAAAATATTTTGGTTTATACTTTTAGGAGAAATTTTGGCTTATTTATGAAGTCTCTGAATTTTAATTTTGGATTCATTTCACTAAAAAAATTTTCCCTTTGTTACCTGTTTTCACTTATTCTTCGTACTTTGGGAGAAACATTAGCTTTAAACTTTGACACTGTTAAAAGAAGTACCAGAAAAAACCCTCCCAATATAAACCTGGTATATTAGTTTGCTTTTTTAGGTGATTCAAAGTTCTTCAAAACTAATGATATTTCTCATTTCCTATATTCCTATATAAATTCTTTTCTAGGGTGAGGAAACTAGTATTTGTGTAGTTATGGCCTAAACACTGGGGCAAACAGCAATTTTGAGAGAGCAGTCTTTCACAGGCAAACTTCTCTTTCACCATGAATAATTCATAAGCAGATTAATCTCAAGGTGTTTAAAAAGGTAATTGTCAAAAGCACTTATGTAATTTAGAAGCTCCAGTTTTAACCAGGAGAACATATTTTAGGTTAGAATTTTTAAATGTGTGATCTAATGCTCTATTTGGTCTTATTTTTTAAAAGAAGCAATAACTCTTGCTATTGTTAAAAGTCTTGGTTCATTGCCTTCAAAACGAAGTTTAAAGCAGTGGCAACTTCTTTTCCCTTATTCTCTATAATGAAAGAGGACAGGCTAAAAATATACATCATATCAAAACTTAAATAATGCCAGTAGCCAATGCTGAAGATGGAGTAAGCATGTCTAAAGGAAGTTATTTGCATTGTGCCTCCATTACATAGCCATATTGTAATGAAGTTCTCCAGTCTACTAAAAGTATGATTATTAGTCTAGACAAGATAGACAAACTCAAGCCTGTTTAGTATGGACATTCAGTTTCCCTTACACTTGAGACATTGTCAGGACAGCACATTGTCTGCTCATTTTCAAAAGTCTGATGAAAAATTGGAGTGGACAGTGCTGAATGTCTAAAATTGATGAAACAGTTTATAGAGAAAGATGTAAGGGTTCAGTTTATCAGGAAGATATAATGGAGCATCGTGTCATGGCTTGTACATAAATTTCTGTGGTGTGGAAAACAGGCAGCAGTGGTTTCTTTAGTGATGAAGATACAAGAAAGTCTCTGTATTCTCTATCTTTGTATCTGCAAATAGGGATATATGTCTTTCCAGAAGGACCAAGTGAACTGTAATGCTCTTTAGTCTACAAAGAGGCAGATAGGATGAAGTCCCTTCTGTCGATAAACTCTATCATTGTATACTTTATTTATCATTATCCTTATAAATTTACTAAAAAAAAAAAAAAATCAATTTGTTCAGTGCACATATGTAGTTTTATGCAGGCAGTAAGTGGGTAAATGGAAGGCCTAACAAAATTTTTTCTGCTATAACACTAAAAAAAATTAAAAGAATGAAAAAAATTCTAAGCCTAAATTAAATATTTTAAATTATAATACTTGCCTATGATTTGTGTGGCAAGGTTTTTGTAGCAGGGGAGGCTATAAGTGGCATCTCTGAGAAGCTGCAGAAGCTTCCTCTCAGTCCATCAGAGCCAAAACCAGCTGGCTCCAAGTCAGACCTGCCACTGGCCAAGGCTGAATCCATCAGTGAGAGTGGTAGTGACTCCAGGAGAACAGATATAACAAGAGGAAAAAGTTTATTGTGCAGGGCCAATTACAGCAAGAGAGAGGAGTGAGAATAAGTGAGAGGAACAACTCTGCAGACTCCAAGGTCAGTGCAGAGGGAGGGGCAGGAGGTGCTCCAGGTGCTGGAACAGAGAAACCCCTGCAGCCCATAGTGCAGACCATGGTGAGGCAGCTGTGCCCCTGGAGCCTAAGGGAGCAGGGATCCACTGCAGCCTGTGGAAGGAGAGCAGAGCTCATGCTGGAGCAGGTGGATACGCCCCAAGGCGTCTGTAGCCCTGCAGGAAATCTATGATTTATTCTCTCCTTGGAGTAAAAATTGTGATAGGACATTTCTTTACTCTTGTGTACCTGGTAAATGGTTAGCATAGATGAATTTTTATCAAAAAGTTTTATATAGTTGAGAGTTCAATCTGAAGTGTATTATTGATTATAAACAAATCACAAAACAATTTGGTTTGAAGAAACCTTTAGGAGATAATTTTTCCCACTTCTGATCAAAAGAGAGCTACATACAAGTTGTTCAGAATCTTGTGCAGTTACTTTCTAAAAAGCTCTAAGAATATAACATCTCAAACTTCTCTGGGCAATCCTGTCTCTGTCTTTGCCTCTTAAACAGTCCTTCCAAAATACTATTTAAAGATGTTAAGCTAATTTAAATGAAGGCCTATCTACTTTTTAGGAGAATAGTTTTAATCAGTTCTTTATTTGTTTCTGCTCTTTCTTAAGGGGCAAAATTGTGACATCTGCTTTCTAACTCATGAGGCAATATGGGTTAATATTTCTATGGTGCTCCATGTTTTTTTTCTAAATTAATTTCTCTGTAAAGTATCTATAATAAAGCACTTTCCTCCTTCACAAGGGTGTTGTAAGGTTTAATGAGATAATAATGTGCACAACTCAAAATCTTCAGATGATAGGTCACGTGTAAGTGCAAAGCATTATTTATTATTATTTCTGTCCCTCAGAGCATATTTAAAATGCAAAAACCACCCACATGAGGATGTTTAGATTATTTTTTACCAACACTGCTTTTCTATTACTTTTACTCAGCAGTGTACTATGGGCCTCATGTAACTCACCTATATTTATCTAGCTTTCTAGAGTTCATACTTCCCAAATCCATGGCTTATAATAAGTTAGAAAAAATAAAAGGCAAAAATTCTCATTCTAAATTTAGCACATGTAAGTGAAATAACTTGTTTAGGAGGTAGGAGAGTTTCCATTCCATAAAAATTGAAAAATCATTAAATGAGTAGGGATTTATTCAGAGAAAGGGTCCATGAAAACAAATGTGTCTTTGTTAATTTGTTGTTTTGCTACCATAACAAAAGATCAGTGCCAGGACAGTGGTTGTAGCCCTGTAAATATGATTATAGCCCCCCATCAGGGGGATGCAGTGCAGGGGCCCAGCCTGACCATGGCTTGAGCTGAATGTCTTTGATTTAACCCCAACCAGCGACTGCTGCCTCACCAGCTTCAGCCTTGGGGCTGTTGTGCACACCATGGATGGGCTTGTATCCACCCTGGGTAGGTCTAGATCCATAGATAAATAGGGAGGCTTCTTTCACAGAACTTGGATCATATTTTCTCAAGCTACATGTATAGAACATATTTTTCAGTTCAAAGTGTCTAAAAGCTGCATTTTAACCTGACAAAATGTTGTAGCCTAAGTACAGCACAATTACTTGAAGTTGGAAATATGTATTACCTAACTTAGAATACAATATGAATGCATGAGGCCACATTTGAAAGCAGAGTCTTCTGGTCTTTTTACAGAGGACTGTGAAGGGCTGAAAGAGCCCTAACAGGTTCAGTTCTATTAGTTTTGATTTTTGGGAACAGTTCCTGGAATAAATTGCTCCAACAATTCAACCTGAGTCTTGATTAGAGAGACCCTGCTGGAGACAGACAGGCAACAAACCAAGAACCCACAGCTACTGAATTCTAGACATCCTGTAACTCTCTCCTGTTTTCCCAAGGGCATGTCCTAGCCTCTGGAGAACCTGGAATAGGAACCTTGGTTGCCTCAGCTTACACTGAGAAAAAGATTTTAAGTAAAGAGAGTAAAATGAGGTAGATGAGAATATGACTGCTACCATGAAGATTAAAACATTTAATAGATATTTTGTGTCTTGTGCCACTGTTTCTCTTTAAATGTTGATTAGGTGAAAAGAAAAGAAGCAAAAAGCATAGAAATTAAAAAACCATATCAGTAAAAACAATTAATTTCATCTGAGCAAGACTCAAAGGTGTGTTGACTTTGAAGGCTGCTAAAAGCTGTTGCGTCTGTGGCTTTTCAGTTTCTATTCTGCCAAAAGTTTCATGGAATTTACTTCTGGAAGAAGACAGAAGGGATTCAGGAATATTCTAGAGGGCAAGGAGCTCAGAAAAATAACAGTGGTTTTATGTTAAAGTGTTCAGAGTCAAAAGAGTCAGATCGTATCCTGATCCCAAGGCATGCCATAGTCAGGGCAGCAGGAAAGGCATTTTTATTCACCTTGTTGAGACTCAGCTTGTAGGACATCAATTGTAAAAATGGGAACAGTTAAATTATATTGATTTGATTTGGGGTTTTTTTCCCTAAATTACTTTTTATCTTGTCTTTATCTCTTCTTCTCATTTCGTTGTTTTTGAAATTCATATTGAATTTTATTTTGAAAACAGTACTAAATGCTCTGCTACCTATTACTGAATAAATTAAGTACCTGGAACGAAATATAAAGCCATTAAAAAGAAACATTTTGCTGTCAAAATGTCCTTATTATTGTTACACATTGTAGCTATTAAGAACACTGCTCTTGTGAAGATTGCTTTTGCTGTCTCTCCAACTCTTGTCTCCCTAGCCCTTGTCAGATTATTTGTTAATTATCCTGTATGACATACAGGGTGCTTTTGTCAAATAGAACTGAAGAATTGGTACTTAAAACAATTCCATCTTTTAAAAATATTATTTTTTCCATTAAGAAACTTGCCTATTATCAAGCTCCAGTATTTAATTTCTGGAAAAGTAACTTACAAAATATTTTTATATTCAATCATACTCAACACATTTAATATATGCAAAATAATTCTAACTGTTAAGAAATATATACCAGGGTGCAGCAATGCATAATATTTATGATCAGATCTTGTAGAAGACAGCACTCATGGGATTTATGTTCACTCTTCCTTTTTTTTTCCTTAGAGTATCTTAAAGGGTTTTTTTTTTTGTAATTAAACAATGAAAAGTATTTCCATCATTTTCATTATCTTTCATATCGTCAAAGCAAAACAAGAGACATTTAGAAAATGGACCTTCTGAAGCAAAGAAAATTAGAGAATATTATACAGAACAAAAAGGAAATTACACAGTTTAAGCACTAGCACATTTGAAGATTCATTCACATGTTCACAGCATGAACAAGTCATGATAACGAAGACAGTTAATGATCCTTCCCTTTTTCTCAGAATTTATAGCTTAAATACATTTTTAAAACAAACTTTTGAGCTGTTCTCCTGAATTGCCTGTCAACATTACAATTAGAATAAAAGAAACTCATCAACCATTATCAAGTGTATGTGTCACAAAAACAAATGTATTTTTACACATATTTTTACATATATTTCGTACTAAATTTCCAAACCCTCGGAGGTCTGTTTTTGTCAAACTCTACACAAGAATTTCTGCTTTCTCTCTATCTGAGTTTCCTAAGTCTTTGTATATCTAAAAAAGCCCAACCAAAAACAATAAAAACACCACAACCTGCCCCTCCCCCCAAAAAAAACCAAACCAAACAAACCAAATAGACAAACAAACAATCAAAAAACATTACTAAACAAAACAAAAAAGCC